>JAQISU010000126.1:3384166-3993333 GCA_029339505.1 Unio delphinus | reverse complement strand
CATGCGAGGCAACTCGTACCAGTTTTATGTCTTTGGTATTGACTCGGCTGGAAGAAACGCTTAAATACATGGACTTTTTGCCCAATCAAACAAAAGAGATAATAAATAAAATAAATAAATAAATGATCGTATTGAACGAAGCTTGTTGAAAAGTCAATAATGGAGAATATATTTTACTGTAATTTTATGAGTATTATTTATTAATCATTGTGTTTTTACATATTGGAGTAGTGGCCTTGTCCATTATTTGGGAGGGATGGGGGTGGCTTGCGGGGACATAGAGAAGGTGGAAGAGGAGAGGGGGTGTTTTGGAAGGGTTTTTTAAGTAATATTACCTCTCTCTATCTCTCTCTCTCTCTCTATCTCTCTCTCTCTCTCTCTCTCTCTCACACACACACACACACACACACACACACACACACACATTAATGGTCATCTAAACGAAAAGGGAAGACATAAGCTTATGATACTTAATATAGTATTTGAGTATAACTCACTTAAATTTACACAAGTAGTGACAACATTACTAAACTTTGATATCCATTTACCTAAAATATAAGAAGTATGGTCAGTTTCAATGTTGTCTTTTAAATTAGATTCAGAACCCAAGTTATGTCGTTTTGTGATATCTGTTGTTTTCTGCTTTATATCACTTCATTACAAACATGTCATAAGGAGGCATTAGAATATATTAATGGACGACATGATATCATAACAAGTCATTCATTATGGAAGACATAGTAGCGCGATCCGAGTATTATTCGGATACGCTCTTTTGGCAACCTGCATAGCAGGTGTTATTGACATGTTTATGAAAAGTACCGTTATGCGCAAGAGTAAATAAGGCCTTGAAGGCACCGGTATATAAACATATTGCCAATCACTTTAGCGATAAAACTTGATTATTGCGACTTTGTGATGGTCAGAGACTGGACATTGTGGATTATTTACCAAGTGATTGATTGAGGAGACTCTCGCCAGCAGAGGTAGGTTAAGTTAAATAATAACATTTGAACGATCTGTACAAAATAAATTAAAACAATAAAACAAAATGATAAATAATTCAGAGATGAAGTGTGGGCAGATCAGCCAGTAAGTCCATCACACATACATATATATACATTCACGTATGCATATATGCACGCATACATACATACATACATACATACATGCATGCATGCATGCATGCATGCATGCATGCATGCATGCATACATACATACATACATACATACATACATACATACATACATACATACATACATACATACATACATACATACATACATACATACATTCAATTAAATGTTTAGGATCGTCAAAATACCTCTTCTACAACTAGATATATAAGCATCGCTCTGGTGGCCTAGTGGTTAGAGAGTACGCCTCGGATGCAGAAGATCATGGGTTCGAACGCCAGCCGAGTCATACCTAAGACTTACAAAAATGGTACAAACAGCTGCCTCGCTTGGCACTCAGCATTAAGAGATTATTGTTAGGGCTGATCGGCCTGGTGTCAGGATAATGTGACTGGGTGGGACATCATGCTACATGTCTGCGACATGATGCCGCAGTGCTAGGCATCACTATAAACTGCCACACTGCAGACATCGCAGCGATATTACTGAAACATTGTTAAAGCTACGCTAAAAATCCAAATCACACACAGACACAAACACACAGATATATATATATATATATATATATATATATATATATATATATATATATATATATATATATATATATATATATATATATATAATATACATATATGATAATCGGGAGGGAAGAATGTTAAGGCACGTTAACTTATGGAAAGAAATTATGAATCAAATTATTTGAATTGGAATTCTTTTGTGCTTATTTGAGTAATGTACTTTGTCTAATATGCTTCATGTGTTTACATACAGATGAAAAACCAGAACTTTCAAATGTTATATATTATTTTATGTTAGTTTTCTGGCAAGCAAATCTGAACATAGGATTCACAGTGCGTTTATTTCAAGGCGATTTGAAATTGTTTACCAAAACCAAAGCTTTTGTCGACAATAATTGACTTTAATAAAACATATTTACTATTAGATCTTTGATATGAACCATAGGAGGGATTAAATTACAAAAGGAAGGTTATTGGATATTTATGTGACGTTTCACTCATTGTAATACAAAGGGTGCGGTGAAATTGTGAACGACTGACCGTGAGATAAATATTTATCGACATATACGTGCATAATTGCATTCGTGCAATGGAGGTAAATAGATCCATATATAAATGCGATTAGTAAATATGAATTTGAATTGAAACTAATATTATAATTTTGAAAGCACAAAAGCTGGCTGGAACTATTTCAGTTTACAGAAGAAGAATATATACAAACATACATACATGCAGGAGTCTATATGTTGCCATTGGTAACATGAAAATTACTGGTGACCAAAGGATCTTTCAAACACAAAAAGCAACTTATTTTTGTTTTGAATTACGACGATGCACTGCAGTGTTAGTTTTTAAAAATAAATAAATAAATAAATAAGAAAAAAAACAGTGACTTTCAGCAAAACGAAAAATAGATCGATACAAATAGTCCAATGTAAATAATTCATTCAAATAGATGTGACTTGATTTAATTACAATTATAATTATATAAATTACAATATTGTTTTTCTTGAACAGTTTGTCTAGTAAGGCTTGCGTAGTTACGAATCAATTTGTCCCTTGTCCTTCTCCATCCATGCATCAAATGCCTAAAGAAGAATTTGATATCGTTCGTGAGCAATTTAACATATTAGTATCGACATTTATATTATTTGCATTGATTGCCCATTGAGAATGACCCGTGCTATTAGACACATCAATTGTTTCCAACATAGCCATAAATAACTACCCGAAGAAAGAGTATATATATATATATATATATATATATATATATATATATATATATATATATATATATATATATATATATATATATATATATATATATGATCCAGGACACTCAGTTGCTAATTTAGTCTGTATGAAATTCAATATCATACGATCTTGCAAGTTAATTGAATCGGCACGGGGCTATTTTGCAAATGAGTATGCCGTTTGTCCATAAGTTTATGTAGTACGGTGTGCACTTAGAGTGTGGGTGTTTTCCGTAGGTGGCATAAAAATACAACAATTTCTTGTTCTTTATGGTGCTAAATTTGGCAGTATGTTTTTGTTTACTACGTGCTATAGCACGAGGTCAACTACTAGTATTCTGACATAATAAGTACAGGTAATTATTGTAAAAAGATCCCCGTGTTTCATTACGTTTTCGGTTTTAGTAAACACTGTCGTTATTATAGCACGTTCTGAAAAAAAACGGAGGTTATTGTGTTACCTGTTTAAATCTGTAACTTTAGAATATGATTCATATGCATATTCATTAATTTCTAGGTTTTTAACACAGTACATCTCCTTTGATTCTAAGCGTCTAGCACAATACATATTCATTAATTTCAAGTGTCTAATACAATACATATTCATAATTTTCAAGTGTCTAACATCATACGCATTCATTAATTTATAGGTTCTAAAACAATACATCTCCTTTGATTTTAAGCTTCTAGAACAACACATATCAACACATATTCATTAATTTCTATCTTCTAGCACAATCAATCGCCTTTGATTTTAAGCGTTTAACACCACTCATATTCATTAATTTCAAGCGTCTAACACCATATATATATATATATATATATATATATATATATATATATATATATATATATATATATATATATATATATATATATATATATATATATATATATATATATTCATTAATTTCTGGGTTCTAGCACACTACATATTCATTAATTTCAAGCGTCTAACACCATACATATTCATTAATAAATGCTATCAGATGTAGTCAGTAAAGTTCAGTGATGTATGAAAAGGGATAATTGTGACTTTTCGTGCCCAAGATATGATGATGAACTTGTATCGCCTGATTCTTATATTCTGCTATTGTTGTAAAATCGAGACTTTTCTCAGTATTGTTGTTGTTGTGGGGTTTAACGCCATTTTTAAGCACGCGCTAGGCTTTACATGGCGGCGAGTATTAATGGTGGAGAAAGAACTACACAGAAAGAACCATCGACCCACGAGAAGCTACTGGCAAGCTTTCTCACATACCCACATTGGCCGAATCTAAGACTCGAACCCACGCAGACAGAGTTGAGATGGCAGTGATCTGTAACGGAGAGCGCTTTAGACCACTCGGACACTCTGGGCCCCTATTTTGAGTGTAACAAATACGTATCATGTGTAAATGATGATGATGATGATGATGATGATGATGATTTCCTGACAGTTTTTTGGATACCTCTGTCTGTCTGATCCCTTGTTTGTCTACCCTACGTATGTGTTTGCCATCGATCATGCGTTCTTGTCCTGCATCATAGGCGTCATCGGCATATAGATGATGGTATGTATAACATTGTGATTTAGCACTATGAAAATTTGTTTGTGCTGTACACCTTGGGAATCAAAAAAAGTTTGTGTCAAAATTTCACATGTCCCAAATAACTAATGGCAAATAGTAGCGGTTGCTGGTTAACCTTGAACATATTCCTCCCAAAACATGCCATTTTGTCAGAAGCGTAGCTGGGGGGGGGGGGGGTGGAAGAGAGAGAGAGAGGGGGGGGGGAGACAGATGTCCCCGGGCGACATACTAGTGGGGGCGCCAAAATGGGCCTTTAAATAGGTTATATGTGGTATTTTTGCTGCAAATATGCAACTATGCATTAGTTTTTATTCTTCTCTTTATTAGCCGTTGGCGTTACATTGGATGATGGTGATTTTATTGATGAAAATAATGGGGTAGGGGCGTAAAATTAGATCTTGTCCACGTGCACCAATTACTCTAGCTACGACTATGTATTTTGTGTCTCGAAAAAATAGACATCACGAATGACAATTTAGAAAATTTGTCTCAATATTCCAAATAAGTAATGCGGGTGGAAAGCATAAAACGCCATAACAAATATTTCAACCTTTTCTTGGATAAGATCGCTCTGACGAATGAAAGATGAAGATAAACAACTACCCGAAATTTAGCATCTCGACCGTGATGATATTGATTGCCGGTTCAGAGTCTGATATCACCTATTCATTCAAACATGCAGAAATCTATAACACATCGGTCTACATTTTAAAGCGGAAAAATTGCATTGCATAGTTGATTTCCTGAAAGCGTGGGACCCAAGGCAGTTGCCTGGTTCGCCTTGCTTTAAATCCAGGTCTGCCCAGGCCTTGGCCTGCAAAAAAACATCGATATATAGCTGATTTTCTAATGATTTCAAGTTAACAGATATTTTAGCGCTGACATTTTAAATAAACGCATTCCAAGACACCTCAATCCAAAGCTTCTGTATAAGCTAATTATTTAAATGACCGCTTGCCACCCGACGTCACAAGCCCCAAGAAGAGGGGAGGCGCGTCTTAAAAATTACCGCTAAACAATCGTAACATTTTCTAATGTACAAATTCCTTACAGGGAAATGTATGTAATTATGTTATGGAAATGCTTAAAATGTAGAGTGCCTGCCCATGCAAGGGACCGTTTACGCTTGCGCGGTGGCTAAGGAGTCAGGGGAGTCACTGTATCTACGGAAGAAAACAGTCGATGACGCTTTTGCCATTTGTTTTAAGAGCCAGAATGTTAACAGCAGTAAGTTGTCTTTCAGTAAAAATTTGGGATGACAATTCAACAATAATGTTAAGCCAGTTGATAAAGATTTTTTTCTGGGTACGTTGTGGCACTGTTCCGCAAATCGGCATCTGATATTTTATAATCATCAGACAGGGACGTGAATATCTTTGTTCGTGTTTAGACACTAAATACTGTGATTTAACCTTGAATATGGCCCTTAAAATTATTATAACTTAATTGAATCGAATGTGTTTCATATATCTCTCGTTTAATTCATTGTTTTCAGGATTTCTTGTCAGTTACTATCTGCTTCAGGATATTGTGTTGTTATTATTGTTTTTGCTTTACAACTTCATTTCGGGTTGAATTTTTCATTATATTTTTTTTAACTTTTTGCGATTAGTCTATTTCAACAACGAGTCATTAAGGACCACCATCTAAATTATGACTAATTGTATATGCGAGGAAAAAGATTCGTTCAGACCCCCCCACCCCACCCCACATTATGTATAACGACCTTAGAAATCTGTACCATAACGTTGTTTTGTGTGCTTTGTTTTAGCATGTCTAAAAAGATAGAACGGATATTGCAACCTTCCATCTTTGCCTGTATTATTTATATTAATGACTGTACTCTTCGTAATACACGTAGCACATATAGGTAGGTATAAATCAATTCATCAGGGAACAGAATATTGCAAAAAATATTAATGGGAAAGTCTGGGCATTCAATTTTGTTATCAATTCATTAAACTATTATTAAATTGTACGCTTTTTTGTACCTATTTTTAAAGCGGTGTAACGCCAGATAATTAAAATGGCGTTATTGAATTATTACAGGGCCACACCATGTTGGATTGATCCAGGTACTTTGCAATGAATGAAACTAATCCATCCTTTCTCTTCCGGTGACGCCGCACCGGAAGATCTTGCCGGTGATAATGATTGGAATCTATAAGTTCTTATACAAGTCAATAATTTTTCAAATTTTGTCAATACTCTTTCTTTATAAATATTTTTGCACATTGTATTTTTATAAGATCGATATGAATTAAATATTAGCATTTCGTCTTTACGCATATTTTATACATACTATACAATATCGTCTTCTCGTACCTGACTTTTGTAAATGTCAGAGACTAATTTTAAAAAAAAATTGGAAATTAATAAATGTGTTTATGCATGAAAACATATGTACACTATTTATGCTATACTTCTTTAATTCTTTGTATTAGTTAGTATGCATAATGCCAACGTTGTGCTCGTTGTTTATTCGTTGTGTTAGTTAGTATGCATAAGGCCTACGTTGTATTTAAAGGCCTACCGATCAAAGATCTACGTTGTATTTAAAGGCCTACCGATCAAAGATCTTGAATCACGTTTCAAAGAAGACCGGTCGACAGATTGATAAATGTTTGAATGCGTCAGTTGACATGGCTAACTTATAGCCTCGTATATCCATCCCAGCAACTGACGGACTTTTATTTTATATTAAATGCATTTTTGCAATAAACTTGTAAAATCTCTCTCTCTCTCTCTCTCTCTCTCTCTCTCTCTCTCTCTCTCTCTCTCTCTCTCTCTCTCTCTCTCTCTATATATATATATATATATATATATATATATATATATATATATATATATGCGCAATAAACTTGTAAAATCTCTCTCTCTCTCTCTCTCTCTCTCTCTCTCTCTCTATATATATATATATATATATATATATATATATATATATATATATATATATATATATATATATATATTCTTGTACGTACTGGCACCATACAATTATACTGAGAGGACTGAATAACAATCAAAATATCAATCACAGCGTTGATAGTGATGTTTACCAATCGAAAAGACATACCATCACATTAATGCCAGAAACAATAAAGAACTAAATTAATAATTAATAATTGATACAAGCGGAGATCGTTTACGCAGTTAAAAGCATCATTGCGTGTTCATATTATAATTGCACTTGATTTATACCATTATTCTTCCCTGTCAAGCGTTTCTTACAAGAGTGTCCAATATCTACATGTATTTACTGCAGACGATTTGTCATCTCTCAGCATTCATATTTCAGTTACTTTTAATGTAATTTACATAGACATATAAAGATACTTCATATACGACATTTAAATAGTTTTATGTGTGTATCTATGTATGTAAGTCTGGTTTCCTTTTAATTAAAAAAAATGTATACATTCCGTGGTATATCCAAACACACTACCTCATAAAGTTCGATTAAACACTCTTCAAACATGTGCTCAAACAAACCGGATTGAACATTCTTTTTTGTACCACTATACAATTCCTCAAGATGTCGGACATAACATTCTTTGTTCTTATTTCAATGATGTTGTTTCATAGTCGCACGTACGAAACAAACAATGCATGATACAAACGTATCTCCAAGTTAATCCTAGAAACATGGACAATGTATTTCCCACTTTCTTTTGTCTTCCTTTATATTATGCTTTACGCGGTTCATTAAGTCATAAAGGTGATAAGTCCGGTGTATATATAGATTATGTCTTCCTGTAAATATTGAAAAAATTCTACTGTTATGGGCAGATTAAGAAGAAAAAGCTATAAACTCTGTGATTGGTTTCATTTTCATTTTGGTTTTGAAAACACACATGCTCGATCAACTGAGAGTAAACGTTGTGGAAATAAAACTTAAAAACGTGGCATTTATGTACAACAGATTCATTTGGGCTTATTTCAGGTGAAAGACGTTCGTATCAAAATATTTTCAACATAATGTAAGTGACCTCGTAATCAATATCGGTAATCAATAGATATACGTAATTAAAAGTAAAAGAAATAGTTACATAAATCTATTATTTCAGTCCATGTTTTATTTTTTTTTTGTTGTTGTACTTTTAATTATTCATATAATTATTTCAAAACAAAGGAATCTTGAAACTGAATCCCAACTGATGTGGGTCAAACGGTAATACCTCGCAAAGAACCACGCCATGTTGCCATGGTTCAATACGAGTTTTATACAGTCACAGTTAGCCTGAACGACTTGTAGAGCGTGTTTGATCAACTCCCTCACTTTCAAGAATGTCTCTATAGAACGCATACAGACTCAGTCAGTCATAACTTTACAATTTATAATCCGATTTTCTTGCAAATTTCAGTATTTACTGGGAGTTTACTTTACATTAGATTCAAGTTTTATTCTCTTATAACGACGATTGAGTTTTACGCATCAGTTGATACGCTACTGGGTAGGTCGAGCTTTTTTATTTCGGGTGATCCACTAGTAATTAGTTTATCATCTGACCAATAGTCTTCACATAGGAGGCAAATGAACAATATTTTGCCCTATATGTCGTCGTCAAGCTGTATATATGTATAATGGCATCACTAGGGATGGTGTTACACAGTGCGGTAACTCAGGGTGTCAATCCCATGGACCTCCTTCCTGTACAAAAACTCGAAAATGTTATTGTCAGTCATGGGCGGTAACTCATGGTGTCACCCCACAGACCTCCTTCCTGTATACAGTTCTAAATATTTATAGAAAGTCATATTGATGTCACTATCTCTAATGGTGTCACCCGGAGCAGCAGAGAGGGTGAATCCTACAACGTTTTTAGACAAAATTTGATTGAAATCCTAAAACGAGCCGTCTTATAATCTTATTTTAACCAAAAAAAGGCGAACCCTACAACGTTTTCAGACAAAAAAATTGATTGAAATCTACATACGAAATCATTTTAACTAAAAAAATGAAAACGATTTTTTAATCAATTTTGGTCGCAACTTGTTGTCATCCACCCTCTCTGCTGCTATGGGTTAATAAAAATAATAAAATGATTTGATCTAGTCTTTATGATGAAAGTCTTTAGGACGAAAATCATTTATGATTTCACAAACAGACTAATCGCTAACACCTCTTCTTGTAAATCAATCAGATTATTTGACTGGTCGGTGAGTTTGAAATTAATTCTGGTTAATGAATTATTATGGCATCGCATGTAGACAGGATTAATTGGGTTTTCAATAATTAGGAATCCTGGAGGAGCTGTTGGTGCAAATGAATAAAGAATATATCCCTGCTGAGCTTGATTTGATTGCTCTAGATTAATCTGATAGCTTCCTTCGATAACATCACACACTAAATTGAGCGCAATCACTGAGGATATATTCACATTGAACGGAGCGATATGCCTACCACCACCATCTGGATCATTATTATGTTTGAGGAGGACAGTTGAATCTGATTTTTGTAGCGCTTTGATGATATCGGTTTTAACAATTCTTACTAATTCATCAGCGTTGTATTTCGGAAACCTGAAATTACGCAGATTGTCCTCTGTGATATTGTAATCGGTTAAGAATCGTTGTTTGTTGTCGCTGTTGTCATTAATTATTGTTTGAATAATTAGTTCATAGATATATTTCATGTCCGATATAAGCTGATTTATTATTTCAACGTGTGTTTGCGATCTTGTTTTCCGTAGTTGTTCTAGTTGTGTGTCATATAATTGTTTAATCTCATTAAAATAACCACGGACGTCAGTTAGCGTAAATGAAATAGTAACAGATGAGTCGGTTGTTCTTTTAATGATAAAATCCCATTGCAATGTGTCTTTGTTGGTGAATATAAATCTATCGGCGATTCTTCCTTTTCTTATATCAGATAAATTATCTCGATAACTGGGATTGATTTCATGATATGATTGTACATCCGTGGTTAAGTCGGTGGTGGATTTTTCCGGTGGTTTTTCAGGCCATCCTAGTACGGTTCTTATCGAGCTGTTATAGATATCTACGACGTATCCTTCTGTGCTTATCTCAATTGCGGATGATAGCGTCGGCTCATGAACTGTTATAGCGATTTTCGATTCTGTTTCAGTAATCGATTTTATTCTACGCGCGAATTCATTATTGATTTGTTCTATTTGGTATGACCCTGTTGGTATCGAAACGACGTTCCAGTCTGGGGTTCCGTCGGGTTTATTCTTATACGAGAACACCAGTGAATTATTGGGTTGTTGACCACCAAATGATTTTGATCTGATATTAGGCCAACTGTGATACACTCGTAGTTTTGCTAGCGCTATCTCCTTCACTGGGACCGGAGAGGGGAAATTCACACTGAATTCTGGATTCGTTGATGTTATTGATATCATGCTTGTTTGTACTGGGTTCGTGTTCTCCACTATTCGTTGAAGTAATTCCTGCGGTGTTGTCATTGTTATTATACTCATGATTTATTTCTAATTTTGGTATCGAGGAATCATAAATACTGACCATCACTGAGAACTCACAATCTGGTAATGTTGATATTATTGAGATCATTTTGTTTTTTGGGTTCGTGTTTTCTGATTCCATCGGTGTTGTCATTGTTATTATATTCATGTTGTCGCTCTAATTTCGATATCGCGGAATCAAAAATACTGACCATCGCTGAGAATTCACTATCTGATATAATCGTATTATCGAGTGACGACGATATCATCAATGATAACTGCGAATATGCGGTTGATGCAATATGAAATTGAAGTAAGTAATTCTGCAGTTTACTCTGGCTGCATGATGATATCTTTTTTGCTATCCCGGTTGATATACCCCCGATTGTAGCCACCGCAGAAATGCAAATTGGAACTACGACCGGGGCAATCATTGTAACCGATGCAAGTATTATTCCGGCGCCAGCGAGAACGCTTGACACCGAGTACATAATAACATCAATTGCGGTGATTCTTCGTCGGTATTTTTTTATTTTTATTTGATACTCCTCAGTGAGGGTTTTGAGTCTATTCTGAAATTCTCTGACCTGATCATAGCGACATTGCGTCGATGACAAAGTCATTGTTGTTTATTTTAAAAATACTAGCGTTTTCAATTGTGAAATCCTTTCAATTTAGTTATTTACTTCGCATATGAATTCTAAGCACCAGGATATTTTTGATCTAATCGTATTATCAACCACGACAATCTCAAATTCTTCTTCACCCCGGATAATTACTGTTGCGGTGTCACCAAAATAGGTTTTACCGCTTACGATGATATCAAATTGCTTGTCAGAGATTAACGTCATCCTGTAGATACCATGAGGCCACTTCTCGATATTGACTTTCAATTTAGCATTAGATTCTTTTATCCAATCAAAGGTCCCATGCTTTACCCTTTCAGAGGTTTCTTTTAGTTTAGCAATATCGTCATAAATGTCGAGATAGGTTTTATTGATTTCGGTATATTTCATCAACTTTCCATCGCGGAGTTTAAAAAATGAAGCCAGCAGGATGTCAAGTTCCAAACCTTTTCGGTTTAGATAATTCCTGTTGAGTTCAGAATATGTCGTCGTGATATTGTAACGTTCAGAGCCCTCAAAGAAATTTTTAGCCATTTCGCTGATGCGTTTTTGTTCATCAATAGCTTTTTTAACTTCAGCGAGAGTCATTCCTGCCACAAGCGGGGTTCCAAAGAATCTACCAACAATGTCGTTAGTGGGTTTTTGATCTTCTATTAGTTTAGAAATCTCGAGATAATTTGCCTTGAATTCTGAAGCAGTCATCATCCTTCCAGCTTCCTTGTTAGCGAAGAATGAATTCAACAAGTCTTTAATTTCAGTGAGAGTCATGCCAACCACAAGAGGGGTTCCAAAGAATCTACCAACAATGTCGTTAGTGGGTTTTTGATCTTCTATTAGTTTAGAAATCTCGAGATAATTTGCCTTGAATTCTGAAGCAGTCATCATCCTTCCAGCTTCCTTGTTAGCGAAGAATGAATTCAACAAGTCTTTAATTTCAGTGAGAGTCATGCCAACCACAAGAGGGGTTCCAAAGAATTTATGTATAACATTTTTGCGAAAAGAATTATAACCTCGTATATGATCATCCAGCTCACGGCCGTGGGTGGTAATCTTGTTGTCTTGGGTGGTAATCCTGTTGTCGTTGTCGGTAATCATCTTGTTGTGGGTGGCAATCGCGTCTGTGATCGTAGACACAAGTGCGCCTGGTTTAAGTCGTCCGTCGTTGGAATACAGCGCAATAGAGTTTTCAGCGGCGTCGCGCTGCCGTATCAAAATGTCATTCAATGACACATCACTGGATTTCAATTTACCCTGTTTGTCTTGAAATACAACTATTTCATTAGGATCAACACTTGTTAAATTTAACGTCTCAGCTATTTCATCTTCAATTATTTTTTTTACATCCTTGATAGAATCAGGTGGTGCAGTGCCATCGGGTTTGGGTTTCAAAGATCTCCCCCAAATATCAATCATGTTATTGTAAAACTCTTTCTCTCTCTAAAATCGTTTCGATTTCCAGCGATTGCTGGTGTAGTCATTTACGACAATATGAGGTGGTTTTCCGCTTGGGTTACTCAAGGAGTTAGAAATAGCGTCAAGGACATTTAATACTTCGCTGCCACATATTGGTGGGTCAATCATCGTTTGTGTTGGTAGCGTAGAATACCAAGTCTTCATTGGAAGGGTTTTTATATACCGCATAAACTCTTTTGGTGGGGCTAATCCATATGAATCGAAATAAACAATCCCACGTGGATCAATAGCGTATGCAACCCAGTGAGTTCCAGGTCCGGTGCTGTTATCTAAATTAATGATTCCGGTTTCAACGCTGTTTGGTTGATGTGGTAATTGATCTTTCATAAAGACACCTCTGAAGTTTTTAATCGCGAGTTTTTTAGCCGCATCCATTAAATCAAAATTGGACATGGGAATCTTCGATTCCTGAATTAATAAATCGTTCCTGGTAGTCTTAGACCCTTTCCGCTGTACCACGAATACGGGGTTCCTGGTAGTCTTAGACCCAATCCGTGAACGGATCGTCCCTTTTTTTTATATCCTTTCCCAGTTGCCTTCTTTAGTGCCATTCCTGCTGCAGTACCAACGGCTCCTAACGCTGCCGCTTTAGCCACCGCTGGGGCTGCTGCTGCAATCAATGCTGGAATCGCAGCTAACAACGGAAATATACCGCCTGTTTTAATCATATTTTTGATAGCAGCCGCAGAAAGAGTAATCTGAACACCTTTTTTGGCTGCAAGTGCATCATTGAAATGTTTTATTTGACGAGTTGTCAGCGATAATTTATTTGCACCACCAGTCATTTGGTTGGGTTTCAACGTGATTGTGGTTCCACATTTTTTAGCTGATTCCGATTGCAATTTTTTTAATTGACCGGGAGTTAACGTAACACTAATAACACTATATGACATTATACATAATTGATTGATTCTAAATCGTTTACAATTTCAATTACATGTTTTCTACTGGTGCATCTACCACTCTCATTCTTCCTCCAACACCTTCGAGTAGCATTGATTTGTCGCTGAGAATGACAGCAACCGCTCTATAATTCTCAATAGCATCAGGCTTGGTTACATTAGCTCTAAAATGTATATCAACGACGGATTGTCTTGTTAAATCGAGATGTTCCAGCGAAAAGTAATAGATCGGATACAGATTTTTAAAATCCAATTGTGATATTTGCAAACCAGTATCGACATTTTGATCGCGTGCCATAAATGACAACAGACGATGATAAACTCGTGCAATATGATTTTCTGTGTAATTAAGTTGTATATCCTCGGATGGTTCCTGTTGGCCATTTATTCTCAGTGAGACGTCTTTAACACCTAATTGATCAAATATCATATGACTGAAGCGTTGATTGCCAACTCGTGTGTTATCCTGTAACGCTACGAATATATGACGTGGCGCAGTAACACCTTGTTTTGATGCTAGATTCCACGTGAATAAACCGTTGATATTTGATTGTTTAACATCTGTACTCACGGTTAACCAACTCAACAACGATTTTCCTCCTTGTTCCATAAATGATAGTAATCGTTCTTCTGCAGTGATTGCTGGAGTCAACACTGGCATTCACAATGATATTTTTGTTAAATTGACTTTACCGGCATCAGCATTGGGATTTGCATCATCTGCTGGAATTCTCCAAATTGCGTCGTTATCATCACTCTTTCGTACAAGCGATACTGTATGCTTCGCCCCATAAATAACTTTTCGGACGTTTCTACAGAATCCAAATATGTGATGCAGTGGAATCGCGCATGAAAATGATTTACGCCCTACTCCCAACATTGAGTTTCGTGTTGCAGCTCCTAGATTGAAATTAACGTCGTTGTTTATAACTACAGCCTCGACATCAGCATCATCATTAGCAGCACTGGCTTTTTTTGGTCGTCTTACAACGAATTGTTTTCCTCCAGCGTTATTCCTACCATCTTTTGCAAACATCATAGAAGGTCCTGCTGATCTTGTATAATCATCAGAATATCTCGCTAACCCGATTATTGTTGTAGCCACATCAACATCGCGATCTATCGACTCGATTTCCTTTCCATCAATGAGGTATCTTGCACTCTCAAATAACGCCATAATACCATTATTGACAAAACCGACTTGAGTACCAGCTGGATATGATGCTCCAGTAGCTGTTACAAGTTCTCCTTCTACTTCAATAAACGCTTCAGCGGGTAGAAAGTATTTACTGGTATCATGGACTTGAAGTTCAATTCGCGATCGACTATTTGCGTCTATCGCATGATAAGCGTAATATTGATAATCGCGTACAGAATCATCCTTGCCAACTGGGGCGTCTATATCAAACGCCGGATCATGTGACTTTTTGAACATTTTATTCTATTTATCAGAGTCTAAATCGTGAAATCATAAACGATTTTCATCGACGTAGTTTTTTAAAGCCGCTTCCTGCTATCATATTTGCAATATTGCTTTGGTCGGGAGTTAAAGCCATCGACGCTAATTTTTCGTCTACTGCGTTATTTATAATTCTACTAACACTTGCAGGCATTTCCGCTGTAGACGGTAACGGTTTCTTTGAAAATCCTTTGGATTTTTCTCGTAAATCACTTCGTGATTTCACTAATGATGTTATTTTATTCTTCGCAGTTGAAAACGCTTTTCCAGCAAGATCTCCAACAGCACCAATACCCTTATCACGAATAACTTCAATAGCTTTCATTCCTAGTTGTTTAGCTAACGGCATCACTTTTGGAGCCATTCTCGCAAATAACCCTGCAATGGTATTGCCTAAACCATCTCCGTAGTATGCTCTATAAACTGGAAACCGTGAATTAACTACGTAGACGGGGGTTGGTTTATCATGATTGTAGTGTATGATCATTATTTGAAATCAGAAACCATTTTTCAATTGGAAACGCTAGCGTTTTTATTCAGTCTCGGTGATTAATCACTGTGATACCCACTTTCCACTAACTCGCCAATGAAATCTCGATATGTGCTGATATCCATGATACCACCCTGAAATAATCGTCTACAGATATCAGATGCTTCATTAATTATTTCCGGTGAGTTATTTCCAGCTCGGAACCCTCCTACAAGAACTTCTAATCGTGATATATCGTTGATAACACTACCAGGACATACCCCACTTTGGGGTCCACTGGAATCTTGCAATCCGCTTCCGCTATAACCAGTTGCTACATCCATTTTTTCTTCTTCATCCATGGGTTGTAAATAACCAAGAGGATCATAATCATCATCATCAGGTGGTAGTTGTTGTTTTTTAGGTGAAAAAGATATTTTCTTTGCAGGTTGCTGTCGCTTTTGCGGTTTTCGTTTTTCATATTGTTTATACACTATATCCACCGCATTGATATATTCAATGTATGATGCACTATCTGTCTTAATTTGACTTTTTTTAGTTTTGATTTTGTAGAATATATCAGCCCAATGAGTGAAATTCTTAACATATTTATGATGTTCTGGTTTCAACATTTTTTTTCTGTTTTCATAAGTCATAACAACAAGCGCAGGAATTTCTGGTGGATCAGTCTTATCAATTGCTGCTAACCCTTCCTCGTTAAATCTCACGCGTAAATCATCTACTGTTCTTTTTGATTCCATTTTTTGTACAGTCTGTTTTGTTTGTTCAGCTTTCGCTGCTATTTTTTCAAGTTCACCGATAACAGATTTCCCCGTCTCGGGATCATTCCCCCGTATAGCACGCTCTACCCCGTACGTTGCTGTGGTTACTGGTTTAAACAATTCTTCGGATCCCGCAGCAAAATCAGTTTGTAAACTCTGTCGTTGTTGCAGTTTATTTCTTACAGAGTCACGAATTGGTACAAATCTCCTGATTGCATCCAGTCGTTCACGAGCCAATCGGGTTGTTAATGCTTCATTGACCATTATTTGAAATCAGAAACAATTTTTCAATTGCAAAACACTTTTTCAATCCGACCTAACACCATCGGATGATTTTTGATACGGTCTTGGAAGTGTTTTAGAGGCGTTATCATTGATGTTGAAAGTGTGGAAATCCTTATAAAAATAATTAATACCACACTTTCAACATTCTTTTGACATGTCGGATGATTTTTAACACGGTCATGGAAGTGTTATTTCATCGTGAGACAGCTTTGTTCATCGATGTTGAAACTATCAAAATTGTATATATAAATAAATAATACTGATAGTTTCAACATCCTAGTTTTGATCAATCTGAACCGTCCATCAATTTTTATTCAGTGTGAAATATTTTCACTGTTTTTGACATTGTCAATCAAAAAATGCTAAAAAAAATTAAAATCTCTATGAGGGACGGTCACAATCAAATAATGATAAATGGTCGGGCAATCAAAATTGTTCATTTTCTTGAATTAACGCCCGTAGGTTTCTAACTTTAGAATTAACCTCCTTTTTCAATTCGTATTCGTACCCCAATTCTTTTCGTATTCGTTCTACGATGGTATACAACGGAGCGAACACACTTACGTCACTGGAAAATGCGAGAGAGTCCTTAATAGAATTCTGAATTCTTTTGATGAGCGCATACTTCTTTGGTAGCATATATTTATTGTTGTTAACTCCGTATTCTATATCCTGAAAATCAGACATGATTTGATCAGGATTTAACCCATCTGATAGTTCAATATCCCAACCTTTCAATTTTGAAATCTCGGATATGATGCTATTCATGTTTTCAGAATTCATTATTCTATAATAATGATATATTTCTAAATGAAAAATATGACGCATTAGACATAACTAAATTGAACTTTTTGTCCCGTCCTTTTTTAAATAGCCGTCTTGGTTATTCCCTCTGCAACATATCGTACTGAGGCTCTACAAATATCGAAGTGCCTACCGGCTTCATTCATTGATTGAAATATTTTTTCTTCGTTAGTTATCGTATTCAAAGATTTCACAGGTCTCGCTTTTTTCGAGTATTTCCCAGTCCCCCCTCGTTCGGTATTCTCACTTTGTGTAACAGCCTGCAGATTTGATAAAGAATTGTTTTTCGGATTAGAATCGATATGATCAATGACAGAATCATCCTCGATCAATCCATGGAAACACTCGTACACGAAACGATGATTGAGATATTTCTTCTTTCCAGCACCAAACACCAAATACCCCATACCATTGTCAGCACCAACTGATTTCTTCAGTCTGCGGTTTCTTACAACACCATCACTGGATGCTTCATAATTTGTGATCACAGGGTGTTGTCTGAATTCTTGGTTCATTCGTATACATAATACTATTGTTTGTTTAATTCATTGTTTGGTTTAATGATAAATCTTTCGATGTAGTCTTGAGGAGTTCTTATGATTTTATCCTTGATACTGACTTTGTCAGCGTCAAGAATACTGACTTTGTCAGCGTCAAGAATACTGACTTTGTCAGCGTCAGGGTCATAATTTCTGATTGATTGTCCATTTTTTATTCTTTTATCATAATATCGCTTCAACTCCCTGTATCGCTTACCACCGCAATTCAAACACAACTGAGATTTTCCCCTAACCCCAACTCCACATCGTATGCACGGTAACGGACCAAGGCTTCCACGACGAAAGCTTTGCATATGATACCCACAGAACTCGTTTCTGCATGATTTGTTACACGGGATTACTGATCCAATCATAAGCCACTTGCAGTGATTCATATATAAAAATCTTTCATTTAAATGCTTGTTTTAATTATAGCATGAAGGAGTTCAAGAGATTGACTTCGAAAAATGCTGAATTCAATGCTGATAAGGAGTTTAAGAGATTATTAAAAATCAATCCTAGATTTAATCTCGATAAACCCAAAAAACGTCCAAGAGACGGAAACATGAAAGAGTTTAAGAGATTATTAAAAATCAATCCTAGATTTAATCTCGATAAACCCAAAAAACGTCCAAGAGACGGAAACATGAAAGAGTTTAAGAGATTATTAAAAATCAATCCTAGATTTAATCTCGATAAACCCAAAACACGTCCAATAGACGGAAACATGAAAGAGTTTAAGAGATTATTGAAAATCAATCCTAAATTTAATCTCGATAAACCAAAAAGACGTAACAAAATCAATCCTAGATTTAATCTCGATAAACCCAAAAAACGTCCAATAGACGGAAACATGAAAGAGTTTAAGAGATTATTGAAAATCAATCCTAGATTTAATCTCGATAAACCAAAAAAAACGTCCAAGAGAGATTACCCCTGGAAAGATGCCCAATTCAATCTCGATATAGTTTCTAATACACCAAAGAATACAATTCTTGATAAAGCCATGATTAGTAAAATCAGAGACTGTTTTAATGAATTCAAGCGTGATGGAGCATCCTATTGTTGGTCAACATTTCGAATTGATGGTGTTGTTGATGCTACCATGACTGATGAAAAAGCAGCAGTGATAATTTCACGTGTTGGGGAAAAACGGCATTTTTTCCGAATCAAATTCATTATCGAAGTCGATGGCAAATGGATTATTAAGGATAAATTTGAACCAATCCTCAAGAATAAAAAAGCTGTCATTGTGAGTAGAGATTCCAAACCAGGGATTCTAACCGGCATTGATAAACCATACTACGAAAGATCTTATCCCGTAACAGCAATGGTTTATGGGATATATCCGTTAAATGATAAACCCGATATCGCAAAACTAGCTCCTATGAAATATTCGTCAGGGCTTAATTGTGTAGCAGAACGAATAATAGAACACTTCACAAATGCATCCCGAGGAAATAAACTAACTGATCTGCGACGCAGGAAAATAACCGAGTGGGAACTGACAGTGAAACAGCATGGTGCAAAGATTTCTGATATAGCTAAATTAGAAACATCATTAAGATTTCCAATAACAGTTATGACGATAACGGGAGAGGTTTTATACGAACCGAAATATAACAAAAATGGAGCACCAATACAGATTATTGATCATAACAAACACGCGTGGACACCTGCGGTAACAATATTTCCACGAGAACGAACCGTGAAATATATCCCTAAGGAGTTCGTCGGGGATGTTTTCTATGAAGAGAAATTATTCGATGCTATTCATGCGTTGTGTAAGGATGATCCTGTGTCAGTGTGGTTACTTAGAAGTGATGAAGAATTCGATCAATTTGTAAAACCAAATGGTGAATTATATCGCATTGAAGAATTAGATAACAGAATGAGAAAAATCGCTAGTGATTTTTCACCGGAGAATTCCCATGAAAAACTACTCACGGATAGTTTTACTATTCCATCAGTGGTAGCTCACTTCGCAAGAGAAAAAAACTCATGGCGTCCAACACGAAGTGATTTTCTCGAGGATGTTAAATTGAGTTGCGTCGAATTTAGTCATGGAGGACTGTGGAATACGAAATACTCACGTGATGGTATGATTTCAATTGATATATCCGCGTGTTATCCCGGAAGTTTTCTCGGGTATGGGGAATGCGCTGAGTACTTCAAACGATTTGGACACCCCACGCATGAAATGACTCGTGTTGCGATTAATGGACCATTGCCTGATTTTGATTTAACCGGATTCGCTCGTGTGATATCATTTGAATTAGCTACAGGGTTACATCCGTGTAGTTATGTTTGGCTCGGTAGACACCTATCTGAAAAACACTGGATGCCAATAGTGCTATTGAGATATATGATTGATTGTGGTATGCTAATATCGTTGATTGTTTCCGAGGCTATTATATGCTATCGAGCTCAGAAAGAAGTTTGGCTACCACAACCCAATCTAGATAGAATAATCAACGAACTACGAAAACAGTTTCCAGATTTCAGTGAAGAAGAAATCATAAATTGGTCTAAGAAGTTATTTGAAATTAAAAAAGAACAAGCAAAAGATCTCGGAAGAAGAATAATCGGTAAATTTACCCAGGGTGGACGATACGATAACGCGAAATACTCTTCGCGGTTGATCATAGATGTCGCTGAATACGATTTTATTGTAGCGGATTTAATGAAACAGGGAAAACTTGTATCCCGTAAGGATGCTTTTCTATCCAATGGTGAGAAATTAGGTACGGTTGTTACCTACTGTGATGGATATAATTCCCAGTCCACACATTTGAGAAGTTCAATGTTAGCCTATGCTTGCATTAATCTATTTTCGATGATAAATAGATTTCCTAATACCGCGGTTAGAGTAGCCACTGATTCGATGTATATACACAATAAGTACAAATCAGCTGTAGCGGCATTCACAGATCCCGAAGAAAATTGGGGGCGTTGGCGATTTAAAAAGGAGATGCTACATGAGTATTGTGAATCCGCAGACGTTGCCATGGATGATAAATATATTTGTTGTAACCGTATTGAAATTCAATCAGAATTTTCTAATGCACCACCGGTATCTGATCCAGTATGTAGATACAAGACAGTTTATTTAAACGGTTGTGGTGGGTCAGGAAAGACAACTCGTGCAATTGAATTATTTCGTGGTGGTGGAAATACTTGTATTTCTACTAACATGATTGTGCTAACACCGACTCACAGACTCGCCAGAGAGATGATACAACGAGGGGTAAATGCTTGCACTTATCACAGCTTCTTTCGATGGAAGGGTGACAAATGGACTCCTGATCGAATGGGTGATAAATTCATTCCTGAAATCATAATCTGGGATGAAATATGCACAGTGTCATTAGATGTATTAAAAACATTTCTTGAGTGGTTGTTAACCAAAAACACAAAAGTCGTCATGTGCGGGGATCAAGGCCAACCACCACCATTTGTCGGTGCATCTCCACATGAATGGCTAAAGGGTTTTGTAGACTACTATGAAGAAATCACCACTGATTATAGATCACTTGATGAACGATTACGAGAATTTAAGAAACTAATTAGATTACAACCGGATAGAATCCAATGCGAAATAGCGCGTGAAGTGATTTCAGAAACTCCAATGAATGATTTCTGGGAAGCGTGGAGACCAAACGATTTGATCATTGCAAGTAGAAAAATAGTCAGGGATACACTTCAGATGAAGTTATTTGAATTGCATAAAGAAAAATTTGCAACGCTTCCAGTACCCCTTTGTTATAGGCCATCGGATACACGAAAACAGAATATTGAAGTTGATATTCCAGGACAGAATGAAAAACAAATTCTGGTATTAAATGATATTGTGCTGGTTGATATCAATGTCGTTGAAGATGCATTGCGTGCTAATAAATCCCCGTGGACGCTAGGATACGCAGCAACAATACACTCTTCACAGGGATTGACTATATCGGATACAATTGTTTGGATGGTGGATAATCACATCGAATGGTCGAATTTAGTCTATCTCGCAGTATCCAGAGTACGAAACATAAATCAACTTCGAAGAATTGTCCTCGATGATGAAATCATTGGTGATGATAATGACACAACAATAAGTGATATTGATGTTAGCATCATTAATAAAAAACTCTCCGGTTACAAACAACAGGACAAAAAAAAACAACGAGAATTTGATATTGATGCTGAATTAATAATCACTTTGAAGAAACAACAGAATAATCACTGCGCGAGTTGCAATTGTATAATGCGTTGGCAGTATTCGGATAAGGATCCTCGCCAATTCACCGTAGACAGAAAAAATAACAATCTCGGTCATGTCAGAAATAATGTGATGTTGACTTGTCTTGAGTGCAATAGACGCAACGGTGCTAGTTAAGACCATGCGGTGGCAATTGAGTATCCTCGGGAATCACTTGTAGTTGTTGTCGAGTAAAACCCCGCTGAGGGGCAGTTGAATCCAGTTTATAGACTGGAGGTCTACCAGTTGATCGTGTTATACTAGATATCTTATGCGTAGTGACGCTCCAAATAGGATCAGTAGCCCTTTTTCTACCCCCTTCAAGCTCTCCTGGTTCGTATAAGTACCTCACAATGACACTACTACCAAGAATTGGTTGGGAAACGCTAGCGTTTCTAGGGAAATCTTTTTGTGGTTGTACGGGTATTGACTTCTTTTTAATCGCGTTGATAGGTTTCATGTTGATTGTTCTAGTAATCTCGTTATTCAGTGCAGTAATCACAGATGGTAATCTTTTAACCCATTCACTGGATCGCTTTTCTTGAATGAATTCTTTTGCGTATTGATATCCAAATAACCGCTCAGCAAGGGTTTTATTAAACCGTTCTACAATGGCCTGATCACGATGCAGTGCAGTATGCCCTCGTCTGATAGCGACATTGTGATATTTCATTGTAGATAACACTGCACCCTGAAATTCCTTGCCAGGATCAACTTGTAACAGATTTGGCCAGTGCAGAGGACCTCGTCGATAAATCCTTTCAAATGCAGAAGCTACTTCAGTAGATGATTTTGTCCTTAGCGGTTCTGCTTCTTTGTATCGACTCGCAACATCAACTACGGTTAACGCGTATTTGTAACCGCGATCATGCGGCAGAAATAGTATATCAGCTTGATGAACTTCATTAGGAACGGTCACATCAAAATGCGAGTAGTTAATTTGTTTAGGCGGTGGTAGATAAATTTGCCATAGTGCCTGTTTGGATAACCAATTAGCCGCAGTGGTTTTTTTCACTTTTGCAGCACTAGCGAGTTTATTGATTGCAGCGTTACCCCTCCAGTATCCCCTCGGAGAATAATAAATTGATTCCATATTATTAATTACCGGCACCTAACATCAATTTACTTTTCATAGCCGATTTTATTAAAAATGAAGCCAATTTTTCTTTGAAGGATTTATCAGGAATAGCATTTAACGCATGAATTAATTTCACATCTGCTAGATGCCTGTGTTGCAGATTGCTGCTTTTATAAGCAACATCATGAAGGTGACAGGCCTTATCAATGGCGTTTATTGGTTCTTCACCGGGGTTGGGTTGATTTTGATTATTGAGTCTGATATCAAGTCTGGTTCCCGGTCCACAGTAGCTATATCCTGGGAGGTGCTTTTCTCCGGGGTACTTTGCCCATGGGGTTCCAGGGAGTTTTGCTAATTTGGCTGCGATATCACCTCCTCGTTTTTTTTTAAATCAGATTTCATAGACACAAATCTAAATTTCTTTGTACCACATTGCACGCATTTACCAGAAAGCGCTGATCGGTTATTTTTAGTTGTAATCGTCGTCACATCATCTGTGCCAGTACGCGTTTTACACTTCACACAATATAGATCCATAATTTATGTATAGAAATATGGATATAATTGATTTTTCAGCGACGAAAACAAGAGAACCAATTAAGCATCATGCAGCGCTACCAAACTCTATCCGGATGATTATAATCGGGCCATCTGGATCCGGTAAAACGCAATTGTTACTCAATTTAATAATGAGATGGATGAAGTGGGATAAGTTGTATTTAATTGCCCCTAGCGTAGATGATCAACGATGTTATGAAGTGCTAAAAGATTTTAACGAGAATGCATCAGAAATTAAGGGTGAGAACGCCATTGATTTTATAACCGATATCGATGAAGCACCGAGTATTGATGATATTGATGGAGATATTAACAATTTAGTCGTATACGACGATATAATGTTGGATAAACAAAAGAATCCTGCTAGAATATTTTCCCGTGGGCGTCACAAAAACACTGACGTGATATATGTCACTCAACGCTACACTCAGGTTCCAAAAGTCATCAGAGATAACTGCAATTTATTGTCTGTATTCAACGGAGTTGATACTCATACTCTTAGAAATATTTGGCAGACATGGTGTTCTGATATGGACTTCAATCAATTTCGAGATTTCTTTAGTCATGCTCAGTCGACTCCGCACGGATTCGCAACAATAAATCTACATGATCCTCGGACACGATATCGTATCGGACTGGATCAAATATTCGGTTAAAATCGTAAAAGAATTATTAACCCAGAACTGAAAACTTTAGCAGCAGAGAGGGTGGATGACAACAAGTTGCGACCAAAATTGATTAAAAAATCGTTTTCATTTTTTTAGTTAAAATGATTTCGTATGTAGATTTCAATCAATTTTTTTTGTCTGAAAACGTTGTAGGGTTCGCCTTTTTTTGGTTAAAATAAGATTATAAGACGGCTCGTTTTAGGATTTCAATCAAATTTTGTCTAAAAACGTTGTAGGATTCACCCTCTCTGCTGCTCCCGGTGCTGTCCGCTAGCCTCGCACCTGACCCCCACCTCAGTGATCCCACTGTATGTCATCGACCAAGACGCGTACTGTAAAACTGTGGCCTCATCCATTTCGCCCAGTTATATTTATTGCAAGCTTCGCGCTCAATTTGTCCAAGTGAGATTCTAGACACTACCCCCAAAATAACCTATAATTATAGACACTACGGGCGGATAATGAGACATCGTTTAGGGATGAGAGGTTAAACAAATAGGCGAGGAATCTGTCAGATGGAACGCCCAGGAGATGGTAACGTGGTGCGGTTCGGAAGCTCGTGTGATTTTCTGCATTTTAAGCGTTTCCAGGGCATACTTTTACCTGTAAATAAAACTTGGATTGGAGTACCGGATGTCCACTCCCCACCCCACCCCATTATCCACCTATGCTCACGGCCTTATAGTGCCACTAAATTGTTCTTTGCATAGACATGTGAACAAAAGTTACCAGTCTTTTAGGCTGAAAATGTATTTTCCATATAAATACTCTCTCATTTAAGTATTCATCCTTACTCATAATCTAAATCATTGATGAAATACATATAGGGGCGATTTGGGTGACGTCGTAATGTTAAAGGTTTAAAGATGTTATAATGTCACAACGTGTGTCCTCATCGATAATGTATATTGCTTAACGATGACGTATACGGGACAACCATTTCCAGTAATCCCTTATGTTATGTCTACGAGACAAATTATAGTATACGGTAAAAAAAAAAACAAGGTACGATAATGTTCATAAATGTTTTTTCTAATATACTGAATTATTAATACTAACGAAATTAATTATTACATGTATCTTGTTACAGTATATGCTTCAAAGCAAACGTGAACAGAATTATTTCTAACCAAAAGCTAGTGTAGTGTACTTCGCTAAATAAACTGAATTGAACCGTCTTGACCCGTGCTTAACGCGCACTCATATGCGAAGGGCATAGACATTCGTCTATTCCTAGATACAGCGCAGTTTTGAGGAAAGAACGATCATTCAACTTTTAGAAACTTGGCTTCTAGGTTTACGAAAAATAAACTGATGTCTAGAAATTAAAAATGACCAAAACAGTTTTTTTTTTCTCTGACGGTTATTAAAAAAAATTTTTTCACTATCGGGGTTTGTCTGTATTTTGGCAATTTGTCTCCCTTAAGCATCCCAAAATATTCATGTAAGTTTTATAGACTGACAACCGGAGGAGAGATATTTATATAATATGTGTCGAGATTTCTTTATGAACCTTTATAATAGAACATTCAAAGTGGAGTAGGTGACATTATCAGCCACATCAGATGACAAGTTACCAGATGGCTTTTTGCCACCTTGTCACGTTACTTTAAACGAGTTGTTCAAATACATTTAGACCAGTCAATCATGATGAGGTGAATTGTTAGAGTTATATGCTAATGAACAAATTTCAATGGTACCGTGACACCACTAACGATCTGTGTTGACGCGATCTTAGGGAACATTTGCGTCTACTTTGCTCGTTATTGAGCACGTGCAATTCGTGTCAAAGTTCGGTATGTCAGTCTAATAAATACTTGTCATTTTGTGAAAAAATCAATGGCTAAAGGAAATACCGGTTGATTATACATGAATTAAATCACATTCAAGCTAAATTCTGAAGCGATAAGCATGCAAGATTGGTTTCTGAATTAAAGCACACACAATTTATAGCATAGAAGTAATTTTACAGCTGAATGACGTTTATATAAAATACAGAAGCTCTGAATTTGTTGAATCTCTGCTACAAATTTTCCACAGTTCATTTTTTAAAACTTCTCTGTCTAATATTGAAGTAGCGTAGATTGTTTGCTAAAGTCTTTCCCCCCAAAAAATGGTATAAAGCTTGACACAATTATTACAGGCGTGTTTGTACGTGTTTCTATTTAAAGTTTGGAAGAACTCTTCATTAAGAAAATATGACGTCACCGGATGATCTTACCCATAAATTTGCACAAGAATTGTTCGAATTTGAAAACTGGATGAGTAAATGGTGCTGTCTTTAAAAGAATGTAATATTTTAACTGAAGAAAGTTCAATTTTACAACTGACCCAACCGCAATCCGCCATTGGCCGATGGTAGTCTTTTTATATCTGGTTATATGTTGTATGTTACTTGACCATTGCTGTCCTTTCAACAATCAAACACGTGTTTGTTTTGTGGGGTTAACGAAATTTTTCAGCACAAGATAGAGTATATCCGATGGAGAAAGAAAAAAAAAACTTTATGCAGATCAACCGACCGCGGGAAGCTACTGAAAAGCTTTCTCATATACTCCCATTGACCGAGACTGTGACTCGAATCTACCCAGACAGAAGTGAGACCTCAGTGATCTGTAAAAGCGAGCGCCTGAGACTATTTGGCCAGTTAAGTCCCTCAATGTGACGGAGTTGTTGTTTTAGTATTTAATGCCATTTTTCAGCACAGGATAGGCTATACATGGCGGCCAGTATTAATGGTGGTGAAAAACTCGGGAAAAGCCCCGGAAAGAACCACCGACCCACGAGAAGCTACTCTCAAGCTTTTTCACACACGCACGCACGCACGCACACACACACACACACAAGCACACATACATACATATATATATATATATATATATATATATATATATATATATATATATATATATATATATATATAATATGTGTTGTGTGTGAGAGAGAGAGAGAGACAGACAGACAGACATGCAGAGAGACAGACATACAGAGAGACAGAGAGAGAATAATATTGTCATTCAAATCTTTCGTAAATTTATTTCCTATTCTTATTTTTAATCATTTAACCATCGTTGTACAGCACAACAATACTAACTGTTTGTTGAAAAGCGCATCGAGTAGGCGGAACAGTCGACGAATATAAATTTACTTTCTGCTTTCATCGGTGTAGCAGGTATAAAAAGCGGGCTTCCCAAACAAAGGACTACACTGCAGCCATTCGGTCTCATATATGTTTATATAAATATCAAAATTAATGACATAACTAGACACTTTGTTGGTGTAGTGAAACAGACAACATTCAAGTGTTTGTATGCCACATTTAGTTTGGACAACTCAAGTTTACAGATGTCCACCACAAACATTCGTGTTTAATTTAATGAATTCCGCAATTTGATTAGTCTACCGATCAAACGGAAAATTGTTAAAGGAAACCAGGAGGGTGCGTCTTCATGACATTGTCACTGTCCACATTCTAATATATCGTACACTGCGCGACATTGATTCAACATACCTGTGAGATGGATGGAAATGGATAGAGCCGGGATAATGTTGGAATTTATGATCCGAAAGACATTCTGCCAGATTTACGGTCATAGTTCTTTATTGATTTGACCCTGATGGCTTGATATTAATGACTGATCCAAATTAAATAATAACAATAAAGAAAAATGAAAGAGGCATATACAAACGTCATCTATGAAAATAACAGCAAAATTATTCAGACAGGGCACGATCGATTATTCTGTTCTACTCTCAGCTCCGGGTGAGTGGATATGTTCAATAGTTGCTAATGATTGATTCGTTATTTACGGTTAAAAAGAAGAACTATTGTTAATGATACCGACAGTTTTAGTAAAATCAAAGGAATGAACTTCATGCAGAACGAATAATTGATGGAATGTCAGGCTCCACTGTTTAGAGAGGAATTTTACCTTTTCCCGATGTTGGCATCGGTATTGTAGTTCGGTACGCATATATCCTGGATTTTTATATCAGAAACACAAGGATATTTTGAATCTGCTCACTTGTGAAAAAAGGTAAGAGATTTCTTTTCAGAACATTTCAAGATATAAAATTCTGCAAAATATTTGAATATTTTGCCGCATCACGTACATGTAACAACGTTACCATAATTAGCACCAGATGAGACAAATTTTAAAAATATGTAAGTGAATTTGGATATTTTTGTCATTGTCATCTCTTCTGAACTAACGGGTACGTCATGCCCGCAAAAAGCTAGATATCCACCCATTGCAAAAGTGGAATCAATCAAACTACCGCATGGTCATTTGCAGTACGTTGCATTCAATCTGTGATTAACTTTCAATCAGTATATTAAAAAGACAACATTGTTTCAGAAACCACGACTTCCATAAAGACGAATTATTTTCAAAAGGAGCAAAACTCCATTATATTTGATCTTTTCCGTGTAGTTTAAACGTTCAAGCGTCAATACACAGTGAGATCCGCCCATCAACAATCCGTCAGTAAATCATTGTGCACACGCATCAAAATGGAGGGGCTCAAATGGTCCAATGTGCTTTCCTTAACAAATCACAGACATCTCACCTCTGTCCGTGTGAGTTCTAGTCTCGGCTAGGCCAAACGTGTATGAGAAGGCTTACCAGTGTGCTTCGGTGGTTCTTTCCGGGTTTTTATTAAATCAAATATACTGGCCGCCATGTATAGCCTATCATGTACTGAGTGTGGAAAAATGGCGTTAAATTCACAAAGCCAAACTAAATAAACATTACAACTGAATGAATTGCTAATCAAACTTCATCGCTGACCTTTTGTGAATCATGTAGCCAGGACACATGCAAAAATACATTGTGTTAGCGTGGTTAGACACCTAGATATATTTCACTACATAAAATGTCTAACGTTAAGTGTTAGAATTTGCTGCCGTTCGTCTGATTTTCGTTTTTTTTATTCACCTAAACTCCAATTATATGACTACTTATGCTGTAATACTCGCCACTTTTCACGTAATCGGCTTAGCTAATGAATGTATGTGATTTGTTCTGTTTATGCGATTTGATATGTCTTTTCTCCTCTCTGTCTTTCTGTCTGTCTGCCTCTCTGTATATCTCTGTCTGTCTCCCTCTCTTTATCTCTCTTCTCTCTCTTTCTTACTCTCTCTATATTATGTCTGTGTGTCTGTCCGTTTCTGTCTCTGTCTGTATGTCTGTCTGTCTGTCTGTCTCTCTTTATATATATATATATATATATATATATATATATATATATATATATATATATATATATATATATATATATATATATATAGATATATATATATATATATATATATAGATACATACATACATACATACATACATACATACATACATCCACGTGATGTCGGAAATTAATTTCCAGTGACATTTTATAGAGCTGAATAGCTGAATATAATCATCATGCAATGAGAAAGAAAAAGAAACGACTGCTACACCGTCAGCCTTCCTGTTTGAAAAATCGGAAATTTACTTCGCTTGATAGGAAAAGAAGAAATTTGTCTTTGTTTGAAAGGAGGCTAAAGTATTCGACTTTGTGGTCTTGATAACTAGAATATTCATAAACCAAGTCGTACTTTTGTATGCTTACATGCAGATAGTGAATATAATGGAAGGTTATATTTATCTGAAAAAAGAGATATTTTTGTTGAGTTTGTCTTTTTTTAATTAATATTATTTGAAATAGTTGTGTTGAAGCTTTCGGATGCTAAACCTTCAGATTTTTACAAATGTCGACAAACAATGATTATCATCAGATTATCGTACACAATCTCGGATTATCAGATTAGTTAAAGGTAGTAAACGACCAGTAAAATATACGAATCTTACTTAAATAGGATACAGTGTATTAAATTGAACACCATTGTGAATTACAAGCACTCATAACGTTAGAATGTACAAACAAAAAGTTGCGATACGAAAGAACATATTTCGTTTGTAATCGAATATGGAAAAATATAATCGAAAGCTAAATAACTGGATTTTCAGACCAATCCTCGCTAATTTATTCACCGTCATATCACTACTGAAAGAAGCCCGAGTCATGACTAGAATATCGACAAGTTTTTCAGAAATCAGAATAAAATAGAAACCATCATTTTCTTGATGGCGCTAGATCGTTAGCGGGCATTGAAAGGCAGTTATATGTTATTGATCATCCAAGGGCGTTGCGGACAAATTTTAATTAAAAAATGTCGCATATTTTGACACATTAAAATAGCATTAGATCATATATTGATAATATGAAACCTTTCAAATTACCTGAGTCGACTGTATATTGATAAGTAACAAATAATATATAGGCATGTCATTATGATGTTTGAGTTCGTCGAGTATTAAAATACATCCAATCTATCATTTTAAAAATTCGAAATGTCGCTGGCCACCAGTATTGTGTGTTTTCGGTTGTTTCAAGTTTTTCGAGAATGTAGACTTGAGCATGCTTTACAAATGGAATGACAAAGTTGTTGGTGTGATGCGAAGTATCTGGGTCATTGATGTTTGATCGTTAAGGTATTTCATTTAAAGAAAAGACACACTCGATTCTACGTTGTAAATAAATATTTAATTAGAACATTAGAGAAATTCTGACAGGAAGGAAGAAAAAAAGGACATTTCAGATAGTTGGCGTGTTTACTGTTATGTCATAATTTGTGTCTGTCTGAAGAGCAAATTTTGATATGGTGAAAGCATCATTGAAATGTATATTGCTGAAACTGGCTTACTGCCAAAATATATTTACGGAGTTTATCAAGGTCCCTTATCCAAAAATGTTAATAAATGCAACACAACTTTCCGAAAACCAGACGCTGCAGGTCCACTAATTTTGGATATATTATAGTATTAGCCAGAATACAGGAGTGTAATTGCTGATTAGTATTAAAAACGCTCGGTATCTATCTATCTATCTATCTATCTATCTATCTATCTATCTATCTATCTATCTATCTATCTATCTATCTATCTATGTGTCTGTCTGTATGTCTGTCCGCCCATCCATACATCAGCCATCCATCCGTCTGTCCGTCCCTCCATCCATCCGTCCGTCCGTCCGTCCGTCCGTCCATCCATCCATCCATCCATCCATCCATCCATCATCCATCCATCCATCCATCCATCCATCCATCCATCCATCCATCCATCCATCCATCTATCTATCTATCTATCTATCTATCTATCTATCTATCTATCTATCTATCTATCTATCTATCTATCTATCTATCTATCTATATGTATGCCATGTATTCATGAACTTTCAGAATATTTATTCTTCTAAATCAAGACCTACTGGGGTGTGTCACATCTTTTTTTTCTTTCATAATTGTCGTGTTTGAAGTATGAACGATGGTTTTGATGATATACCCGACGTACCAATTTCTATTGTTCTCTTTTCTGTTTTTTGAATACATAAAATAATTGCCGTTTTAAAGGCAAAAAGCCCAACCGAATGATATTATTTTTTTTAATGACGTAACACGAGAAACCTCAAACTTTATTTAGTAGGAATAAAATGGTCTATTTGAGAATCAATATTTATCCCGGCAGCCGTATACATAATCTATTAATGGTTTATAGAAAAAATCTGATCGTGGGGGCAAAAGATCATATTTAAATATTTATGTTATTTGACCGTTTTCAGATAACAATTCGTGTGTACTTACTCTTTTGTAATATATATTTCAGTACGTGCTTCAGGGTACATGGTACAACCCTTTGTGACTGAAAGAGACGTGCGTTGAGTACTTTAGAAGGACAAAAAAGAAAAGAAGAATAGTAAACGACAGAGGTAAGTAATTTAAAGTTCAATATAGCAGGTTAAAGACCTAATTGTATTTACACAAATAATATGGAGTTTAATTTTTTAAGTTTAAGTTCATTTTATATGTTCAATTTTTTTTTGCAACGGGTTAGGTACGTGGCACAGATATATTTAAAGATAATAGGACAAAAGTCATAGTAGATTTTTGTTAGTCATCCAATGTCGTTTGTAGGAAGTGTGTGTATCAGAACAAAATTCTTTGTCTGCCTCCAACACATCTGTTTTTGTTTCCTTCATTTGTAGATATTGCGATAAATAAAAACATACAATCAACACCTCTGAAAACAGAAATTAAAGCATAAATTTAAGAAAAACAATGCCGATATTGATGTTGTAGATGAATATAATTATTTAGGTCTTATATTTCACAAGAAGAGAAAGGTCTCCTAAAACATGAATAATCAATTATCCATGGCTAATAAATGTATGCATTTACTTAATGTACAATGCATGTACAATGCATGTACAATGCAGAATTGCCTATTGACTGTCAACTGAAACCGTTCAATCAAACCATTGTGCAAGAAAGAAAGAAAAGAAAACTACAAATATAACACATACACTAGAAATTACTACCGCAAAACTGCTTATAAGTAAGTAATAAGCAATAACATTAATACAGTCATCTGCGTAAATAGGAAAACAGATACGCAATTTACGCAAACGAAGATAAAACAGCAACGGCAGATCTTGTGTCCATGGAAATAGAACTACATAATAATATAGACTTCAACACATAATTGACCTTTTATTAACTGGGCAATGACATAAAGAGACCTTGCGAATGTTAGTCGTGAAATGGTCGTATGGTATAGTGTCGACAGCGTATCGCGGAAAGCACCATAACGAAAACCATTCACATATTGATCTGGTCACGCTCAAGTCTGTTAAACGGTTCTTGCGATAAATTGGATCAAATCATACATTGTACCAGAAATATAACGTTAATGGGATTTTAAAATACAATAAAATAATTGTAAAGTAAAAATAGAAAATAATAATGCCAGTCCTTTATAACACCACGCTGCATTCCGTAAATAAAATGCATCATTAACTTTCCTATCTGGCTAACAGTTTATCACTTTATTGGCCATGCAAAATGTTGACAAAATTGAAAACGCGTGTTTTTGATGGTCGTAATTGTGATTAATAGGATATATTCTGATCTCTAGCACTGTACACAATCGATAGGTACACGGATAAGTGGAATAAACTGAATAATCTCTAGTTTGTGAGAAAGGTATCTAATGAATAAGACTTTTTAAAAATAATATTCGTGTTCTCGAAACTGAAGCTATTTTACAATCAGTATAATGAAGAATAAAAGACGAATGTTGCGTTGCGCCTGTTAGATATCTTTCTATCCATAGAAACGAGGTTTTGTTTTTGGCGGTTTATGTCACAGAAACACAGGTACGTTTTTGAGTGCTAAGGCAATTGGAGTCAAGTCCCTTGCAAAAGGACAGACCAATGTAGACGATGTTGGCTGATCTGGTGGCATGATTCAAATCCGCACACTTTCTGAGTCCATAATGCTCACCATTGAGCCATTTTGCTCAGCATTCATCAGGCGCCACTTACAACAGGTATGATGGCGTTTCGGGGCAATTTCCATATCCCGAGTCAGCAAATCTGAAGCTGAGTTGGGCTCAGAACGAGGAGACTCTAGACATAAATATAATAGAGCGTGCTTTATAAGGCGAAGCGAATTTAGAAATTTATTTTATTGTCAATGTAAGCAAGGACGGAGGAAACACAGTTGCGTTTAATTTGCATTCGAATTCGGATTTAATTTCTTTCTTTCTTATCTTGTTTAAACATACAATCATATCCAGGGAACGAATTTTATAATTATAATACGTTTAAGCTCTGCTATTTGATTTGATTTCAGTTGTTTGTTAGAAGCGTAAGTAGTTGTCCCTTTATTACTGTTGTAAACTTGATTTCAAGGAAATTTGATACAGGTATGATACCGTGATGTCAGCAGTCAGTGTTATACAAATACTAACAAATATTTCCTCCTTCCATGATTTACACCCATATGGTCCCTATTTGAAAAGAAACCTGGCATGGGAATCTCAGAAAATCCTTAGTTAAACATTAATCATTGATCAAGCAAGGTTGTTTTTTTTTTATATAATCTCTACATAAAGCTTTTTTATTTCCATCCTTACATAAATCATGCATTTGCGTCACTCAAGATTTATTATATTTGCTTCCATAGTTTTGTGTGCTCAGTCATTTACAAACGATTCATATTTTCACATAGTCATTGATCTTAATCTGTATCCGAAAACCACCCGGATGTTCATGTCCATTTAAATACCACATGGTACATCCTGGATTAGAAACTATGTGTTTGTTGATGGCTTTAATTTTATCTTAGTACTTAAAAAAAAAATTTTTTTTTACCATTATGTATATACTTATATGGTCCATATTCATCTCCGATTTGTTATATCACATACGCACGCACGCACACAAAACTTTTTTTACTTTTATGTTTGATTTTGGTAAAAAACAGTTTGTTGTCTTCTTAAGAGCCGAAATTATCCAAGAGATCTTTGTTTTGGATACGATGCAAATTGTCTTTTACTGAAGATAATAATCTATACGACAAACAGGATTTTGAACTGCATCTATTACTGCCAGTGTAACACAGAAAATCAGAACCAACAATTTAGTTCACATGAAAATATTGCCATATCATTTTACGTAAATATGTTTGTTTCAGGTGAACTAAGACGCAAGGAGAGCGGTGAGAACCACGACGTTGAATACTACGTCCACCTTGATGTTTTTAAGGTGGAAGGTGACTTGCATTCATAAAAATTACGGGGAAAAAGCAAACAGATGGATTCTTTCGTTTGAATATAAAAACTGAATCCGAAAGACAGGAAAACTCAAAGCAAGAACATATAATATTTGATAGTTAGAGTTGACTGACCAAGATTTGAAGTAAAGTTGAACAGCTAAAATCAGTTGGTTTTGTCACGTACCATAAAATGGCTCTCTTGTACGAAAAAGTTGTTCACACAGTGTCGAAGCCACCACAAGAGCGGACGGATACAATGATCGATCAAATACTTCCTTGGTTCAGGAAAAAGTCCGAACTTTTCAAGCTAATGAAAACAGGTAAGGTTAACTGTGTGTCTGAATGTCTGTCTGTTACCCACGCCCCTTAAGTTTCTGACAACAAATGTATGAAAAACTGCAGTACATAATGGACTCAAAACCCTTCAAGTTTTGGTGTATTGTCTGCGTTGTTATTATTAATGTATGGGGTCATAAACCATTTATGCTTTCAGTCAGTAGATTAAAACGTCAAGGAATGATATTTATCTTCATGAGCTCGTTTGGAAATAACAGCGAAAAATGTGAAGCATCGTGCTTTTGAGATGCATCAGTGAATTGTCTTTTTTCTAAAAGTAAATGTCTAAAAAAATAATTAGTTTCTTGTACAATTTAAAATCTTAAGCCGATATTAGCATATTTTATAATGTAGAAGTACACACACACACACACACACACACACACACACGCGCGCGCGCGCGCGCGCGCGCACGTACATATCCGTGCGCGTTAAAAACAACCCAATCATACTGGTTATTTTTCCCCATGTCTTATCTATAACTTCAGTGTCAATTATAAACCTTTAAGTGCACTGTCTATTGTTTAGGTTGTATGTTTTGTTTTGGAAGAAATTTATGTAGAGAAACTAAAGGTAAGATTTATTGACCATATGTTCGGAGTTTAATTCGGAAATTTTCGAGGTTGAGAATTGAGAATTTCAATACACAATTAAGGATAATGTCCGAGGAACCGATATCATTTACCTACCACACAGATGTTTTTTTTACCTGTAAGATACACTTTATTTAGATGGATGCCAATATTAATTATACTAATTAACGTGCTGCAGATAACTTTTTTGTGGTTTTATATCCATGGAATCAAACAAATATTTTACGAATATTATCTGGGCAAAATGAAAAGGTTCGTTATCCCCTCACTGGTGTGAACAGTCCAAATTAGACATAATATACAGCTCTCAGTGTGTTTCTTCATATCATAACATCCATGTGTTAAACACTCTCAAATATCAGTATTTAGCATTCAAGGAAAGGTGCCTTTTTTCATCTCTTGTTTCTTGTTTAGTTTCATAAATGGATATAAACTGAAGTCTTAACTGACCTTGGACGTTTGCTTTAAGAAAGCAAAAGCTTAACTCATCTTGCTTCGTTGTTTGTCATGTAATGCAGAATGACACGCCGATTTGAACGAAACCATTGCCTGACGGCCATCACATTATAGTGTGCATGGAAATCAAAGTTTAAATGATAGTAATCTTTTTTAAGTCTGCTTTACGCAAATTTAGTCGAAACTATTTCTTCCCATAAAGACCGTCATTTTTTATTAAAATCTCTTAAAATTTATAAGGATAGTGTAGAAACCATTTTTCTTTATATTTATAGTCATGGATCTACGACTTTTTTCTCTTCTTTTCTTTAAACATAATTTGCCGTAGCATTCTTCTATTTTTGCACCTATTTTCTTGAGATGCTAGTACCTTTAATGTGTATGCACCTTTAGAATGTAACTTGCAACAATTTTTGTTGCATGCTTCGCTAAACTGTGCATCTAAAACACTCATTTTAAATTCACTTAACCATTTTGTCACGTGGAAGACTGGCAGTTTGCAGAAAGAGAAGTATGGCAAAGATAATTACTTGCATTTCGCCAAGTCAACAACAAAGCTCACAAAAAATTGATCAGGAACATTAGCTGTAAATGTGATATAATTCGAAGACAATAGCCCTTGATCAACTTTGTTTGACATGTACTCGGTGTAATCTAACACTTGACCGATTCCATATTGTTTGGCCTTACAAAAAGGCAATGTTGCAGAGAACTATTCATTGATCCAGCTGTTCACCATGTATTTGATAGTAATTCAGATTATATTCAGCGTCGAAAGTGGCATGTAAATTATTGTAATCTGGCCTTAAAGATATTCAGTTTTTTTATTTATAAATTATGTTTAGATTTAACTTACTGTTAATTTATTGGTAACAGTTCATATCTTTTGCAGCGTGAAAAATAGTTAATGAAATATTATAATCAGATCTGAATTTTCGAAATAAGCATTGCAAAAATGAAGTAGATATCCTTACATTACCTGCGGTGAAATTTTATCAAAATCTGTCACGTATTTTTAAAGTTATGTGCATTTATTTTTGTGGTTTTTGTTCTTAAATTAATATGTAAGGGAAACAGTTCGTCACAAACCTATTACCTTTCCCTTATTGTGACATAGAACCCTCTCTATCATAATATATTAGAGAGAAGGTACGTAACTTCCAAATACTTGTTTCCAGCCATAACTAAGGGTGAGTATTGAATTACAAATCATATTTGCGATATATTACAATATAAAGCGAAATATTGCAATATTATTGCAATATATTGATTTAAGAAAAATTTACATATCACTGTTAACGTGTTGTATTAAAATGAATGCAAACTGCAATATAATAATTTAAAATTGTTTAATTAAATACTTTAAAAAAACAGTAGAAATAATACAGTAGCTGTAATCTAACACAGAAATAAAGAGTTACAATGTAAGTATTTTGTCTGAACAGTTCACTGTTTGTGGTTTACTGTTTGATACATAAAATGCATAAAACTGCAGATTTGTCTCTTAGTTGTCACCTTACCCTATGTAGTTCAAACTGAACTGCCTTGACAATTACATGATAGAACTTACTTCATATTTTTTTTAAAGAAAATGAGAGCATCAACATGATTTAGTTTTAGGGCTAAACGTTGTGCATTTACTATATCTCCAGTATTGGTGAACACCCTCTTAGAAGGGACACTTGTTGCTGGAATGCACAATAAAGATTTAGCAAGGTTAGCTAATCTAGCAAATCTCTGCTCGGGATTTTTCCACCATTGAAGAATATTCTAATCCAAAGGAATTGACGGAAACACTCTTTAATTTTTAAGCTCTTCTTCTAGTTCTTCCACTTGTGTGTTTTTGAAATCTCAACACCAGTTATGTCGAAATCATCAAGAAGTTCTCGCATGCCAGAACAACAGGTACCTTTATCTATCATATCACTCTGACCAATGTCTCACTTGAGCTTCTTGCAAACTGTTTGAGCATCTTTAGCAGCAAATTGGCAGACACGCATAGCTGCTCGGTTAGCTGTGGTAACGGTGGCAGTTCTTTCTGTTCACTAGCACCCGCAGGTGAGTGATTAGTGTCGTATTCAGCCTTCACTCTAGCAATGATTTCTGGTGCATTCTGCTAAATTTTGGTAAAGATTTCAATCATTCGTACATCACTGAGGAAAGATAAGGCTTTGAATAATGGATCCAAGGCATCAGCAATGGTGTGAGGTTCTTTTTGATGGGTGTATAAATCCTGGAGATCATCAACCACGGCTCTTTTCGTATGAGCTATTACTAGAGTCATCATCGCTATGTAAAATGATGTCAAATAGTTTGCGATGAAGAGGCATGATAACATAAATGGATGGAAATGACTCAGCACAAATAGTGGCTGTCACCACTTTAAGAGGTTTTCGACAAACCATTACCTCATCTGCCAAGCAAATGTCATCATCTGACAATGTGTTCAAATCTTTCTTTTTTATTTTAGCAAGATCTTTGGGTCTCAAAACGGCAATTACTGTGCACTGCATTTCAAGAAAACTTTAAATTATACCATAAGTACTGTTCCGTCTTGTGGGCACATCAGCAATAAGTTTATGATCCAGTGGACCAGCAATTCAGCCTGGCTTCCCATTTTAGCTGCTGCAGTTGCACTTCGGTGGAAGAACCCAACTATGCTACGAATCCTGCTGAGGAGAATTTCAATGCATCTGATCTGGAGATACTTTTGTGCGGCTAAATTAATTGTATGTGCATAACACTTGATAAGAAAGTTGCATCCTAAAAAGTCCCTGCCATGTCCGTGCTTGATGTATTATCTGATACAATAGGTGGTATGGGGATAGACTGTATTTCCCATTATTTGAGGGCCTCATGAATCAAAGCAGCTATATTCTCACCTCTGTGCTCTTCATACATGGGCCGAGTTTGAAGTATATAGTTTATCAGCTTCCATTTTGTATGAACGCGAGTTGACGTGACTGTCAGATACAATTAAGATGACCTCATCGTCCAACTATCTGTTGTGAATGCAACCTTCTTAGCATTTCGTAGGTCTTCTGTTACCAGTGTCTTGACTTGAGCATATTTTTTGTGGAATTATCATCTCTGCAAATTGCTTTCTTAGTATACATATGCACACATTGTCAGTTATATGTAAAGCACGAGAAGAATACGAGGTGTCTTTCACACCAATTAGCCCTAGTAAGGTTCTCTGGCTTGGCTGCTTTAAAAAGATCGGAAGTATCTTCACATGACAAACTCGCATCAGCAGGGATCGATGGTCTATTGTCCGTCATCTTGTAATTACCGTACCACATTTCCCGTGATGGTGCTTGTTCATGTGGTACACTAGATTAGTGGTTCCGCCAGAAAACTTAACAACAGCGTCACATAGTCGGCGCTCAGCAATTGCCTCATCAACTTTCTCATCCCTTTTAAACTTTCTTAATGCAAAATGAGTGCATATAGCCGACTGCACTTTTGAATTTTCCACCAGCTCGTACATAACCTTGCTTGAAATACTTGTAGCTCACGGTCAGTACAGTCATCAATATCAACAAGGTGCTGATATGTTGACAAAGATGAGTTAAAGCTTCAAAAGGACGAGGATTCACAGACATGTAACTTCCGATTGCCCATGCTGCAAATGCTCAAGAAACGAAATATAAATGTTACTGGAGCTGATTACTGGAGGTAATGGTATATACTTCAATATGTCATTGTTAATCAGAAACTAGAATAAGTATTGAAATATGGCTAATATTAATTTTTAATAATAACAGAGATCGTTTGCTACTTCTTATAAAAATTTACGTCAATATCGCACTATATCGATATAAGAAAGTTATTTTGCGATTATTGTATCATCGGTTTAATACCATAATATACACCGATAATCAACATTATCGCGCACCCCTACCCAATAACCCTCGATTTCCTTCTACTATTCCCGTCTTTAAAGGCACGCGACCATACTATATGGCTTGTTTTACTCATGAGATATACGTTTCAAGCCATCATTGATTTTCTCCGTTGTATCAAACTGAAGCTACTTGCTCCGAAACGTGCAAATTTCGCAAAGTTTGCCTGCCGGGACAACGTCACAATCAGGTTACAATTATTACGAATTATATGATCCCATGTATACCTATTATATTCATGAATAAGCCAAGAAGATACAGTCAAAAGTTCGATAACATTATGAAACACAAACATGGTCTATTTACATTATTTTATTTTTTTAAAAGTCACTCTTATCTGGTTTTGAAATTTGATGGAAATCAAGAAGCATTTTGTCTGGTGTATTCAAATAAAATCAACATACGCTATTGAAGAGATAGTAATCCACTTCCAGATGGTAACCTTCCTACGAGTTGCCGAATGTCAACAAGTATGCACCTACCTTACCTCCATTTCAAAGTCACAGTTGTATCGCGTCATTACGTTTGTCGCAGGTTGATAAATCGCATAAACAAAAGACGCGAAACCTTGTTCAAGTGGTAAGAACTGTCTATTAACCTGAGTAAAATGTAGTCATGTTCTGGCAGGAATCCTTGAAAAGTAATTTCCTTTCTCTTTTTCTGTTCATTTATTATTTTTTAATATGTTGAGACGTACCCGTCTGAGATTGCATCGGTGGCCTACAGCCAAGGTGACTATGCTGTTATCATTATTATGGACTCTTCTTGTACTAAACATTGTGTGGGTTCGAATCCTAGTCAGATCATTCAAACTATTGCCGTCGATATGTGCCATTAAACAACCAAACACAAATCAAACCAAAACAGTATGTCTCTCTGAAATAAGTCTAAATCGTTGAGTCATGATAAAACGTATCTGACACTTCTGTTTAATATGGACATTTTTAGCTAATATACCGTAGACTCGACTGATATTTGAACACATCGAAAATATGAATTGGCCTTACATCAGTTAACGGAACGACAAAATGTACAGTCCAAAGTACGGATCGATTTGTGTCTCTTCTTTCGAAACATGTGGGCTATATGACAAGAAACGTTTACTGTTTGTGTGTCGCAGAAATTAGTTAGATGCCGCATTTTACATCGACAGTCCAGAGGAAACCTAGATTAGTTTTGTAAGATCTTGCATCTGATTTCAGCAGGAATGAATAATGGATGCTTCCATCTATAATACTATATAGGAAATGTTATGCACATAAGCGAAAGTTGGGAGGAGGACACCAATGTAAATCACTCTCGGCTGCTCCAGTGAATCATATAGGATCAAATTAGTACTCCATTCATATAGGATCAAATGAGTACTCCAGTCATAGGATCAAATTAGTACTCCATTCATACAGTATTAAATTAGTACTCCAGTCATATAGGATCAAATGAATACTCAATTCATATAGGATCAAATTAGTACTCATTAATATAGGATCAAATTAGTACTCCATTTATACAGGATCAAATGAGTACTCCATTCATAGGATAAAATTAGTACCCCATTCATACAAGATCAAATTAGTACTACAGTCATATAGGATCAAATTAGTACTCCAGTCATATAGGATTAAATTAGTACTCATTAAAATAGGATCAAATTAGTACTTAACATAGGATCAAATTAGTACTCCAGTCATACAGGATCAAATTAGTACTCTTCATATAGGATCAAATTAGTACTCATTAATATAGGATCACATTATTACTCCATTCATATAGGATCAAATTAGTACTCATTAATATAGGATCAAATTAGTAGTCCAGCCATATAGGATCCAATTAGTACTCCATTCATATAAGATCAAATTAGTACACATTAATATAGGATCAAATTAGTATTCCATTCATACAGGATCAAATTAGTACTCATTAATATACGATCAAATTAGTACTCATTAATATAGGGTCAAATTAGTACTACAGTCATATAGGATCAAATTAGTACTCAAGTCATATAGGATCAAGTTAGTACTCCATTCATATTGGATCAAATTAGTACTCATTAATATAGGATCAAATTAGAACTCCATTCATACAGGATCAAATTAGTACTCCATTCATACAGGATCAAATTAGTACTCATTAATATAGGATCAAATTAGTACTCATTCATACAGGATCAAATGAGTACTCCACCGATAGTATTAGTACTAGGATCTATTGGGGAAATAACTCTGTTCCCATTCATCGAATAGGTCTGGGCTGACTTTTTATCTCGTCTCCTTTGGCCGACAGGAAGATATATATATATATATATATATATATATATATATATATATATATATATATATATATATATATATATATATAATTTTCTGGCAGCCACGGTATCGTGGTGAAAAGTGGGGATCTGCATCTAGTTCACATTGCATCTAAAATTGACTGCAATTTTAAATGTTCTAATTGTTTAGTTTGCAAGATCGACGTTTTCGCTTATAATTAAGCTTGCATCAAGGATTATAATGCAGTAAAAATAACTTGGATTCTCTAATTAACGAGTAGTTTCCATAACACTATTTTCAATGATAAAATGGTACTCTTGTTTACCACTTAAAAATGTTTAAGTTATTTTCATCATTTCAGCTTCTTCTGTGTCTCAGGAAACATACATCATTATCAAGAGTATCACATGACCGAAACTTTAAAAATTTTAATTGACGAAATATATCATAAATATATTGTGCAATTATTATAGTTAGTCAGAATTACATTTGCAAATTACATGCATTTCCTTTCTTCTAGTCCTCTAGTTTAATTTATTTTCAAAGGAATTGCTTTGAGTACATAAAAAGACATATTGGTGTTGCTATTAATAGCAATGTAATTAATGTGCAGTGTGTACAACCGATGTCACGTGTATTCACATATGTTAATTATTTGCTATTATTATATCGTTGCTTCTTTTTATTATACACGTTTTAATGGGGACAATTGTGTAACCCTCTGTCAGTTAGTACCTTCACCTTAAAAAGCAAGGTGCAAATTTACCAATAATTTTGTAAGTGCGTTTAATGTCCATCTTAAAGAGGTTTTCCTCCTCCTCTTGTTTCCCAGAGAGATGTCAGACGTCAAAGATTCAAAATTAGCAAAAATAGTGACATCTTTACATATATTTCAACTGAATTTTATAATGCAGTGTTAAGTAGATGGGCACATAGTCTATTTATAACCAATTCTGGGTTACGAATTTATGACATGGGTCAGAGAGAGAGAGAGAGAGAGAGAGAGAGAGAGAGAGAGAGAGAGAGAGAGAGAGAGAGAGAGAGAGTAAAATCCGAGAACAACAGCGAACGAATTTTGCCTTGGAAAGCAAAGAAAGATGCTTTAGATAGTCTTCTTTCTTGTTTCAACTATATTTTCAATATTATCTATAGTAACATGTGCTACTTTATCACATAGTCGGTACACTGCCTATAGTGTGTGTAGTTTCATATTGTTTTGTTTTTTTTTAACATGTGCACATATCACTTAATTTAATTGTACATGGTCCAAAAAAGCTCGTGAAATTATTGTGCATTATTCTCTTTACTGATTAGCTGCGATCGTGCGGAAACCCTTTCAACACAGTCTTCTGGAATATTTTGTTTACAATGAAAATTTTGGCGGCCATTTTTTCGATTCGAGTCACGAAAGGAAATGGGGGAAAATGGTCTCGTCTGTCTGAATATGGCATATTCAGCACCACAGGGGATTGTTATGTTTATGTATAACATATCATAACATGAAAAAAAAAAGCTGTATCCCCAAGACAATAACAAGAACAAGTATAACTAAGGGTATTACGCAATTGATAGCAGGTGTTTGCGGTGAGGTTGGAGGTGGGCGGGAAATCTGTAGCATGTAATCCGCCCTATATACAAACGTGATTTAAATGTTAACTGACAGAAGTAAATAAACTCACGTCCGTTTAACAAAAGAACGTGGACATTAACCGGACACCAAACCGACAGAAGTTTATCCAACCATTACATATGCTTGCGATAAATATGTGATGCAATTCCGACTCGAAATGAAATTGGTTTACATATTTTGTGGTCTGCTGTTCTAAGTAAAACACCGCAAATATCCGGTCACAAATACATTACAGTAAATATGGAAATTTTTTCATCTAGTAAATCCTTTTTCACATGACTATTTCCACAATGTAATGTTTAGTTGTAAAGTGACATGTTAGGTTACATAAACATGGATCGTCTCCGGCACTCTTCCATCAAACATTGCGACATCACGCGAACTGGACATTCTGTGTGGAAAAACAATTTTGTCTATGTAAAAGTTATGTTATTCGGAATGACGCATGTTCTTTGACTGATATTTGTAAGAATAGAATTGTCTACTTTTAAACGTTAATACTAGTTCAGCTCTGTTTAGGACTATTTTTTTATGCACAACAAAGATCCAATTAAAGATCCATTTAAAGGTACAACGATTGTCAGAATGACAAAACATATTCGTTTTTCTTTCTATCCAAATAATTTCCACTGAAATGAAAACTAATGTGATGAAAAGAGTTTCAAAAAGGTAATGATTTAATATTAAATTTATGAAACTCGTTAAATAATTTCCAGCTTTTGCTGGCCCAGGATCGCACATCTGGACATTATTCAACTCGTTTCATAAATTCAATATTAAATCATTACCCATTTGAGATCCTCTACATATCAACATATATTAAGAGAATTAGTTTATACAAGGGTTGAGGCGCTAACGGTAAATTCCTACAAAATATTGATCTTTCATGCTGCAGACTATTTTGAAATTGTTTAAAATAAGTGTCTGAAACCAATATTGTCGTTCTCGACAAATAACTCACATTTAAGCTATTAACTTCCATAAACGTGTTATCTAATTAAAGTCATCAATCTAGACAGGTAACATATTTTTTAAGAATGGTGCCCTCATACAGAAATGAAAGAGAGCTGATTTAAAATGCAAAATTAAATCACATATTTTTTTCATAAAGAAATATTCTACTTCTGAGGTGGCAACAATTTGTATTATTGCGTGAGGATTTTCCACTCGTGACAATATAATGTTTTCAGTTCACACGTGGAAAAAATATTAGATCTTCTTAAAAAGGTAGATATCTTTAAAATACAATGCAATAATATTTGTCAGGTGACTAAGTTACGGCTGTCGATGAGTCATAAAACAGAACGGTTTTTCTAGCCCTTATGATATAGATTTTGTGTAGGCTTATCTTAGATTGTTCTTAGAGAAGACAGAAAGCTCGACGAATTTTATTAAATGTCCAAATTTAATTGATTGTATTTGATTTAATATGTCTCCATCTTCAGCTGACTAATCCTTCCTGAAAAAGATAAGGTCAAAAATTCAAACACAGGATGTTAAAACGTACTTGTGTTATTCTTCTATGCAAAATATTTTCTTTGTGCGTTCAAAAAGCAAAAAAAAAAAAAATCAACATAAAGCAAAAATAATATTGATGCTTCTTTTGCAATGAAATAAATTTATCTTTTGCACTATAGAGTTTCGTGTTTGACATTTACTGCTTCGTCGTTGTATCACTTGATCAAATGCTAAACTAAGAATTAGTTCATCTCTTTCATATTTTTAGATGGGATAATAAAGTGCAGCAATATGCCTAGTGATAAGAAATATAACACCATATGAAAGTAAGAAATTAATGTCAAAGCTAACATGTTAGCGCTTTCACAATTTAAATTATAATTGCGCATGTCAGTACTCAGAATGAGACTGTTACTCGCGTTTTGCAGATGTCAGTGGAGACAAATAGATTAACCTATCTTCCCAGATATTAAGAACGAGGGTAAGATGTCTAGTTTAAACATTCTATCGAAGTGTTCGAGACTATCGATACGCATGTCAGGAATTCAGAACGAGGCCAAGATATTACCGCTCGCATTCTTGTGCATGTCTGGCAACAGTCTGTCAGGGAGTATGTGTTGCACCAGTATTCTGGGTTTTTATGGACGCCCCACAAGGACTCTTTCTGTAGATATTCACAGTCTATAGAACCATCGGCCCACCATATGTAACGGTCCCTGCAAACGGTATTTCGTACTGTAAAAATATAAACGTACATATCAAGGGCTCGTGCACACAGAGGAAAGGCCCACTCTCCTCTGGACGTCACCTCTAAACATGGCCTTCATCCGTACATCTTAGCTAGCCAAGGCTCCGATATGTTAGCACTATCTACACTTTGAGGAATCGATAAGATATCTCAGTGCTTTGTCCTAGCGTCCTCTATAGAATTTCATAGTTTCCTCTCTTAGTATGTAATGCCAACTAGCAGAAAGTAACAGCAGAACACTGTGCATCGGCAGAAAATAGTTGAGGCAATTGACTTAAAAAGGATACTTTGTTAGTTTAACATCGAAAATATGACTACGTACCAGAGAGAAGCCATTACAGGTGTATTCGATGCTAAGGATGTTTTTGTACAAAATACGGACCGGCAGTGGAATATTGCGTATTTGTCAGTCCATTCCTGTTGTGTGCTAACCATCGCTCGATCATGTAGGAATGTTGTTCAAATTTGAACAAGTTCATTTGATTGGACGCGGTGGTTTGCCGCCGCTTCCAGAGTAATTCACAGACCCGAAGCACTGACATATCTGATCGACCTGCTAAGATTTAGATAGTGTTAATATATCGGAACCTTGGCTAACGAGGGTGACATGTATCCCCCACCACCGGAAAATATATACGGGCGCCTTTGGTACACATATAATTATGGAGCAAAGTCATATATCCTCAATCTTTCTTTCAGACGACTAATTATGGTGCAACCTCCAATCAGAAAATCATTAGCGTTTGTTTTCTTGGAGAACACCCTCACCCACCCTCAGATGAATGGTAGAAGCATCAATTTAAGCTTCGTTAATGAAAACGAATCAACCGCATGACGAGAGGACTTGCCAATATATATATATATATATATATATATATATATATATATATATATATATATATATATATATATATATATATATATATATATATATATATATATAACATGAAAGTATTGATTAATCGCAAAATAAGATTTAAAATCTATTTTAAATTAGGAATATATTTTGCACGCTTTAACATCTTTAAACAGCAGCAACAACAACAACAGTAACAATAATAATAATAATAATAATAATAATAATAATAATAATAATTTTCGGAATACTACATTTGATTCAGAATCCTTGAATAACTGGATATTAAAACTTTAAATGTATCCTCTATGTACCAAAAACAAAAAACAACCTCTTACGTTCTACAATGTCTGCAACACTCACATGTAATAATAAAATATACATGCACAAATTCGATTTGATATACATATACATCTGGGAGATGGGAAAGTTGCTGGGATATCCAAGCTAGGTATCTCGGTTATTTTAATCTATTGCATACTATTGAATTTGAATGAAGATTAGAGTTCGATATAGAGTGGAGATTGTGTGAATACATATAGGAAACTGGAGTTAAGAGATTATTGATACATTGTGGATGTCAAAGCACTGGACTATAATTAAAGTGCGAGTCACTCTCATAATAAATGTGAAGATGGATTGTCTTTTCTTGTAATAATTGAAGCAGCTCGTTGTCTTGTTTAATAATCTATTTAATGTTAGCAGCATTTTCATTCCCCAATAATGTCCACCATGATCAAACAAAGGCATTATTTAGTCAGTATAAAACATTTTTTAATATTGATTGTTTCACAGATTAAAATAGTTCATTCTATAAGCCTATTTTAAATTCTGGTGCAGAACACACGCGCTTTATTTGATTTTCCCAGCAAAAAAATGAATATATAATGAGCCTTGAAAATTTGTGATTTACTTTTGATAGAAATTAAAAAAAATAAAACAATACATAATCTAATGAGCCTTGAAAATTTGTGATTTATTTTTGAGAGCTGTTAAAAAAATAAAACAACACATCCTCTAATTTCGTTATTCTTTGCCTTGAACCAGTTGTCATGTTATTTTTTTCTGTGTTTAGTTGTAATGTATTCGTTTGAACCAAAGCCTCGACGTTATGCAGTACATTTAATTCAAGGGAAGAGATTGTAACAATTATGGCCTCTAAGGTCATGTCTTCTGGATCAGTTTCGGTGGCTTTATTTAAAGCGATACATCATTAGTGAAAAGGAGGAAGAACGCAAAGGACCAAGAAAAGAGCCTTGAGGGATTCCACTTTTGACGTATTTGTAAAGGAAACGTTGCAGTGGCCACATAAAGGCACTGTTGCTTCCCTGTTATGCTAAGAATAAAACCAAGCAAGATAGAAAAGGAGAAAGAGATAACGGGACATAATCCTATAGACATATAAACAGAAAACGACAGGCACGTTTACACATACACACACACACACACACACACACACACACACACAAACATACATAGATATATACTTACATGCTGTTGACGTTGTAACAACGATAAAAACGGAAAATACTGCGAATATGACGAGAGTATTCATTGATAATTTAATGTCGCTGTTCCCACTTGGTGTAATAGAGTGTGTGATGATATATCAGTCAACGACTGTTAAAGACCAGTGAAAATCGTGACCGTCGTACCGTACACATTCATTTGAGAAGTTTCTGATGTTTTGTCATATCATCTTCATTTTTAATATCGTGTTATATAATGTATATGTTCTAATTTTCTATCATCTATGTTTTCTGTTATTGATTTTTTTGTGCTGCAGATACTGTTAATAGAAGCGTTCTCTACATTTCCGATTTGTTTAAATTTCTTTCTTTCATTCATTTTTGTTAAGTTATCTTCAGTTAAAACGATTTGGCCGAATCTTTCTGCTTGACCTCTTTTCACTGAAGAAGAATAAAGTTTATTTGAACATATAAAGATGCTCTGGGTTTGTTTTTCTGTGTCTTGGCTTTCCAAACTGCTTTACATTTGTTGAATGCCTATACGGTACATGATGCCATGTCCCGGAAACAGGACTTTGTACAAGTTCGAGGACGTGATGCATCGCATAGTTACCTCATACATTAAAATAGCTTCAATAGTGCGTTCTTCCCAACGGACAAACTGAAAGACACCGATGTTTAGGAGTGGGGCAAATTACCATAGAGCCTATTGGAAAATCAGCACTTGAATGTCGGTTATAAATTGATGATCTCACTATAAGCGGAAATCAAAGTAAATAGCTAGAAATGGAACTTTCACTGACGAAACTGTATTCATCGTGATATAATAACTTTTATGTGCATTTTATATTCTTAATTTTTATCAATAAATTATTGTAAGTCAGGTATATATGTTAATAAACTAGATCCTGCTTTGTTCTACCTATAATCCTTACATACTGCATAAACTCATATGTTAGCTCATGCGACAGCATATCTGGGTCTATGCAGTTTGCAGTATGATCAAACTTGTTCGCGGCTACATTTATTTTTGTTGAAATTATAATTTTTTTCTTCCTTTTAATACTTTAATTTGTAAGACTTAATATTTGTATATTCTTTAATTTGTAATTTTCTATCATTTATCACATCAGTCAGTTGTCTTGGCTGCATTTATTTAATTGATATTTTGTGCCACCACTGGGTGTAATTCATTACTGAGATTTTGTGTTGAGGAACACATTGACTCAACTTGGACCTTAGTTCATTTATTTGATAGTTTAACCTTGATGACGTATCATCCTTGACTTTTGCAACGACAAAATTCGGAGCGATTCAGACTTAGCACGTTGGCACTGATGTGGGTGTTATCAGTTGGTTTATCAATCCTAAGTCAGTTGTCAAGGTGACTTGTCGTTGCCTATCCCCTCGTATTGACAAGTTGTAAGTTTGTTTTTATCTCAGCGACGACCTGGTGAGTTTTAGAAGTTTTAAAGATGCCAAAAAGTAGTTTTTTCTTTTTTCTATTTTCTTGTAACATACGACTTTTTGTTTTATTTTGTAATGCAACTGTACACAAATGTTTTCGGTGGTGATATTAGTTTACGTATATCCCTGCTTAAATAAAATTACAACGTAATTGTTGTTTTTTGTGGTTTTTAAAAAAAATAAATGTATAAGCGTTAATAAATTGCCCTTATCAACATTCAAGTCCACTTTGACTTCTTGCATGCTTCATGAACACAGTGTAGAGTGAAGCCACATAAACTAAAATAGTGAACTAACTGGCGAATGAGTAATTATTATATAATTGGCAAATGAGTAATTATTATATAATTGGCAAATGAGTAATTATTACATAATTGGCAAATGAGTAATTATTACTTAATTGGCAAATGAGTAATTATTACATAATTGGCAAATGAGTAATTATTACATAAATGGCAAATGAGTAATTATTACTTAATTGGCAAATGAGTAATTATTACATAATTGGCAAATGAGTAATTATTACATAAATGGCAAATGAGTAATTATTACATAAATGGCAAATGAGTAATTATTACATAATTGGCAAATGAGCTGTTATTAAATATAATTTTAAGTAGGCATATATATCTTAGGATTTCAGAATGAGGCAGGCTAGTGGGGAGTAAATTAAATAACTTTGTATTTTTGGAATAACTTTCGTCAATTAATTTTGATATTTATACGTTTGATTCGGTTAGGAAATGTGGTCAAAAGGCTTATTGGAATAAAACTCCCGTAATGAAGTACATGTAATGCATTTGCTGAATTGTATTAAGGCTAACAAAGCGTCTGTCTAACGTTGGTAAGTATCGACTACTGTTGAAACTCATGCCTCAAAATGGCTGGCTCTGATCACAGAAGCGTCATCTTTATACAGAAAAGATATATGAATATAACTTGCGTTAAACTGTGACTCTTTATGACTGTATGCTGTATCCTAGCTACACCGGATCCTCAACAGTTGAACTTTCATTTATAAAGTGCATTTACGGGAATTCGATCGCATGCTATAGATATAAAACTTGTATTGTATAATAGCTTTAGTCAGTATTGTAGTTGCAGAGGGTTCTTTATACCTCTCAGTAATGGAGTATAAGGTATTGATCGGCATGTGTAGAATATGCCGTTTAGTGTACTCGTTATGATCTGGCGGTCATGGAGACATTTCAGACTCAGCTGTCGATCGGAAAATCGCTGTCATTTCGGTCAGATTGTAAAATAACAGAGGAAGTAGTTGCACTAAAACACATAACCTTTTTATGTTTGGCGATTCGCCTCTCAAGCGCACTACAGTGCATATGTTACAACAGCACATGCCACGATTGACCTATCGCCAGTTGTCAATCATTCTGCTCGTTTGACCAATCAGCGAGCGCTATTATACACACCTCCAGGTACTGTTTACTCCCCCCCCCCCCCCCAACACACACACATTTTCCTCCGAAAAGATGCTTCTGTCGATATCGAATCGGCTATTGTATATATTTACAAATTTTACAACGGTTCGGCAATTTTTCGATTCACAATACAATGGTGGCAGTGTTATCAATATTTTTTTATTTATTACAATTACATCTAAAAATGAAACATACGTACTAGATGCAGTATATGTAAATTTAATCGTCAGGTGAAAATGATGTAGGCGATCAATATTTTTTTTTCAGTTCTTCATTTGAATGCTTCCATATCATAAATATGTGATCTAAAAATCTGAATCAAAGAGATGGATTAAACTTTTCGTTTTGAATGAAATCCTTTTCTAATTCACACATTTAAGGAATGAGCATGACGGAGCCGTATTAATACCCATTGATGTAACCATTTTTTGTATGTAATTCGTATTATTAACTTGAAAATAATTATTTTCCAAGATAAGATTTTATTATTTTACAAATACCTTCGCTAGATAGTGTGCTATTATTAGGATTGTTATCAAGAAAATATTTGCACGCTTCAATACAAGCTGCATGAGGAATGTTGGTATATAGTGATGTTACATCTAATGATACCAGGATTGAAATTATCAGATTATTTTTAGGTGTACATATTTTAAGACTGAAACTATCAAATTCCTCACATATTGAATTATTATTTTGAGCGATCTCATTAATGCATGTTGAAATTTTTTATTTAATTTCTAATTGACGTTCAACTTCTTTAACATAATCATCTTGATTCACAATAATAATAATGTTTGACTCATCATCCTTTTTAATCACTATACTGTCGTCATTCATTAGATTATATACAGACTTAATTTTGTCCTTATAAATATTACTATGATATTGCTTTAATTTATTTGATATCTCTATTGTGATCGCGTATATATAAAAAAACATAAATATGAATCACGTAAAAGATGACTTAATTATGTTATAAAAAGGTTATTTGGGTGAGACATTTTGGGACGACTTCGCCAGCCAATCGGGGCAACTTCTGATTGTAAATTTGCCTAAGTATACATTGATGGTCTCTGGCCATTTTGCTCAATCTCCAAAACGCGAAGTTATGACTTCATCGGCTTGGCTGGTAAAATTATCGCTGATGCTAATAACATATGCATGGCCGGCTTATCCATATGACGAAGTGGATAACATGCCCATGGCCTCCGAGGCTAAAGAGGTTCCGTATATTACTGTCTGATTTAACAGGAAGGGCCCCCTGAGGCTCAGCGGTCCAGTACAGTATCACCTGCTTTCACATCGAGTACTGTAACCATATGGACAAGGCAGGATAGCTGTGTTGGCTGTGTCCAGGGCCTCCAAAGGCCTTAATCCAACCCTGAACATAGATCATCATAACATGATTCCAAAGCGGTCGCTGTTAGGTCGTCACATAGGATAGTGGAGATCTGATTTGAATCAGATTGGCCCAGACTTCATGGGATAGTGCTACCGCAACGTTTCCATCTTGTCACGTTTGTTGACACGTGTATATGCATCTGAAGTGAATCTTACATAACTAATGCATCACATTAAGATATCGCTCTGAATTCCACGTTGAAGATCCTGTGAATTTATATTATTAAAGATCATGCCGCATAAAGCCTTTTGAAATTTCTGAATCTAACTTAGGTTGACATGACGTGGATTAGAAAATAAATGTGCATGCTTATAAATATAATACTGTGTTTGCTACTCTACGATACATTCCGTCATTAATCTGAGAACAGTGGTAGATGCAAACGTAAGTTCGTACTTGCCATTAACTCGATTAAAATTTAGGAATCCTGTTCCATAAAATAATTATTAATTTGTCACCTGAAGTCCACACAAAACTAACACACGTTATACTCATTTTCAAAACATTCCATGTATGCGGCACGAATGGGCACATCACAATATGATTGACTCAAAGGGTAATACTTAAATAGGACCCATACATCCGGTTGATGATGACTTGAGCTAATCATATTTCGTAGAGTAACAAACTCCGTAGCTCTCGGTAAATAGATGACGTTGCATATGAGTATGTTTGTCTCGGCTGACCATAGCTGATGGTCATGAGCATTGAAAAATGGAATAGCAAAAGGAGTTCGGAGGTCAGACGTGGAACGAAGAATTTTAGAACTTTTTTACCTGGTCTCTTTTATAGTATGATACACATGGTCCTTTGTCAGAATCTGAGGAAATTAAGTCAATCGGTATGATTTGTTTTCTTCTTCAGGTTATTGCTGTTTTAACATTAAGCTCCCGTCGAGTACCTGTGATTAAAATCAGATCTCCACTGTCCTACATGAAGATCATACAGCAACCGTTTAAGGATCATGTTCTGGTGACCTTTAAATTGGCCAATGGAAATGCAGCTTTAAAAAGTAGGAAAGTGAATCAAATCGTTCGGCACGCAATGACGCCCTTCACACTGTTCACTCTCAAAACACGAGAATATCAGACTTTATCTGACTGGATGACAAAATTATCAAGTTTGGTAATACTATAGGTCACCAGAACATGGGACCTATGCGGTCGCTGTCAGGTCTTCACGATGGACAGTGGAGATCTGATTTTAATCAGATTGGGAGGTGACGTAAAAAAAACATCAATATGTTCAGCGTATCTGAAATCCTGAAGTAACTTTCTATTGTATCGCAAGGGAAAAAGGTCTATTTTTTTACCATTATAACGTGGTAACATTTCTGACGGAAGGAACAAACAAACAAGCTAACTTCTATGGAGAAAGTTGAAAATGGATATTTATTATAGGATGTGAATAAAACAAAGAAGAATAAACGCAAAAATCGTTATTTTACCGGCTTGAAAACCAATGATCAAAAGGTCAACAAAACTAATATATAATCGGATATACGTCGAATCCAACTGCAAAGAACATATCTATAATATTTGCTCTACTATTTGCTGCTAATAAATTGTTTTCACGCAGATCGTCTGCGTATTATGCTAAGGCTGATCTGTGTCTGTACATTCTGCAGTTGCATTAGACTTATAAGTGAATACAGACGGTATATATCTCATAATTACTTTTTATCAAAATTATATATATATATATATATATATATATATATATATATATATATATATATATATATATATATATATATATATATATATATTAAAAGTTAAGAGATTGTCTACATTTAATTTACAGATCCACGAGTCCTTAGTTTATATAGACAAGACTGAACAACACACGTATCTTAGGATCCTTCCTTGAGAATTTAAACTTGTTACTGCAGTTCACAATAATTGATTGCAGACATGCTCGAGAGTGAGATTTCTTTTATCAATGCCCATTTGCTCAGGAATATTTCAGCTGATCACACGCTCCTGAAATAAAGAAATGCCTAAGGTTTATCGTGACATTTGTAACGTTTGCAAGTAAATTTGTCCAAGCTCCAGTAACTTCTGTTAGTTTAAGTTTAAATATCAAAATTGTTAAACAAACATAGCCATTCTACAACACAATCATGTTGCTAGTGGTATTCCGTATTTTGACTGATAGAAATCCAACAATTCTAGTGTGTTTATGACTAGAGCAATACAAGATAAACCTTTATTCAGCTTATTTTCGCCTTAACAGGTTTGATGAAAAGTGTACTGCAATCGTTGTGCATGTCAGAATATAATGTCAGCAATATTATCCAAGAGAAGGCAGACGTTATAGCCCTATTTATACAGATTAACGCGAAATGAATGTAATGAAATGCATTGCAAAACAAAGCCATTGTTGCGCATGTAACAAAAATGAATGCGACAAAGATCGGGTAAAACCACCAGAAACACGAAACTTCCGGTACCAATATTATTTTCATTTACTTAGAGGGCATACATATATGTGTATATATTGCTGTCTTGCGACATCAGTGTCCAACGTCTGTTGCGAGCGTTGGCAGATCAAATTACGATGGTGTAGACTGGTAGTCACTATAGGGAAGATCTAAAACACACACACACACACACACACACACACACACACACACACACACACATATATATATATATATATATATATATATATATATATATATATATATATATATATATATATATATATATATATATGAATACAGAACAAAATATTTACCGCTCGTAGTCTTGCACACGTTGCACAACAGTCTGTCAAGACATACTTGTTGCACCAATAATCCGGGTTCTGGTTGAAGCCTGATGTAGATGGGATGTATAGCGCGTCGCAGTATGTGGCACCGTCTGCATACCAGATGTAGACGTCAACGCAAGATGCTAACAAAATAAATAAAGGGACAAGAATATTGCAGTTTTTAAATCTCTCTCTCTCTCTCTCTCTCTCTCTCTCTCTCTCTCTCTCTCTCTCTCTCTCTCTCTCTCTCTCTCTCATATATATCACTCTTCTTTAAAATAGAAATCAGAGTTGCATACTAGTGGCCCAGATAATATATTTCCTTTACAAGTTTTGCAAAATTTGTTTTTATTTTAGTTCCTGATTTCTTTTGGTCCAGAAAATGTGATATAATCACAATGAAATGTTAGTCTTTGCAACTGCGACCCTTTTACAAAGCTTACCTTTAGACAATAACCGGCATACGCAACGCCCTCCCCCCTACCCGGGTACAGTGGTCGATTTGTGTGTATGTGTGTGTGTGTGTGGGGGGGGGCGATGTATTCTCGTCTTTATATTCCACCGCCGAAAATATATAGTATCATCAATTTTTGGCACACCACTTAGATAATAATGATATCGCCAATCTAAAACTTTAAGAGAACTGATTTTGATGAAAGATAGGGTCCATACAAAAACAACAAATTAACCACCAGTTTCTCTGATTTCGATCTTTTTAAGACTTGTTGTGTAAAAGTATTTTAGCTTTTTGAGTCTTTATTTTCAGGACTATACAAATTTCGTTGACCATCTACGACAGTTACAAAACATGCGATCACTTATTTCAAAGCCCCTTTTGCTGATTCCAAACTTATTTAAAGGTAAAATAAATAGCACAATCTGCGGTATGAAATGTTTAAAAAAAGTCTAAACAATTGCATGCTTTAACATTTGACATTTCTTTTGGCCATCAGAATAATACGAGCTCGAAGAAACAAATAATTTCTTTTCTTTTTCGATATTTACATTTATATATGAAATTATTTATTTGATTGATTGATCCCTTGACTAGAATTATTAACAAATATTGGTATCTTACCAATTTCTGAACCTATACATACATACATACATACATACATACATACATACATACATACATACATACATACATACATACATACATACATACATACATACATACATCTTGCCATATCCTAAAATCTACTATTTATGCCAGGAAGGGAGGTATCTTATACAGGTCACAAATAAAGAATACATGTAGTTGCTTATGGATCCAAGAAAGGTTCGCATGGTAATTGTTATGATATAAATGAATTTCGAGGATATAACTTTCAATCATATACCGCATTTATTCGTCTTTAAACAATGCACAAAATTCCTTTTCCTGTTCCCTTCATTACACCGCTCTTGCTTCACTCACCTGTGGTGTTCCTCCGGGACGGGGCAGTCGTGTTGGATACTGGTAACTGCGCTGGAGCAGCGCTTGTTGGTGCTGTTGTGGTACCTGGTAATAAAACCGTCATCTTTATGAGCCTTCTTTGGTCATCAACACCGCCTGTTTTACGAGGATTTGCTTCAAGACAAACAATGTTTTTTTCCAATAAAATGGGCCGAACTGTTTATCCGTTGTTTCTAAATTGGGCAAAATGTTTACTTTGGAGAGGGAGCCATCGTTGAGTGAAGGTAACGACATTTTAATCATCTTGGTCATCGTCATGACCACCACCACTATTTTCATCATCGTCGACATTGATCGTTACTGCTGTTATCACGATGATTATCATTATCAATGGCTTTATCCATTTTTTCTGTGGCTATCGGAAATCTTTTAATTTCTCCCGTTTACCGTTGAACATTACGGATTATGTTCCGACACATGCCAAGATTAAAGCTTGCTTTGTATTTTAAAGGAAATTGAATGTATCTTACTTAATTTAATATATACATACATACACACACACACACACATATATATATATATATATATATATATATATATATATATATATATATATATATATATATATATATATATATATATATATATATATATATATATATATATATATATATATATATATTAACACTAGATATTCAAATCACCGGTTTATTGCGACAAAGCACAAACTATTTCATTTTTCTCAACAAAGTATACAAACAACATACCAACTAAAAACCTGTAGCATTCTACCATAATAAAGGGAACAGGCCCAGCCATGAAAATTACAATGGGGACAAGGTTTAATTAAACATTACGCCGCTATTTTGACTATATGGCGAGTATATTCTTTTGAAAATGTCCATATGAACTCCATTGTGCCCATGCGTGGCGAATATAGGAATTAATGTTCAAAATGTCCTTAGAATTGACATAGAGAGCTGGAAGGGATTATTGCAATAAAACGGCATGATTGGGGCATAATTTACTGTTGAAAAGGTACATACTTTCTATTAACGCACTATTCACTTTCGGACTCTATGAGAATTTAAACCGTGAAGGTCATGTTAGGAATAAATGGGATGGTGGGAGGTTGAATGGGAATTAAGCGTTGTCGCTCATTATGGGGCTCTACCGTACATATTGACAATACAACACACACCTAATCTGTATAAGGAAAGCTGGACATGCACAGTCCGTCTACAATAAAGAGATGCATATTGTAACATACATCCATATTTACATGATAATATGAAGTCACTATGGCCCACGTACACTTAACATGGAAAATTCAAGTATTTATGTGAAGTTCAAAATAGTGTCTGTAATGAGCTTATCAACCAAACCTGGCCAGCAAATCCCATAATACTCTTTTTTATTTTATATCTTCAAACATTATCCGTCTGGTTCCCATTTCTCCAACCTATTAGTACCGTGTATTCTACGGCCACTCCTGATATTTTCCTATCAGCTGGGATACATCCCCTCTGCAGGCATGAAATTCAACAATCTTTCTGATAAATCCGGTGTCTATGGTTGACAATGACATATAATTTTTTTTAATATAGCAAGAAGGCTGCGCGCGGCCTGAATATCAAATAAACATTCATGCTTTATGTTCTAATAATATAACCTTGATCCCAGGGTCAAGGTTATATTCGTAGAACAGACAGCAAGAATGTTAATTATATCGGCACCAGACTTGTAAAAAGCAGAAAAACAACAACAAAACTCATACTTCATTTACATTTAAAGTTATTGAATTTTTAATATCATAGTGTTTGCATAGGTTTACTGGGTTAGTACCGTGAGTTCTGCAGTTGTTTTCAAGGATTTTTCGCTTATTATATTGCAAATCATTTCCGTCGTAACCGGTGCATCAGTAAATTCTCACTTGATGAGCGTTTTTAAATCTGATTCCCATCATGAAAGGTTTGCACGCCATAGATTGAAAAATTCACAGCATAGACTAAAACATCAATATTACGTGATGGAGTGCCAACAGCATATGCATTTTGATTCTGCCACATCAAACAGTAACAAATGCACATCAAAATAATAATGAATGTACATCACATAAATAAAACGTACACTTCGTATAATTAATAACAGCATAGGGTATCATAAGAAATACACATCATCTAGTAACAAGTAAACATAGAACATTTTAATGTCCACATCATATAATAAAACGAGCAAATTATATAAGATATGCAAGTCATATAAATATGGATGTACAACTTATGCTAAGAAAGACGCGTGCTAGTATGTAGTGTCAACCAAATGTATGTCAAACGGACCTCATACATATATTAAGTTGTCTTACCTGTGGTGTTACTCTGGGACGAAGCTGTTGTGTTTGAGAGCAAAGCAAATAACTTAGCAGCAGTGGCAGTGGTTGCTGCCAGGGTGTGAACTGGGGTTTGACCCGCGCTTGTCCCGCGCTGTGTATTGCCTTTATCATCGCCTCTTTGGAGAGGTGTTCCTTTAAGAGAGACAAACCTTAAATTTAGTAATGCCCGTATATCAAAAGCCAGACAGGATGTTGTTTTGAGAAGGTGTCATTGTTGGGTAGAAGTCCTCTTTTATTTGACCCATTTTTGTCGCCGCTATCGTCGCCATAATCGTCATTGTCAGAATGATCAAGATCATACAATGACTTATTCATATATTTTCAAAACCTATGGTCTCGTTTATTGAAAAACCTTTTTTAAACTGCTAATTGCAAAGTTTGGTTGGATTTCTTAAATTTCACGTGGACATCTTGTGTACCTGAAAATTGTTCATTCATGTCACAGTATTATATTGATCAAGTGCCTGTCAAAAAAAATTGAATTACAACGGTAAATATTTTAATTAATATCCAAGTTTTAATTAGAATATCCAAATCTTAAACAAACATACATACATACATACATACATACATACATACATACATACATACATACATACATACATACATACATACATACATACATACATACATACATACATACATACATTGATAGATGACTCTGAACCCATAATGACTTCAGGGAATATATGTTATGCTTGTCACGACGTTCATTCTACGCCTGTATATGATGTATTTGCAATACCTTCTTTTGTCATATTCCTACTACGGACCTAGAAATAGATTTAAGTACCTTGTTTTGAGAATAAATTTTAGAAATGGGTTCTATTCCGCTTTAATAATATACAAATGGTACGTGTTGTGGTTTGCCTTCTCAAATTTGCGCATTGTTCCACTCCATATATATATATATATATATATATATATATATATATATATATATATATATATATATATATATATATATATATATATATATATATATATATATATATATATATATATATATATATAGTTACGTGCTTAGGCTCAAATAAACAGTAACATAGAAAGAGTGAAAATAACAAGCTTGTAAAAACTTAACAAACAATTTATTGAGCACAAATATTTTCCAGAAAAGAAAAAAATAAACTTACGGTTTAAGAATTAATTCCAAAATTAATCTAAAAATAATTGAAAATATAATCCAATAGTGAAATTGAAAAAGTCCTTGTAATATAATGTCCAAATAATTCCCAGTTCGAATCTTAGTGGAGCATCCAAGATGGAAGACGATGTCACGTGATGAAGTCAGTTCTGGTCTTATGAAATTCAATGAGCACAATTATTTTCCAGATAAATAACAAAATAAATCCTCTTGATCCAAACGAATTGACAAAATTTCCAGTACAAGATAATTTAAAATAACTCAAAACAATACATCTTAATATTCTAACAGCCCAACTTCTACTAAATATTTCGCTCCAAAACATAATTTATATACCTGTTTTTACGTGAACAAGGAAGCGGTCACATGATCTTCTAGAATCTTTAAAACAAATTTACGTTCAAAAAAATCTCGTGCACACCGTATGACCCAACTAAAAATAGAAAGATGTTTACAACAAAGCTCTATAATGTCCTTGAAATCAACCAATCACTTTAAAAGCTTGTTTACAACTCTGAAGCCAGGTCAGAAATGAGGTCAACATCTGGTGTGTAAAGTACAGGTCGTCCCCCAAGGAATGAATCTTAAACTTTAAATGTCAAATTTGAATCTGACAAACAAACAATTAAAAAATATGACTTAAATCGAATATACGTAACAATATCTATCTATCTATCTATCTATCTATCTATCTATCTATCTATCTATCTATCTATCTATCTATCTATCTATCTATCTATCTATATATATATATATATATATATATATATATATATATATATATATATATATATATATCGATGCATGATAATGATGCATGTACACCATAGAATAAAAAATGACCAACATAATAAAGAATATACATTATATAATATAGTTTCAACCACATGTGTGTCAAGCGGATCTCAAATATATTAAGCTGTCTTACCTGTGGTGCTGCGCTGGGTCGATAATGTTGAGTTTGAGAGCGTGGTCATGATTTTAGCAGCAGTGGTTAGTGCCCGGGTAGGAGCTGGGGTCGGACCATCGGCTGACCTGGTATCTCTTGCTTTAAGAGAAGGAAACCTTATATTTGTTAATTCTTTTGTGACAAACTTGGGCAGAGATGTTGTTTAGAGGAGTCGTCGTTAGGAGGAATTCCATCTTTTCTTTGCTCAGTTTAAATTTTCGTTGCAGATATAACCGTCATATTCATTATTTATTCTTCATTAACATCATCGAATAATTAGCGCATAATTTTCTGACAACCTTTGAGATTTATATTATAACTGGAAACGACCGACAGTTTTACGATTTACAAAGTATGATTTATGTCACGTGGATTCTTAGTGAACCCGAACACTGACCATACTGGTCGAAATTTCATCTGCACGAAATGCATGTCCTAAAATATGCTACAAGTACAACATAACTGATTTAGGAAGAATTCAATTTCTAATAAGAACATCTACTTCATATACCAGCTAAAACATCTATTTATCTATCTATCTATCTATCTATCTATCTATCTATCTATCTATCTATCTATCTATCTATCTATCTATCTATCTAGCTAGCTAGCTAGCAACTTATCTACCTACCTACCTACACACACACACGCATACATACATACATACATACATACATACATACATACATACATACATACATACATACATACATACATACATACATACATACATACATACATACATACATACATACATACATACATACATACATACATAGAAGACTCTGAGCCCATAAGGACTTTAGAGAATATAGATATACAAACAGGCAGGCAGTGAGACAGACAGACAGACAGATACAGGCAGGCAGAGACAGACAGACAGACAGACAGACAGACAGATAGATAGATAGATAGATAGATAGATAGATAGATAGATAGATAGATAGATAGATAGATAGATAGATAAACACTTACCACGTCTAATAGCGAAGGTGACTGAAAGTAATGCGAATACAGAAAAAAGAATTAAGGTTCTCATATTTAATTTTAGAAGTCTCTAATTTCCTTGTTTCAAAATAAATGCAAGAGAAAGAGAGAGAGATAGTGTTGCGCTTTATATATATCAAGAGACGTCATCTTTTGTACCGTATTCCACTTCATCTGAGGACATCTAATAATTTGTCACTGTATCTTTTAAAATTAAAACCACTCGTACTAACAGCATGACCATTGACAATTGAATTACTCGAATGGACCCATCAAGGTGCCTGTATATATCTTAGATTTTCTCGCATACCTCCCTTCTGGTCTGCGTTTAAAAACGTCTTATTTGTACAGGTTGCATACGGTATATTATATTAGATACTTGTCCCTTAATATATCATTGTCTTTTCTGTGAGTATATGTTTTCGTAACATCTGGCTACAAATGTGAACTATAATTTTAAAGTAACATTACCAAGCCAGTGTTGTTTGTTTACATTGCTATCTCGATTAGTTATCGGACTTGTAAATAACGCCAGCAGTTATCTATATAACACGACTCAAATACAAGTGCCGTATATTCGTGTACACATCTGAATGAAACATAAAATAAGTCATTTTGTAAAACTGGTTAAAGCAAAAGGCGGTGGTGAGCATGCTTTGCACTTTTGTGGTTTCGGGTTCGATCGCTCGTTTTGGCCCTTACATGTGTATGTGGACGCCCATCCTATTTTGATGGTTTTCCTTTTTCTTCCACCTTGAAAATATGTCAATATCTGAGCCGTCGAAAGCGCGCTTTTTGAGATGGTGCATCTTACTTTTAAATTCAGTTGGAATTAAATTGTTTTAAGATAAGATAGTAATGACCTCGAATTTTTTATTAAAACAATCCATGGCAAGTATATGCACATGCTAGATTGTAATAATATAAATCAATTTTAAATCCACATATCGTTAGATTGTAATAATATCAATCAATTTAAAATCTGCATATCGTTATATTGTAATTGTTACGTATATTTGATTTAAGTTATTTATTTTTATTGTTTGTTTGTCAGATTCGAATTTGACATTTTAAATTCAGGATTCATTCATTGGAAGATGACCTGTACTTTACAAATAAACACCAGGTGCTGACCTCATTTCTTACCTGGCTTCAGATTTGTAAACAAGCTTTAAAATGATTGGTTGATTCCAAGGACATTATGAAGCTTTGTTATAAACATCTTTCTATTTTTAGTTGGGTCATACGGTGTGTACGAGAGTTTTTGAACGTAAATTTGTTCTAAAAGATTCTAAAAGATCATGTGACCCCTTTCTTGTTTACGTAAAAGCAGGTATATAAATTAAGTTTTGGAGCGAACTATTTAGTAGAAGTTGGGCTGTTAGAATACTAAGTTGTGTGTCGTTTTGAGTTATTTTAAACTACCTTGTATTGGAAATTATTTGAATTTGTTTGGATCAAGAGGATTTATTTTGTTATTTATCTGGAAAATAATTGTGCTCATTGAATTTCATTACCAATAACTGACTTCATCACGTGACATCGTCTTCCCTTTTGGATGCTTCACTAAGATTCGAACTGGGAATTATTTGGACATTTTATTACCAGGACTTTTGCAATTTCACTAGTGGATTATATTTTGAATTATTTTTGGATTAATTTTGGAATTGATTCTTAAAACCGTAAGTTTATTTTTCTTTTCTGGAAAATATTTGTACTCAAAAATTGTTTATTAAGTTTTTACAAGCTTGTTATTTTCAATCTATCTATGTTACTGTTTATTCGAGCCTAAGCACGTAACAGTAATAATATCAATAAATTTCAAATCCACATAACGCTAGATTGTAATAATATCATTCAATTTCAAATCCGCATATCGTTAGATTGTAATAATATAAACCAATTTCAAATCCGCATAACATTAGATTGTAAAAATATCAATCAATTTCAAATGCGAGTGCACGGGGCTTTTGATCGCTCTTTATAAACGAAAGGCGTTTTGTGAATTATCCTGTAAAATAATTGTATTTTTTTGTGTGTATAATATTAGAAGTCAAATTATAACAAGTAACATGTCAGTCAACCCCGTGCGATCCCGGAAATGTAGAATAGGCCCGATGGGTTCACCTACATGTAAGAAACGAATAATTAAGGGACAGACATACTATATGTACATCAGTTGTTGGCGTGCAGGACACGCGATCGAAAGGGTGTCGGTTCGAATATTACCGTCTGATTGTCCTTGGTCGATTACTATGGTGTGTTCTCAGGCACTTTACTCCAATCGCATCGGCACTAAATAACCAACTTGTGTCAATCAACCTTACTTAGCAAAATTATAAAAACCAACACCCCAAACATTCAATGGCGTGAATGAGTTGACTGCCTGAAATATTATGAGTTACCTTTAAGGAATAGAAACTGAAAAGACCCCATATTCTGTTAAAAAATTTCATAAACGTTTAGTAACTTAGATAACGTAAAATAATGGTTGTCTTTGTGTAAAATTGTGAGAGCAACCTAATTTCTTTCTTCGAAATGTTTCATTGAATACAAGGATGGGCAAAGATTCTATCAAAAAGTAGCACTATCAATGAATCAAAAATACGTACAAATGACACAGACTGGTTACGTGATATTTATCTCAATGTAGGAAGACTGTTGAACCTGCAATCTGTGGATGGATACTATTTCGCCTAAACGGAAGGACAAGAAGTAAACAAAACGAAACCAGTCAGCAATTTTCTACCAGAAAAAAGTTTGAACGTATTTTTTGAACACGTTTCTGCAATAAAATTGTCCTCAAAATACAGCAAAACCCTCAGTTAAAAAACTAAGGTTAGGATATATATATATATATATATATATATATATATATATATATATATATATATATATATATATAATATACTATATATGTGTGTGTGTTTTATCTATTTGCAGAGATCTTGAAAGAGATTATCAAGAACTGCGAATTTACAACCTGCGTAAAAGACACCGTCCTCATCAAACAAGGTGACCGAGGAGATTGGTGAGTAACTTTGTTTATAGTGTTCACAAGTAGTGTAGTATCGGTCGCATTTTGGAGTTTCTTTCAATATTAAGTTAAATTTTGGACTGAAGCTACAGCAGTTACGGATCCCGAGCAACTAAACTATCCACCGTATTTATTGTGATAAAATGCAGAAGAATGATCACTTGCACAGCATGTCGCGTGGTCCTACGATGTTGAGTCCTTAAACTGATTATGTTCTCCTTTGATCGACAACGCTCGTTTATTTATGTCACTCTCAGAAATGTGAGCAATACAAAACGTCAGTACCCGACCTATCAATCTTTGTTTTCATACAGAGTCCTGTCATTCATATGACATATTTCACCTCCTTTAGTCAGGGTCATTTTGTGTAAATCCGAAAGAAGTCAGAAACCTTAGAAATAAACATTAAAATAATGATTATTGTTTGTATATCGTTAATCATTGTTGTCAAATAAGAGCAGATGGCAGAACAATTGGGGATGGGGGTGGGGTGTATTCACATTTCTTATCCAGATATTGCTATTTAGGCATATGTAAATTTACAACCAATTTTGTATGCAAGTGTGTCTGGTGTTCTCTTTTATATGCATGTATGCAAGTAAACCCATCTCAATGCACATTGTCATAACTAATAATGGTCTACAACCGACCTATTATGTTACATTCTCACATTACTGTCAGATATAATTGATTAATTTTATAACATCCGTTTGTGCCGGAATTAATTAATCAGTGCAAACACTTTGGGAAATTTACATACATTAACTTGATAAATGTTGTAGAAACGTCACCTGTAGACCATTTTCTGTTTCATTCTTGCATATTTATTTTTGTTATTATCAGTACCTAATTCTATGGGTATGAATTGATCGACTATATTTACTGCCACCAAATGACTCTGGGCTATCAGAGAGTTAACAAAGTCGTAAAATAAACAAGCGTCTTTAACTTTAATTTTGAAAAATCATGTTACTTTTTCTCCCTCTTTTTAGTTAGTTTCTTTCCTCTTCATTACTTTACAAATAAAATTTTACAGGAAATAATATATACAAAAAGATATCTAGACATAATTTAAAATGTTAGAATCGTTTGTACCATATACGCGTTGTGTAAATCCAGAGTAAAATACATATTTTCCACGTTTTTATAAACCTAGCTTTTACATCATCCTGAGAGGTTCCGTGTCAGTTCACATCCAGACCAACTTTGAGAATATCCCTGGAGGAGAGAAACCGACAGAAGAGGAAGAAGTAGTGGATGAGGAGGAAGTTGAACAAAACACGAAAAAGAAGACAAAAGAATTGGACAGATCTATCTACGGAAATTTCGTGGGAAAGCTCGGTAAAAATAGTCTTTTTTGTCTTCTGTCCTTCATAGGAATTCGTGAAATGTTTCAACTGTAAAATTAGGATACTAATTGTAATTATTCTTAAGGAGTGTAAACTAATTCACCTTGAATTATTATTGGAATTTTCAGTCATACTATCCTTTGAGCTTATTATTTTAATACAATTTTAAACGAAGAGTATGAATATAGTTTTACAAAGAAATTAAATGCCGGAGTTAATTAATAACCCAAATTTTGTAATTCCTCAGATGCTGGAAGGAGCTTCGGAGAGCTTGCACTCATCAACGCGGACTGTATCCGAAATGCCAGCATTATCGTCGACGAAATGCTAGACCTTCTTGTGGTGAATAGAGAACTGTACAACGGTACTCTCAGGGCCTTTCAGACACGGGAATACGAGGAGAAAAAGAGATTTGTGGAGGAATATCCACTTTTCAGTGGATGGCAACCGAGGTACAAAAAACAACTGGCCATGAGTTTAAGGAAACAGAAGCTAAACTTCGACGGAATTCTGGTCAAGCAAGGTTGTCCGGCGGATGGTCTGTGCTTTCTCCTAAGGTATCAAAAGTTTTATGAATATGTCATCAGTAACAATCAAAATGTCGTTGCTTTAAAAACCATGCAGAATATGTCTGTGTTAAATTGTTCTTTTGAAGATGCGATTTAACTGATGCAAACCTTTTTCAATTTATGTTTGAGTTTATAAATAAATTGCAAATTCGTCGCGTATTAACATTATCACATTCTTTCCAATATTAAGTACTATTAATTTAAAGAAAATAATACTAACTTACGCTTTGGAATAAATAAGGACAAGCCGTCGAATGAATGTTTACTTACTTTTTTCTAGCGGTCAAGCCAAAATGCTGGTGGATCCTGTGCAACATGAGGTACAATACCCAGAGTTCTATCCCCTACCGGAAATAGAAGAACTGGAGAAAGTGGAAGCAAGAGAAAATATAAGAAGGTAATTACAGGATATGATTGTATTACTGAATTTGATGAACGATTTTAATGGCATAAAATGTCGATGACACGGCACATGGAAAAGCTTACCTACGGTCTCAATGGACAGTTGTTGTTTTTTGTTGTTGTTTTTTTTTCGGGGGTGGGGGGTGGCAAATTTGCGTCCGACAATGACCTATTGCAGAAAAATGATAATAATATTACAAATAAACACGAACTAATAATATTTATTGATAGGATGTTTGTAAGATTCTGACTGATGTATTACAGTTAATTCTTTATGCAACTAGTAGATTTTATACTGAACAAAATCTGCCACCAACCCCTCCTTTTTACATTCATTGTTTACAGGAAAGAGATTTTTTGGATATTTTCCTGTGACAAGAGAGCTAAAAGAATCAGTATGTGCCTTATGCATGAATAAAGTTTACTAGTATTATAACAACTTTACATTACCACTCAACCGTCTAGATATTTACCTCTGTAGCAGACACATGTAAATACGTAAGTCATGTCGTCTGCTCATTTGAAGCCCAAGTTACTCATTTGATCTTCAATGCTAGTCTAACTGTGACAGGCAGTCACCAATACGTCAATCCAATTAGGGAGGTGTCAAAATACGAAACTCTCCAGTGAGACCTACAGCATATATCTCTTATTAGAAATGCTCCTTCCATTTTCATTTCTTAACTGACCTTGTCGTAAGGTCTCATTGGATAGTTTCGTATTTTGACACCTCCCTAATATTTAAGGTAGAAAGCATGAGCCTAATTATCACAATCCTAACATTTTTCAGTTCACACATAAGCTAAATCTGCAATGTGATTTAGATTTCCTTTAAGTTAGGCTTGGAAATGGGTTAGCTTATTTGGTGACTGCCTGTCACAGTTAGACCAGCATTGGAGATCACATGCATAATGCGAGTTACAAATGTAAAGCCAACCTGGCTTACGCAGCTACAGAGGTAAATATCTAAAAAGCTAGATGGTTGAGGGGTGATGAAAAGTATGTTACTCTGTTATAGTATCAGTGAACTTTATTCATGTATAAAGCACATACTGAATTTTTTAGCCGTCTTGTCACAGGAACATATTCACAGCTCTTTGCTGTAAAAACAATGAATGTACAAAAGCCACCAGTTGTATCAAGAATTAGCCTGATCGCCTCAGTTAAAATCTCATATGCTTGCTTTCTACAAAAATCGATAGTTGGTTTTAATATATATCTTCCGTGTCAAATTATTCTCATTTTGTCTGCAATTGGTCATTCTCAGATGAAAATTCACCAGATAAATGTCCAGAGAGACCTAAGGCCAGTATATTTACGATATAGGCTGCATCGGAGGGGGGTGGGGGGGGGTCGAGCATTGTGCGCCTTAGCCAACATGTGCTGTTTTAAATTTATTTTTAAAAAAACATGGGACTCAGATATGACAGAGAACACTCTGGTTCAAACGTTATGATGCCTATTGGATGTTTAAAAAAATATGACCGTTATTACTTAAAATAGCACAACGGTGAAATAATTTCTTCGCAAAAACCACTCAATATAATTTGCACAAATTTAATGAAAAAGCATACTGGTTAAAATGGCTGTTATATGTTTTAATTTTTATAAATGCTTATTGGCCATCAAATATGGCGGCGATTATTAAAAATTAAGAAACACTGAAACGATTTTTTCGCATAAATTGCTAAACAGAATTAGACCTAAATTGTCGCAAATAGCTTATGAAAATGACTGCTTCTGATTGATGGGGAAGTGTACTTAAATTAGTATAAATTATATTAAATTTTCCCGTTCTTGAGATACAGAAACGAACTTTCACAGTGCTCCTGGATGTACACTTCTGGCATTTTCAAGTATACAAAACAGTTATCAGATCGGTTTCTGATTAATTACCTCTCAAGTTCGTAAAAAGAGATTAACCATACAGAGCTAGCACTCAATTTTGAGACACGTAGCCGAAAGCCTTGAAGTGTACTCAACCTCCAATTTTAACACACTACTGGCTATATCATGCCAAGGATATGGTAGCTAAGCGCCTTTCCAAATGACACACACTGAGGAAAACCAAACAGGCGGTGGAAGACCTGGGCTGATCTCGAACCTATGATCCTTGGATTGCGAATCAGACACTCTACCATCTAAGCTACGCGGCTTCCTGATATAAAAATACAGAACATTGTTGGGTTCTTTAAACAATTCGTGGGATATGATATACATTCATTTCTTTCTTAACAAGGCAAATTCAGAGAATTTAGTGGTTTATGTGCGTGAGGTTTAATATGTTTTTTGTTCGTTTTTTGTTTGTTTCTTTGTTGTTGGTTTTCTTTGGAGATGTTGGGGTGTGTTTTTAACATAATGTAAGTACAGAATCCACTGCAAAATTGCAAACCTCCAGGGCAGAATCTTAAGACAAATTTAAACCTTTGCTCAATTAATTGTCTCTATCATATTCAGTATAATTTGATGAATCCAATGGTTCATTAATATTGATACCATATATGACAATAAAGATAATTACGCATAGTTTGTTCTTCCTTTGTGTCAGTATTGTCTTTCATATGTACTTAATGCTTACGGTGAACTTAAAAGCCTTCTAAATAGGGTATTCAAATCAAAGTAATTTTAAAACTGCTAAGGAAAAATATAGATTGTTTCCTTTCATTCCTTTGTACTAAAATTAAGAAACAATGGCGGAAAAGCAGATTCGCATCTTTTCTATATACTGATGTCATCATAAGTTATCAAATTTTACCATTTCACTCTTGACCCTTGTGAACCTGATCCGTTTTATCCCAGTCCAGTTGACACTGCAGAATTTATCAGTCAAAAAATTGTTTCATGTTCATATCTTTCAGGTGAGAATTACTTGTTAAGCTGTAAGAGTGCAATGCATAGTTTAAAAATAGCTCACTTTTACAGTAATGCATACATTTTTTAAAACAATGTTTACCAGTGTGGATAATTGGGGAATGTACCTTCTCTTTTCATAAACAAAGAACAAAGAAACAAACAAAAACATCCACAAAAACATAAAAACAAACAAACAAACAAAACAAAAACAAAGGCACACACACAGAGCACAACTAATAGATATAACCCAATGTGAACAACTGATTGTGTATTTTTAAGTATGTAAATGCTCGTGCATGCAGAGGACTATCGGCACATCAGCACAATCCTCAATGTACACATTATTTTCAGGGAAATGAACATGGCAGTACTAAAAGGGGAAGAAAAGAAACCGGCTTATCAAAGCCCAAAATCACCCTCCCAGGACAGGAAACGGCCCCACAGGAGTATGGAGGTTTGCGTCATTGGGGCCATAGAAATTATAGGTAAGTTACGGGAACCAAAGCCTGCTAAGTATTGCACATGCTCGTACATAACGCGAACCCAATACTAATACGAATATAGATTTTGGTCTATGCTGTTCACACTTTGGCGCATTTTGCACAGGAGTAAATGGGACCTCTTACGTAATACCCCCTCCCATGTGAAGAAAGAATTGGCGCTTCCCATCCCGAAATTAACGTGTGGCGCATATTTATTAAGAGTAAAATTATTTTTTTTTCCCCTGTAGCTGTTACTATTTTCGGATTTTACTAGTGTGATTCAACAAAAGACTGTTGGCACATCAGTACAATTCAGGCCATTATTACATTGGAGCAATAGAGACTTCCGGCCATTACAAGCACATAAACACCTGCAGATTTGGAAATTTATGGGAATACCACTAATGTTTATTCAGAACTGTATTCATTAGGACTTGTGTTAGTAATTATATGATTGTTTGGTTATTTGGGATTTATTTTTTAATACCATAAGTTAGTTTTACATTTTCACTTTGTAGTCTCGGAAAATACATTATTTGTTGAATTTTACAAAGCTTCTTGCTTCTCACTCTTTTCTGTTACTTATTTTGTTTGACATCATAGATTCGTTATATATATATATATATATATATATATATATATATATATATATATATATATATATATATATATATATATATATATGTGTGTGTGTATCTGTCTGTCTGTCTGTATTGATTGATTGATTGATTGATTGATTATATGTGTGTTCGTGTGGGTGGGTGTCCAGTCAACCAACAACAAAAACGAACAGTGCAAAGCTTATGTTTTAACTTTATTATGAATTTTCGACTCTAATTGAATGTGTCACTGTCAAATAAAAAACCAAGTCAAGGCGATCATAAGACAAACAAAACAAGCGTTGAAAGTACAAATGTTTACATGACTGCGTCATTTCAACGCCTTCTTGTGTGCTTTTAGTTCCACTTCTCTCTTGTGGTTGCCTTTGACAAAGACTCAATGCGAATTGTTAAGCTAGTCAAAACCAATTTTGTGCTTTTTGTTGTCAGATTTTTGCATTTAGTTTGATCAATCACTGCCACTCTCTATCTTATAAGGCGCCAGTGCACTTAAAAGGACTGTAATTTGCCATATATGTTCGACAGGGGAGACAAGGGAAGGGTGGAGTCTCTTAAAAGAACAAACCATTAAATTGCCCCTTTACAAAATCCATAACAAAGACAAAATTATCTACCTAATGATATTTGCACAACTGGTCTATATATGAGAAAAAGAAAAGAATCAAAACGAAGAAAATAGAAACTTTACAATTAATTCACTATATTTTTTTATCTATCATGGGTGATGATAAATTTGAATTTTCTAAATTTAAATGAAACCATGGAAAGTGACCAAATTTGAAACTCATTAGCGAGTGGGAAAGATAAATATTTACACAACGTAGAAACAAATGCACATTAAATTCACGTTTCGAGTCCAGTAACTACAAGATTGTTCGAGCAGCTATCGCATGGGAAAATTCGGTTGACATTAAATTCGGATGTTCGAGCAGCTATCGCATGGGGGAAGATTGTTTTAAAGTATTCAACATTAAAGTCCATCTGATACCAATATCCGAGAACCTGTTGCAGAAGCAAAGCAAATTTCATTACATATAAACTTAATTTTCAGGTGACCTTGAAATAACCTTTAAATTGAGTTCAAACGCCGAGACTGTGCAGTGCACACAGGAGGCCGAAGTATTTATCCTCGACCAAAGGAACTTCGAGCGCTTGGTTGAAAAACGAAATCCATCTTCCATCGAGATGATAAAGGCAACGACTCACGAAAAACTGGAACTTCGGATGTCATGGTTACAACAAAAGGAACTACCTCTTTTAAGGTATTTCCTGTATAAACTCGATGAAAAGAAACGCCATGAAGAGGACAAACATAAATATAAGAGACAAGATGTCAAGGACACTATTACAAAGTTAAAAATAGATTCGTTGAAACGAGGATTGACCATGGATGTAAGGGGATCCGGAAGTGTATTTAATGCTATTCGTATGCGAGATAGCACAAAAAGAGGTCAGTCACGTGGCTCGCCCACAGGATTAGGAGTGACAAGGAACTTTATTAATTCAAAGAAAAATCTAGTGCCAGGCATGGGATCGAGCGCTGGAACTTTTTTTGCCGCTAGACCTTCCACTGTTGTGGAGAGCAATATTAACGAGGAAGGTGAAAGCGGGAAGACTGACATTGACGCTGAGAAAAAGGTTAGCAATGGAGAAGGATATAATGGAACTGATTTTAATGTTGATAATGTAACGGAATATGGTCAGGGTTCGAGGATTCTTTGCGAAAACAAGAACTGCCATTCCAGTACCCCTAGTAAACCGGACGCCCCAAACCACTCAGAGAGTCAGGGACATCTACAAGAAGAGATAAGTGACTCCGCACTGACGCAGTTAGAAGACCGGATAGCGGCCTGGCACGGGAAGTTTGGAGATACAAACGATTCCTCAAAACACCTAGTCAAACTTCATCGTTACAATGCAGAGGTCAGTAATAATATATAGCTGAAAATTTGGCGCCATTACTATCCGTTACTTTCATGGTAATTTGATATATTTCCAGATATCTTTATTAGTATCATCTACTTCTTTCACGTATATTTTGCTTGTTCAGATTCTCTCGCCTTTTGGTTCTTGACGTTTTCTCAGATTTTCTGCTTCATTACACGGCTGTATCATCTTTATAATCTCCAGTGGCCTAGTGGATATAGTGTCTGCTTCTGATGCGGGAGATCACGGGTTCGAAACCCGGTTGAGTCGTACTAAAGACATAAAATGGTACTAATAGCTGCCTCGCCAGGCACTCAGCATTATTAAATTAGTGTTAGGATTGGTAGGCCTGGTGTCAGGATAATGTGACTGGGTGGGACATCATACTGCAAGTTTGAGGCATGATGCTCAAGTGCTTGACATCACTATAAACTGCCACACTGAAGATATCGTAGCGATATTACTGGAAAATTGTTAAATCTACGTTAAAAGTCCAAACAGACACACGCGCGCGCATACGAATAGAGCAATGGAATTGTTTGGAGTTTCGAATGGTAATACATTTAAGATTATACCTGACCGTGAATAATTACAAAAAGCTTTTCGAATTAAAGTATCTGACCTTTTTTTTCTCGACAGTAAATTCGCAGATGTTGTAGATCCGCCCAAACAAAAGTTTTCAAAGTTTGAATTAATATTTATACTAAAACAGAACAGTCAAAGCTTACAAAATTTCACACAATGCTCATTTCGTTTGGCAATTTTTATTGAAGTCAAACAGAAAATATGTAACAGAACAGGATCAAACATTTTCGCAACTTATCGAGGACCCTCCTCTTTAGACAGCTGTTCATAAAAGTCAAAACACAATAAGAGTTACTGGTCAGACGATAGGACTTCCACGTAATTATTATGTAACCTTTACGTAATTATTATTGAACATCCAAGTAATTATTTTAGCTCATCTACTTAACTGTTATAGAACTTCCACGTAATTATTATGGCACTTCAACGTAATTATTATAGAACTTCCATATAATTGTTATATAACTTTCACGTAATTATTATAGAACTTTCATATCATTATTATAGAACTTCCACGTAATTATTATGGAACTTCAGCGTAATTATTATGACACTTCAAGATAATTATTATTGAACTTCCACATAATTATTATGGCACTTCAACGTAATTATTATGGCACTTCAACGTAATTATTATAGAACTTCCACATAATTATTATGGAACTTCAACGTAATTATTATGGCGCTTCCATATAATTATTATAGAACTTCCACATAATTATTATGGCATTTCCACGCAATTATTATTTAATTTCCTTATGATTATTATAGAACTTCCATATAATTATTATAGAACTTCCATATAATTATTATAGAACTTCCATATAAATATTATAGAACTTCCACGTAATTAGTATATAACTTTCAAGTAATTATTATAGAACTTCCAAGAATGTAACTTCAGCATCTTCCGGAGATATTATTGATTAAAACATTTGGAGTAAATTCGTTGTTTGTGTCTTACAAGATGGGAGGATTTTCCAAGTTATATGATTCTAATTTTACCTGGATTAAAGTCAAAAATGATTGTTCGATGTTTAGAATTCGAGCCTCACGTCGATTTTCTAATCAAGAGGTTTGATAACACGGACCATGGTTTTCTTGTTACGAAACTGTCTGAGTTTAACAACTGAAGTCGTGTTTATTCTTTTATAACAAAATCAGATTAATTAACTTACCTTTGGATGTTGTTTGAATATTGAAAATTTGGAATACACCTTATTGCTACAATTTGAACCTACATAACAAATGTCAACCATAATGAGACACTAAGATATTTAATTTTGAGTATTTAGTCTGAGTTCTTTTTTTCTGCTGAATAATTTTGTGAATACTGCGCCATGCCTTGTTTATATATATATATATATATATATTTAAAAAAACGAGACTAGAGTATTTTGCATTGTTTATGGTTCAGCTAGGAAGTCATATTTGAAGATTCTTGACCCAATTCATCATCAGAAAATAAGACTCGCTCTGAGAGCATTTAAGACATTTCCATGTGAAAGCCTTCTCGCGGAACGAATGAACCATCTTTATCACATCGTAGAGAAATGCTTACTGAACAGTGCTCTCTCAAATTAAGATCAAACCCTCTGAACCCTGCATTTTCGGCTGTTTTTCAACCCAAATACAAACCCTTATACGAAAACGAGCTAAATGTCATACCTTCATTTGGCATCAGAATATCATCCAGCCTTGACATTAACAAAATTAATCTTTCTACAATTCAAAACACATTTGTCTCGAAAACACCACCCTGGCTCCTTAAACACCAAAAATACTTTTTACGTTACACGGGTTGAAAAATCTGAGACAACCCCTTCCATCTTCCAGAACTCTTATCATGCACTCCTCAACGATTTTAAAAGCTACACTAGAAATTAAACTGATGGATCAAAGGATGAGGTAAAGGCTGCTGCAGCCTTCGTTGGTGGCAAACACATATCAAACGTTCGTTTGCCAAATGATACGACCATTTTTCAGCCGAAATCAGAGAAATAGACCTTGCTATGAAATATATCGAAAAGAAACGTATTTTAAATAGTATTATCTTCTGTTTACTCACTATCAGTGCTTCAGTCACTGCACAATAGAAAACTGAAGAACCCATTTTTAATCAATCTCCTTGTCGAAAATACTAAGCTTAGCACCTCCTACCATACAGTATACTGTTGGTTACCTAGTCATATTCGTATTAGAGGTAATAAAGAAGCTGATCGCACTGCTGAAATGGCTCTATCCCAGGAATCATCTGATTTTAAAGTACATTTTACTTATTTTAAAGCTCGTATCAAAGAGTACCTACGCCAGAAGTGGCAGATATCGTGGAATGATGCAGTGAATAAAAGACTTCACGCCATCAAACCAACTCTAAGAGAATTGACTCCTTCCTACAGAACAATCCGTAGGGAGGAGGTAGTCATTGCAAGAATCAGAATTGGTCATACATACATAACCCGCTCCCACATATTAAATGGTGAAAATCCACCATGGTGTTTTACTTGCAATGAACCATTCACTGTTAAGCACTTTATGACAGACTGTTCTGACCTTCAACCTACGCGTGATAAGTATTATAATATACATGACATGTAGGAACTTTTTGATACTATACATATCACTTGTACTTTAGATTTCCCAAAGGAAGTAACCTTTATTTCAAACTATAACTTGTATGCCATCATCAAGAGCATTGCTATCTAATGTAAATAACGTCCCCTTTTTTCAACATCTTTTCGTCTGTCCTCATTAATATACACCATTTACATCTCCCGTTAATCGGGGAGCTGCAGTTCTTACTGTTACCATCTTACCGTTATACTTTTAACTATTTGGTTTTTGATATTGCTGATCGATATTAAAGATTTTACCATTTTTAAACGTGTATACATATAACATATTGTATGGCGCTAAATAGCCTAAAAGTGTGGATGCGCCGTTAAAAAAGAAACAATCAATCAATAGAGATATTTAATACAGGCTTTCTGGAGACCAGAGTTTTCTAGTGTGTGAAGCAGACGACTGGTTTTAAATTCGTGATTGCCTGACGTCCAGGTAAATTAAATATGCTCAGATCCCATTCACATGTGAATGACAAACACTTACATTCTTTAAATAAAGTGTTTTCTATTTTTAGGAACTGAAGAAACCTTTTCCGGGAAGAACGGTCGTAATAAAACCCAAACTCCGTTCTAAAAGGGATGTGGGCGAGACCATAGATATTGGAGGTTCCGACGCTTCTTCTCCTCGGCTTGCCAAGTAAGTCGTCTGCTACTGTCATATTCATACGCGCCAAACATTTTGTAGAATGTATTAATTTTATAATTTTTACTATTATGTTTGTTTTGTAGAATAACACCGACGGACAAATAGTCACAAATACTATTTCTAAACAAATTTAAGAGAAAATAGCATGACTTTTAACTATATCATGACATTTTGAATGACGCATTTAACATAAGGACAACATATGAACTAAAAAGCATGGGCGTCCGCGTGAATTTGTTCAGATATTTTTTCCTTCCACAAAGTTTGACCCCCCACCCCCCAAAACCATTTGACACCCCGCGCAGTCATAAAATGCGACAAAAAATATACCACCGAGTTTATATGAAAAAAGTTGCTGCAAGCATATGACAACTTTATGACTTCCGTGACTTACATGTTTGTTTAACTTCTGATATAAGGCATAACTAAAGATTTATGTACATGTAATTTATTTAAAAGTTTATGTTGCAGCATGGTTCAAAATATAAAATATTGATCTCCTTAACGGGACCTCAACTTATGACCCAAAAATCAAGCAATTGCCTATTGCACTACACATTCATAAACTAAGAAAAGAAATCTGCAAGTTATGGCAAAATGAATGGGTATTATCACCTTATGAACTGAATGCCTTCTTTGTTAATTCTTTGGTATCACGTAATTAGTATTGACTATCTGAATCCGTGAAAATCATGTGACACTATTTTTATTGTGTTTCCTTAGCGACTGCTTAACACGACTAAGTGTTTAATTTACACTTTCTGTTACAGAATCTATTTGAGCTTTACTCGTACTTCAGTTTCAAGTTATAACGGGATATATTTTAGTAATGAAAATGTATACAAAGTATGCAGATCTAAACTTGTGAAAAGCCCAAATTAATCTGTTAAATCGGACACATTTTACGCTTGTCAAATTCACAACCAAATATTTAATCACGGCCCAGTTCTGAATAACTTGATTTAAAATCTGAACTTTTTTTTTTAAATATAAAAGACCAATTCATAGGGGCCGTGATTAGCATAGTGACCATACTCACCCCTCCCCCTCCAATTTCAACATATTTGTCTGTGCGGTTTTGTATGAACACCGATGCTGTCCCTTCATATTTTGGAGAGAAAAAATTTATGTTTAGCCAGTTTCGTTTACCTTTACTTCAACCAATTTGACTTCCTATTATAAACAGGTCTTTAACTGAATCTGACCCTTACAGTAAGTTTATCTCACTGGCTTGATTCTCATGCTACCGTCGCTTATAAGACGAGTCCATCTGCAAATTGCACATACACCGGGAGATCTGAGACTGCTGTTTATTATGAGTAATCAACAGAACAAATAACACAGACCATGATCTGCAGGCGCGGTATGCTATGGCAGATCTTGGTCTTTTTTGTGTGCAGTCTAAGTCGACTTATAAGCGAATACATACGTTATATATATATATATATATATATATATATATATATATATATATATATATATATATATATATATATATATATATATATATATATATATACACGATAAATCTGCCACAGTAGATTTACGTTTGCTATCACTTGTGTATAAATTGTAATCTCGTATAATCTCAATACTAGCGTTACTAACACGTATAGAAATACTTCTGAAGCTGGTGTATCTCCTTCGAAGTAACTGAGTGGTTGTCAATAGTTTTGTCTCATGTTTCGACTAAATGAGTGACGTTATGTCGATTCAGGGATACTTTTGTCTCATTTTTCGACTAAATGGGCGACGTTATATCGGTTCAGGGTACACTGACGTTTACACTATTTGACACAGCAGTTATGTAAATTCCATTAGAGAAACAATTTCGACTTCTTGAAGTGCATGTGTCCCACACCATTATATGTTATAAGTGTTTATATATAGTATCAGTCTGATCAACATCAGATCTTTCCAGTTCAAAGTAGAGCTCTCATGGACACAGATTAGAGGTCATGTTCTGTTGACCTCATAGTTCTCCAATCAAATCGCAACTTTTACCTGTTGGATCATTATCATTAGTAACTATAATTCTTCCTAACATGAATTTACAACGCTTTATCTGATAGGCTACTAAAAATAAGTGATCTGGGAGGGGTAAGGGATACCGTAACATACGCTTTATCGCTTTATGTCAGATCTCCATGTCGGACTGTGGAGATACGATTTAATCGTTGCGTATATTACAATGGCTGCAACATTTTGACAGTTCGGGTGAGAGGGGTGCATTTTTTAAAGCTAGTAGAAATAAGAAGAACATATGTTACGTGTACAATAAAGCTTAAGTACAATTGTTTTTTTTTAAAAATAAATACAATAAGTCATGCTATCCCCGCATTAACAAGGACTCAAACAGGACTTTGTTTTATCGACATGATAATAATGAGAAATTGGTTCAGAATTGATTGTTTTAGCGTTTTTCATAACATACTGAAATAATGACATAGTAAGCGACATTTAGTATTTGATGGTTACATTTCTTCCCGACCAGTATAGGGACAAAGTAAGGACAGATATGTTCAAGATTGGGCAAACAGTACTCTAACTCTACCGCCTTTCCAACGACACATACTACATGGTAATCCTACCTTGTTGAATATGTAGGTGTAAAAACAATGTAATATGAGCAAATTTGCAACCCCACGCCAACTCCCCCCTCCCTCCCCCCCGCCCAAACCAAATACAAAATTCAAGCGAAAATACATTTAGACAAAACAGAACTAAACTAAGCTAAAAAAATTGCATAGATTTGTTATATAATTGAAGGGTACCATGTTTTATTTTTCCAGAGCCGATTGTTGCTGCTAAGACCCCATGCATATTAGCTAATGTTTTCCGAGTTAGCATTACATTTAAAGAGTAAAAGTGAACATAATAGGTGCGAGGGTTGATAGAACAGTTCTAGAAGAAATGCAGTATGTTATAAACAAAGGAATCAAATAACAAATGCGTCCGTTTGTAATTCCACTTCTCAATATCATTCGGAACTTCGAGGTCACTCCAACATATAACACCTCGAGTGTGTGTCGATAGTTCCCGATTGGACCACCTTGGCTATTTACCAAACAAGTATTGACCGAGAAATTACGAATGATAAAACTGTTTTTTTTTTTAATTTTTATTCGTAACATCTCGGCCAATTATACGGTTGATCCATTGGAAGATATAGCCAAGGTGGCCAAAATAAATTAGGGTTTCCTTATTGGAAAAATTTCCGGCGAGCAAAATGTATAATGTTTTAGTAAATTACATCGTCGACATACATCAAGCTTTGTAAAAGTAGTAAAGTTAGATCAATACATGTCTGGAAACTTACTGGACGCTATTTTGTTCCTAAGAGAAAAGGCAATGTATGGAAGCAAAGAATTTGGACATTTCCTTCAAATCATATCGTGTCGCTTTTTCGCAAGAGGTATTCAGGCCTAATGAGGAGTGGCTTTATGTTGCACCAGGATCACGTCACCGAACACAATCAAGGTTGTAATGTAGACAACAAAAATACCTGGCGTTAAAATCGTAATATCGCCCACCAAACAGCCTAGATTTAGATCCTCGCAGCTGGTTTTATTTTACTTCCCAAAATTGAAAGTTACGTTACAAGAAACAATTATGGACGTAGAAAAGAACTAAAGATACAAAATCATCGAGTCACTATAAATGTTGTCATGTGACAGGCAGCTGCACTTGTTCAGGTCATGGCTCACAAAATGGGAGAAGTGCATAAAGATGAAAGGATGATACTTTGAGACGTATCATAATAATTATTGTAAACTGTTGAGTAGGTTTGTTCTTTACAGCGTTTGTTAGAAAATTTTGATTAGTCCTTGAAGTATTTAAAAGAAACAATTACTGACTTTTTTGTATACAAATAGTCAAATATGTTTCAGCTTAAAGCTAATTCTAAAATTTAAGATTTTTGTCTTGTAATTCAGTTTAAGTGCAAACATGAAGAGTCTTGACAATATATATAAATCTTTATTTATACTACCTATATCACCCTGGTTTATTACTTTTACAAGGTCAAACGTTTTACTCTTAAAAGTTGAAATTTTGCTTCGGTTTGATTTTATATCAGACGTCCATGGACAGCACTGTCGTACCCACTTCCAGAGCAACGGCTCCGGGCGAAATCTGGTCTGTTGAGTAGTTATTCAACCCCTTCAGTGCCATTGTTGACCTAATGTTTCATTAGATAAGTCGGATTTATTATCTTTATGTTCATCAGTTCTTTAAAATGTGTCGTACTCTTACAACCTCCACCAATATTGTATATACAAATGTGCAAAATTCAATGCATGGAACACTTATTATTGCAAATAATTTATGCTAATTTTGAACACGTGGTCGAGGAGACATGCGAGATGATCTGATGAAATGACGATTACTCGTTAAACTTTTTGTTTAGAGTTTTGACGAAAGAATGATAATCTAGTATTTTTTATATAAATGTTGATACTCTTGTTATGGCGCTCCAGGTCCTTTCGGTGATGGGGAACGCTTGCTTCAAACTTAATTGCTTGTAGACGAATATAGGAGTTGACAACCACAATATCAACCATAATGTTCTCGCATTCTCTCGCATCTCTCGCCATGCAGTATGAGAGTATACGCGTAGCAATTTCTGCTTTTTTAATTTATTGATGTGATAACTAAAGGTCGATACAGTAGAACATGCTGAGATTAAAAGTGTTTTCATCTACAACAGATCAGTATTAAATAACTTGCATAGGGAGGGGTAAATCCACAAAGAGAACATTGAATCGTACACATGGTCCGTTAGAGAACCATCATACGGTCATTAGTTTTGCGATCTCTTACAACTTCTTGACGAATCTAATACATCTATGGATTTGTTTATTTGTCTGCAATAGAAACGTTCGGTCAACATGGGACGAAAAGGCTGAACTGATGCAGAGATATCGTCGCTTTCTGCTTGCTTGATGAAAAATAGCGCCTTTATATATTTATAGCATTTATCTTTCTGCTCATGCTTCAGCTGAATTGAAATAGAACAAAAAGAAACGTATCACCTTAAAAATGACGACTAAATTTCCTTATTTTCTTACTGTTGGTCTATATATTTTGACCATTGCATAAATTTAAGATCGTAATCAAGAACTTCAGGATCTTGATTCTGATTTACCCTCCTTCTCTGAAAGTAATTTTTTCCATATCAAACAAACGAGATTATTCCATTCATCTATGTGAATTGATTGTGGAAATCTTTAGCCTTCTCACATAATAATTGTTGGCTTTACGCAGTCTTTATCACCATATGTTTGCTATTCATAACTTACATATAAGCTACTCTATGCATCCCGTTAACTTCCGAAGTAGTTCAGCCATTTGGATGTAAATGTACCAAACATCCAAACAAAAAGGCACGCGATTGGCTGATGTAGAAGACTGGCACACCACAGGAATACTTTCAAAGAGCTTTTTATATGTTCAGGCAAGGAATTATTTCTTTTTTGTAACGTCAGTTTCGGTTGGATAAAAATGTTGAATATCAGCTTGGATGTTGAATTAAATTCTTATTATTTATGGCACACCAATATAATTTTACGTTTGCCAACGTATTTAAGAAGCCATGTGGTATCCGTCAGAAATTTCATGAAGGTTTTTAAAAACAATTATCATAATATATCTCATAATGAGATAATGAAAATATATCAGTGGTATGAAGTTATCAACACAATGAGGATACTACTATCGGTAGAGTGGTGACAGCGCGTTGTGGCTACTATCCTTTTCCATTTAGAAAGCATCCTTGTCGTCACGCAAATTTGTCAGACTTGTATTTCCAAATCAAATCCTAGTTTATGTTCTTCTTACCACACCCTCTCTCTCTCTCTCTACAACAAGATGAATAAATCTTTAAATGCGTCAAGAATGATGACCCTCTAGTATATATTTATGTAAGCAATGAGAAATCTCCGTCACTAAGTTATATAAAAAATGTTTCGCAAACAACAAAAAGCAGGCTTCAAGTATTGTATTCTTTATAATTAGTTGCCCACATGAATTATCCAAATTGTTAGTGACCAAATTAAAATGACCTGTTCCTATTCAATATTCTGTGACCCATACAGTATCCAATACCTGTTACACGCATCTACAATCGATAAAATTCCCTCTTCAATGCATGTAATAATAAAATGTGTGTGTGTGTGTGTGTGTGTGTGTGTGTGTGTGTGTACAATCGATTAGATTGCCTCCCTGCTTTGGAATGATCCATAGACTCTTTCCCACAACAGGGTATGAAAAGTAGGTCACTGTATCCTCAGATAAGTAGTCTTATTAAAGCAAAATCTGAAACTTCTCAGCAATTAATAGAATCTTCGCGCCTTAGATAAATTACCTGACCAACTTCTCTTGCCATTTGCCAATTTAATTTATCCATTAAAGTATTTATATATTTTTATAACGTTTTTTCCTAACATGAGAATGAATTAAATGTACCTTTGGCTTCAAGCTTGTTGAAAAATAAATCCTTGCCATGTTACCCAAAAACAGAATCCCCTGTATATCCAATTAAAATTGAGATTTCCGACATGATAGCCACTGATAAAAGTTCATGTTCCGCTTCCACTTATTTTAATTCGATTATCAGATAAAGCATTGTGTTGCCAGTCTGGAAATGTTATCATTAGTTGTGATATTGTTCTAGAGGATGTTTGACACTTTAATAAAATATGAATGCTGAAATCCTATTGGTGAATCAAAAAGTCAACAGAATGTGACCTTGTATTGGTGTCAGTCAGATCTGCTGATAAATGAATCTGGATTATAATCAGACTGGTTTACATGAATATATATATATATTTGACAATATACATATATTAGTTTTATGTATGTATTTATTATATTTATCCATGTGTGTCTGACATCCTTTCTATCAATATTTCGTGTCCGTTCATATGTCTAGTAATCTGCATGCATGCATGTCCTGCTTACGTACCTATATTTCTAACATAATGTATTTGTATATGGACCGATTGATCAATGAATCAGCCAGATATTACAAATTTGCTTTTTTGCTAATTAAACCTACTAACACTTCTAGAATAAATATAGCAATAAATATTTTTTTAATCACTAGCTTGCAGCCTGAGCACCATTCGAGTGTCATGTATGGAAAACATGTAAGTTCAACATTACGATTTTGAAAACTTCATGACCTTACTTTTAAATTAATATTATTAGTACTTATAATATGTAGTAAAAGGATGTTATAATGATTAAATAATTATTAATAACATGAAAGGTTTATTAGTTTTGTTATAATTGATGCAAATATGGCACATTTTTTTGTTTTTCTTTATCCTATTAAAAACCTGCTGATTGTCGGTATGATGTTGCATCATAAATATCGTATGTCACACTGTGTCATATCATCAAGTAAGATCATGTGATAAATATTGTATGTCACACTGTGTAATGTCACCCAGTGAGGTCACATCGTAAACATTGAATGTCACACTAAAATAAAAATTTATCAGTGTCACTGAAACATAACACAATCGGGTCCCATGAAAGATTTTACGTCACATTCTGACATCCATTATAAATATCGTTTAGGCAACTGAAATAACATCAACAACGCTCTTCAATAATAAAGTCTTTCTAGTTATACGATACTGAGAAGCCCAGGCTTATGTTTTCAAGATGAAATATGAAACTTGTTGAATAATTATGCTCTAAAGAAAAACAAGGAATAATACCAGCAGGTCACCCTAAATTTTATTAACATCACGCCTCATGGTCCTCTCATCTAAGTATTAAATAACTCGACTCATATTCGATGATGATTAAAAAACAAACCAAATTCAATATAAATTTATTGACACATGAGCTTTGTAGCTTCTCGTGTTTCTATATTCAGCCAGCTTTCAGTTATTTTTATCAGTCGATATTTTTAAGAATGTAAAGTCACAGTTCGCAACTATCAGTGGCATACAAAATGTAACAGAACTGTTAGACTGTGTACTAAACAAGTGCATTGCAACTCTCATTGTAATACAAAATGTAACGGAACTGTTAGACTGTGCATAAACAAGTGTATTGCAGCTATCAGTGGCATACAAAATGTAACGGAACTGTTAGACTGTGTCATTAACAAGTGTATTGCAGCTTTCAGTGTCATACAAAATGTAATGCAACTGTTAGACTGTGCCATTAACAAGTGTATTACCACTATCAATGTCATGCAAAATTTAATGCAGCTGACAATCACATTTATGACTGAATCGATGAAGAATTTTGTAATAAATTTAGCAATATTTTCACAGCTTAATTGATTGTACATAAACATGATTGTGTTATTTTTTGTTTAAATTTTGGTTGTTGTTATTGTGTGTTCTTTGTATAGTTTTGTTTTACAGAACGTTGTTGAAAACAAATACTTGAGTGAATAGAAACAGCGATAAATTTTTATATTTATATGACATTTTTATTTATTAAAATTATCACGAGATTCGTGATACATTGTGTCGTTTAGTAACTTGTCGATTTCGAAAGCATTCCCAAACAATATCTGCAAGATTTTATCAAGAAACACGTAATCAACAATTTCAATCCTTATTAATTCTTTCTCTTCGGCATGAGAAAAATTGTTTAATTTGAAGCAAATGTATCTAAGTTAACTGCTAACATCAATTTTCGTTATGTTCTATTGTAGAATCAGCCTTCATTGTCTATAAACCTTATAACGTGATTTGTCATAAATTTACTTATTAAATACGAGTTTTGAGAATCCAATCAAGACTTTTATTAAAGTTTACGTTTTCTTTTAGTTCATGATAGTTATCATGTGTAGTTTGTTATTCATTGTTTAAGAATACTTTTCTCTACATTTGGATTTTTTCATAGTTTAAAAAACATAAGGCAATGACTTTTTAGTCTCTATTATCTTGAACTTTTCGTCTATAATTATACTGTTTGAATGACATAATTCTTCACCCAGCTATTAACATTCAGTTTTCTTTTCCAGCAAACCCTACGAAAAACGAGCAACGAATATGGCGACCGTTGTCATCTAGGTGTTCCCTCTTCAGTTTCACCTACAGACGACGGGTAAATAGATCACATTAACCCACCCCTTATTTCTCTATAAATGTTCCTCCCGTAATTGCTCATAAAAATATTTATCGTTTTCATTTTTTGTTTCCTATAAACTAGCGTTATGAGAAAGAAATACACTATAGATAAAATAATTTAATTTATTTACTTGTTTGTTTCTTTGATTTTGGCTACAAAAGGATTAACCATCTCAAAATGCATACCAGTCGATTCACATTATACCGTACAGGCTAAACGGAAATGCATACCAATCTATTCACATTATACCGTACAGGCTAAACGGAAATGCATACCAATCTATTCACATTATACCGTACAGGCTAAAAGGAAATGAACACTAATCTATTCACATTATACCGTACAGGCTAAAAGGAAATGCATACTAATCTATTCACATTATACCGTACAGGCTAAAAGGAAATGCATACTAATCTATTCACATTATACCGTACAGGCTAAACGGAAATGCATACCAATCTATTCACATTATACCGTACAGGCTAAAAGGAAATGAATACTAATCTATTCACATCACACCATAAAAGAAAATGCGTACCAGTAAGTATTACTGAATCCAAACAGCAGGCAAAAAAATCAATCAGATATCTCGTGATTCGATGATATTTAGTTGCGGATTCCTTTCAGGCACAGTCTTATGTATTACATCAGTTATATAGATGCAAACTTTTCAGGTGGACTTGGACCATGACCAACATCATCAACTATTATTTAATTCATAAAGTTCTGAGTTGATACTGTAATAAACTTTGAGTATGCTCATTTGGTTATAGCGCTCAGTTTTAAGGCATTGTTAGATTTGTGTGATTACTTGTTTGATTATCAGAACTCGGTGCAATGGAAATATTCCTTAGCCCGAAATAATTAGCCAATTACTAGGAACAAACGTCTCGGAATGATGTGTTAGTGAGTTTCCATGATGCCATGGTTTACTTTTGGTGAATACGGGTCAGAGCCGCATGAGTGTCCTGTCTTATTAAAATCTGGTTGTGTACATTGGTGGTGTGATAGAAATGGCATTATTTACGGTAGCACCCCGGTAAATTACACAATGGAATCAATAAGAAGGGACTCGGTATATACCGTTTATGTTGGCAAAGGTGATGCAGTTGTACTGGCGAAATGTGCCTTGAAGCCATAAATTGACTGGCCTAAGGTGGCGTAGTTAAAATAGTTCCCTGTATTAGGCGATAGTTGCATAGTTTCAAAAACGTGAACTGCTGACGGTACGGAGAGTTGATGAAGAGAAGCCAGGCAGATATGCGGTTGATGTATATTTAACAAGTTGTGAGATTTGGGATCTTGCATTGATTAGAGTAAAATTAATGTATAAAATGGACACGTCGTTGATTTGAGTAAAATTAATGTATATAATATACACGTAGGGTTTTCCTATTTAAAACTAAAATTGTATAGAAGTCTTTTTAAATTTGGGGGTAAACTTATGACTTCTAGCGGGATTAACGCCCTGGATTTGACACCGCTCGGTCAAGTAAATACCCCTGGTTTGTAATTTTTGTTTTGTTGCTATACTTTTCGTTTTCGCTTTGGTACGGTTTTCAAATTACTTCTAATTTCTAGTACATGTAATGTGTTATTCACTATTGGTATCGGGGCTCTGGCATGCGAAACTAGGGTAAAAGGGTACAAAAAATATTACATCACCACGATATCTCACCATCCACGTAAAATTAAATTGTTAGTGAGTTCTTAGCATTAAAATGATTTTAATCCAATTGCTGAATCCTTTTTCCAAAAACATTGGTTCTCCTGTGGTAATTTGTTTTCATTTCTTTATGCTACAACTTATAAACAACTCAAGACATAGGATGCCCCTTTGACCCCTCGTATATCCGACCCAGAACTTGTTTATGAGCCGTATATGTTAACAAAGTTTACATTCGGGATGATTGATTTAACTCTTATTGTATTTGTGGTTTCTTTATTAACATAATTAGGTATTACTTGTTGTCTCTTTTACAAGGACTGCCGCATTCGATGCAGTGAATTCAATTTTTACCACATGAAACATAGCAATTTTAATATAAAATGAAAGGCACAGTGGTTAAATAGTCGATATAAGTGTTTATAATTATTTATATAGAACTATTCAATATATCCATAAGAACATAGTCCAGTGGGCAGTTACAAATAAAGTCCTAAACCAATACATTTTATTAAGATTTTTGTAAACTGATGATCTGATAGCAGAAGTGGTGATGGTGATGATAGTGCTTATTATTATTATTATTATTATTATTATTATTATTATTATTATTTTCAGCCAAAATCAGCTAAACAATATACGGCCGAGGACTATGACAATTTGAAAGAAGAACTCCGCCGGAAGCAGATGGCATATAAATCATTACTCACTAGCACTATTTCTCATGTATAATAATCTTCCTTTAAAGAATTTAAAACTGCAATCCACAACAATCTTGGAATATTCATAACATGTACTGTAGATCTTGAAATCTCAATATCAAAATAAAATAATTGTAAAGTATATGTTTGCAATTCGTGTTAATTTTGTTCCGGTAATCACCGATGGTCTTTCCTGTAATTTTTTTTTTAATTTTCATAATCCTCTACAAACATGCACAATTGCAATTTGCGCAAACTTTATATATAATTTAACTATATGTATATGGTTCATTTTCTGAAAATGTGTACATTTCATTCTTACTCGTTACGAAGAGATTTATGAAAAACCGATCTTCTCTCCCAATCCATCTTGTATAGAAGAACATGCTTCCCCTTCCCCCAACAAATAGCGGATGTGACGTCATTTCAGACACTGTACACACCTACATTGTTGATAATGAATTATGGAAAACTTGCCCCATAGAGAACTCGCCCTGGGAGAAGGATCATATATCCTAAATCTGAGATGTGTCCACGTGGTTGTTAAGAATTTATTTATTGTTGTTTTTCTTCAACTGAATAACTTATTAAATCTATAAAATGTGCAACTTTTCAACTTCTGTACTTAACGAAAAAGTCAATTTTGCTATGCTCTTCAAATCACTAGAAATATTTTAATAGGGACAATATAGCGGGTGTAAGCATGATATGTATAGTTTTATATATGAAAGGGCTCCATCCTAATTAACCAAAGTCATCCTGAGAAGACTTTATGACGTGGGCCTCTATTACCCAAAATCGACTGAATTGGTGCTGACCGTCGATAAGCCAAAGAGGCACATACTCATCTTTCTAACTGAACATTTTAATTTGATTTTCATTGAATTTTGCTAACCATTAACGAATGATAATTAAACTGAATAAAAAGCATTGTTGACGCCAACTCAGGAAATGCGGTCGCTTTTGAGTTCAACATCATTTAGTTTATTTCTTCTTATCTCTTATTGTTCGTAATTTTATTATTTCTCAATAAAATAAACTATTTAAAGTTGAACGAGATTTTTAATAAATATTTCATTACTACATTGCCTATGCATAATAATCAAGATTACGTTATTTTATTATATAACAATATTATGATCGCGTGTATTAATGGGATTGTGTTACCTTAAATGCATATTTGAAATGCTCGACGTACTTGGAACATAATGAGAAGATCATCTCTAACAACAAATTTAAATGTCACGTTTAAATCAAGGACAACACTGATTAATATTTCATATGGTCCGAATCAACTTGGACGTTTGCAGAATCAGCCAGATATCGGGGCCGAGTCAGCAATTTTTACCGGGTCAGCCTGGTCCGAGTTTGAGAGTAATTACCACGTTTATGAATATTGTTAGTGAATAATGTTAGTATAATATTTGTATCAATCGTCTCAAATGACGTCACGTCCTGTTTGTATAGAAGGGAGCTAACCAATTCGCGGCAGGTTTTTCCGTTTGATCTCCAAATACAGGACAGTATTTTTATGAAATGTTTGTGCAAATACAATTGACGCAAATACCAAAATAGTCGGGATATATTATATACACAAAGTACTAAATATCGTTCTATTTACAATAAAACTGTGCAGGTCGGTTTTTTTTTGTCATTTTTACTTTAATAGATTAGATAAATAAGCATACAATCTAGCAATCTTACTGGCAACCAAATTAAATTATTTTGTGTAGTAACTCTTTTGTTTGCAGATTTATCAGACAAACTAACTAATTTGTAAGTTGGTGGATATGCATATGCCGCAATGTAAATAAAAGACCTTTAAGTCTACCAAAACAATTAATTTTTCCAAATTTAAAGTGGTCCCGGAAAGCTTTAATATTTATTGTAATCTGTATTTAAACATTCTTTTTTTCATACTGAAATGTCATGCATTTCACTGGAAATAAATTAATTTTTTTTAATTACCTCGTATTTTGATAAGAATTCATTGTTATTAGCATATTGATCGCATGGCTCCTGAAGTTTATAATGATTTCTGTCATTTCTTAATGTACTTCTGTGTTTTAGAAAAAATAGAATTTAATCTGATAATTTGACAAGATGTGCTGGATCCGAAGAGAAAAAAATGTGATATCATTTCAGATGCGACAGTAGTCAATCACTGCACTTAAAAGGCCAATAATTGTTATTCTAATTGAACTGTCAACAGTAAAAGTCGTTAGGTCTTTGTGTTTCTTTTTAGTACATAATGAACAAAATGGTTGCTTAGCCCAGGCTAAACAAAACCCACTGTCTTACCCGTCGTCGGTGGTGGATAGCTGCTGTAAATTATATCTGAATTAAAAAGTTAATAATATTTCTGTGTTTTTCGTTCTTACTTTTTGTCCCAGTTACAGGGCCGGCGCTTCCGCTAGGCGAACTAGGCAATCGCATAGGGCACTTGGCTAAGGGTTTATTTCATGATGGGCGGGTGGGGAGGGCGTGAATGGAAGGGGGCGCCATATATCTGATCTTGTCTTGGGCACCAAATTGCCTTGCACCGGCGCTGCCCAGTTATCAGATGTGTGTTTGGAACTGTACTGTCCTTCATTAATTATCAATGTATTATCTTCTTCTCTGAGATGTAATTAACTTTACACCGTATATAAAAAAGAAATACTATTATATATATATATATATATATATATATATATATATATATATATATATATATATATATATATATATATATATATATATTTGATTTATGAAATAAAAATATCGATTTAGAGTGTTGGTAAAAACGTTATGGGTCCTTTTCGTAGTCGGTATGTCCTTTTCGCGACGTGGACCCGTTGTGCGAAAAAGACCAATTTTAACACCTTAGATTGAAAAAGATTTATTGATTGCTTTGTAAAATGAGTTACTACAAAAATAATTTCAGTAGTGATATAAATATCTAGACTTCCTTGCTTCTTTTTGCAGAAGGTATGTCTTTTCGCGAAAATGAGTCCTTTTCACACCTTATACCCATCCCATGATTACTAGATACACTCTCAATCGTAATTATTGTGCCAGATATATTTTATACACTTTAAAACGGTTCCCTAAGAGTCTTGGCCCATGATGGAGTCATCCCGTAACAAAGTTACAGATTTGCCCATACCTTTTATTTTTTAAAAATCTCTCCATAACACAATCTGCCCGTTACGGAGTCGGGTCAAAAGTAAGTCGGCCTTCGCTTTGATTTGTATGGGGTTTCGTAACAGCTGTTGTTACTGAATAACAAATAGCAAACAATTTATTGTTATTAATCACTGCAAACAAAAGTGAAAATATAAGCACTTTTTGATTTTATTTCTGTCAAGTGTTTACTCTTGGGAGTTTGAAAGTGTATGTCAACTTGGGCGTTAACTCAAACTTATTTACTCAGATTAAAATTTAACGTTAGTTGTTATACAATTTAATATTAATATATGTTAACCAAATTAATTAAATCGCAATGTTGAATGCTCGGTATTTTAAAAAAAAAAATCCTAAGGACTTTTACAAGTACAAACTTGGGTCAAGAACAAATAATATCAAATATTTACTTGTGATAATAAATTTATACACTAAATTAAATACAATTTTTAAGTACGGTTAATATTTATAAAAGTAAAAAGACAGGTAAAAATATAAAAATTGTATTCTATATAAACGTAAGAATTATACATGTATGCTTGTATATTGGTTTATCTTTTTTAAAAAAACAACTATGTTTAACTCAATTAGCTTAGTAGCAGTGCAAGGACAGAGATATTTAAATTTGAAATTTATAACAATGAAAATATTTACTGTTGATACAAAATGTACGATGCAAAAATTGGAGATGCAACTGTAATCAGGTTCACACGTGTCAACAAGTTATTGTAACTACAATTAGTAGAACAGACAGGTTCTACCTTGAACTCAATTAACAATAGGCAGCGAGACAAGAACTGTTTCAAAATTTTGATTATATATTATATAAGATAATAATTAATCGGAGAATATGATTCCTTGGCTATATTTATATTGCAAAGTAAATAACGGTTAAAGAAACGAATAAAGCTTTTCTTTTTAAATGACCGTTGAAAAAAGAATACTACATCCACATTACTGTTATATAAATTAAGGGCCGAGTACGTTATTGGTCGATTTGGGTAGGCATAATCTCGTTATGGTCCGAAAACGTTAATGGGTCGACTTTCCTATGGGCGGCGTAGTCATCATCCACATCTTATGTTTATTTCATCTAAATTTCTTGAAAAGCTTCATTTTAACAAGGTTGCAGAAGAGCATGGCGATGATCATATTTTGACTGTATTCTAGTGCTTTGACCCTTATCTGAATCATAATGCTGTATTGCGAATTAAATCCCAAACAATCAAGAATTACATACATAAGTCCTAGTAATTAAAAGTCCTGATAAAATTCAGTAAAAGTCACCCCCCAAAAATATCCCAAACTGAAGTCGATGACGTGTCTGTGGTAGCTTATAGAGTGCTGATGTATCAACAGTCTTTTGCTGAATCACAGTAATATAATTATTGGCTTGAATTCAGTATAAATTCCCGTGAATATCTCTATCCAAGAATTTGAGCAAAGCACTTTTGTATTTCCAAAGAAAATAATCACTTGAAGTCAATAATTTTAACAAAAAAGATTCCAGCCCGAAATAAATAAAAATGCTGGTCACAATATATAATACAATCTCAAAGTGCTAGATGTTAAAGTACGAATGACCAAGAACGCATAATTACAAGATTATAGTTTTCAACTTGACCTCAGAAAACAATTAGCATGTTCTAAAATAAACATTATGTAATGGAAAATAACATTCTGGAATATTCCTGATGTTTACAAAATCAAATACATGACCTGTCCAATTAACTTACCCCTGACCTAAATAAACAGTTTTCCTTCTTCTATAAATAATAATTCTGATAAGCTCATAACTTCTATAAATAATAATTCTGATAAGCTCATAATTATACATAATAATTTAGCTACGTGTCAGTTGCTGACATAAAAAGAAATTTAAAAACTAAAAATGCCAGTCAGGTCAAGCAGAAATGAACTCAGGTTTGGAAAAGGTCAAGTCCAACATACAATGTTACATTACAAGAACATGTAATAAAATTCATAAACAATTTAAAGACAACAAATATACATAACACTTCCCTCCATAAAGAAAAAGAATGTTTTTTCCAATAAAGCTTTCTTTTCGCGGTTAGTCAAATTTACATGTGGTGAAAAAACATGAAATCTTATGAATGACACAAAGCATACATGAAGCAATATATTTCTATACACGTGAAAAAGCATCTACTTTTAAATGGTCTTTTTCTTGAAGTACCTGATGTCAATATGAAATTCCTGCAACAACAAATGCCACCTTAATAAAGTCCAATTTTTGTTCTTCATCTTGCCGATTAAAGTAAGGAATTGTGATTACAAAACATAATAGTCGGAGAAGGAGTTGAACTAATGTAGGCTTCAAAGTGTTGTAATGTCATGTACACACAATGCCAATAACCCTATAAAATATGTTCAAAATCTATTTATCGTCAAAAATTTATCCCAATTTGTTGTACAATATGATTTACTGTCAAACTTTATTGAAATAAAATACAAAATATGAATGCGAAATGCTGCCAAGGATAGAATCAGGGTTGTAAAATAGTACAAACAGACCATACCCATGTGATTGATGCCCATTTAAGAGGTAATCATTATGTATACTTGAAGCCACGAGTTTACTTGTTTCCTTTCCAAAATATACTTCATATATCTGTTTATTTACATCATCTCATCCGTGTTTACCTATACTACTCATAAACAATTTGGACATTCATGCTGATCGAGGAACAGTAATTAAAACGAAACATGCTGATATTCGAAAGACTTCATAGATTTTTTTTTCCAGATGGAGATTCTAAGCAAATTGTATGAAATAAAATAGGAAATGCAGATGGTATTATTCATGAACATATATGCATAGTCTACGTCTTTCGTGGGTCACATCTAACAACAAATATCGAGTTATAAATTCTGGAATCATTATAACCATATTTACATCATAAAGACTCGTTGGTGTGCCGTGACTAACACCAAATTAAGGAATTGTTTAAAAAAATGAACATTCAATGATTAGTTCAATTTTCATTTTAAAGTGAAATGAATGAAATCGTGGCTAATATATATATATATATATATATATATATATATATATATATATATATATATATATATATATATATATATATATATGAAAGATCTTTCTTCCAGGATCCATGCTATACATTTGGATAAAGTCTATTTAGCGTTGTTTTATTTTTTAAAAGATAAAGCTAATTCATTGTCTTTTTGTTTTAGAAACAGTTGCCAAATCTGATCATAGATCAGGACAATGGACAAACATGAAAAACCTTAATACCAGGGTGCTTAATCTCAAATATTTGATAAAAATCTGTTACCGGTTCCTGAAAATAAGTTACTCTTTGCTTATTTTGTTTTAGTAACATCGACCGTATGTACTTGCAGATTGGCGTTATATGCATAACATTGAAAGCCTCTTATGGCAACGTGCTTGTATAAACATTCAGAGACGGTTCTGAGACCAGGTAATTTTACAATTTTTTATTTTTTATTAATTGAAGTCATATTAGCCTGATGACAAATCAGCTTAGTTATAAAACTAAAATGTATTAAAGCCGTGGCGCTTTGTACCAAATTTGTCAAATTCTGGTAAGCAGATTCTGAAATGTGTCATTTAAGATTTTTCTCTTCCTTAGTAATGGTGGACATATTTGATGAAATATAGGCATCTTTTGTACAAATTTAAAAGCCGCGATGCCAGGGTGTTTTCAATTAACTATGATTAAAATTATGTCATTTAAGGTTGGTTTGTTTTAGCAATTGTGGCATATTTGATGGATCGTTGGCATCATTTGTATAAAGGATAAATAGACGTGTCAAATTTCGGACAAATACGATTCAGCGTAATTTGCGAAGTTTCAAGCAGCAAATGATGACAGACTATGCACAATAGTTGATAGCTGCATGACCATGTCAAAATCTTACTTAACATTATGGCGAAGTCAAGTAAAAATATAAATAACAAATTATTTGAGTCTTGTAAAAAGGAACCTTTGCAAACTTAGTTCAATGCAACAGACAAAACAAGTGAATGACTGGGTCCATGAAAGTATTTGTAATGACTGTTGTCAGCCAATAATTCTTATAAATACATGACCCTAATTAAAGGTCCGTTTGGAATGTCCTCAGCCTTTTACTCCCACACATTATAAATATACCACTAGTGTAACTAATGGAATTTTATTTATATCGCATTCTAGAAGTTGTTCGACTAACATCGAAAGAGACTAGATGTTTCAAATGATCTAGCCCGTGGTTATTTTTATGTCACAATAACCTTAACGACGTCATGACAAATCGATGATGTGTATGATTAAGTAACTTACCACACACTTTTTAGTATATGGAGATGTATAATAACTTCCAGTTTCTTTTAATTTAAATAAAATTATAAATTGGTTGCGCATATATTTATTGCAAATTGTTGAAACAAGCGAACTTTATACATAGAGTGTTATTTTTGGCTCAATTCTTAACATACATGAATATTCTTTCCACATCTAGATTCTTCGACAACTGCGTCGCATTTACAGTGCTTGTAAGACTGATGACAAATATTCCATCTATGTAAATGCACTGAATCTCGTACGTTTTCCCCATGATGCACCACGTCCGTTAGTCTGGTTCTCTGCTTCTCATGCTCTCTGCCTCGTACTCTTTGTGCGGGATTATCCATATGGCAAAGTGGGCAACATGCACAGGGCTCACAGAGCCCCGTATATTATCGTCTGATTTCATTGTAGCGTTGTTAATAGTACTGTAACCATATCTATGGACCATGCAGGATGACTATGGGCCCTTATGTTGGCTGTGTCCAGGGCCTCTAAAGGCCTTAATCCGGCACTGCGTACTCTTATATATAACTAACTGTGGGACACATGTTTTACTCGCTGCTCACCTAAACTATTGGATTATTATTTTAGGTTGGGTACCAGCCAAATATCTAGCTGGTGAAAAACTGAATTTGGCCCATTGCTAAAAACATTGTCGTGGTTCAATTTTCAAAAGCTGAGGTTCATATTTCAATCATCGAATGACGTTACAGTTGTACCATCACTCACAAAACTAGCGAACACACCTCAAATAATATTTATCAGTAATATAACTACGTACGCAAAGGAGGAAAAATGGTAATATTAACATTATCGTTATATGCATATAAAAGTTTACCAAAATAAGAAGATATTGTAGTTGTTCTTATTTGATTTGCTTAGAAGGGAAATAACCGTTGGGTCTCAGAGGTAAGCACGGTTAAGTTTGAATACGTACATGCTTAGTTTTTGTTTAAACTACAACACTGCTTTGATTGTTTTTATGTGTGTCCTTGGGAAATAATCATAGGTCTTACTCTGGTTCATCAGAGAGGGATAGGGGTGGGGGGGGGGTAAACTAGGCGGTGCCATATATTAGAGTCTATCTTCCTAGTATGCTGAATCAACTTAAGAACGTTTTCAATAGTACAAGAAGTGTTGTCCCAGATTTTAACAGATATATCCTTCTTTTTTTCTGAGGGTGGCTTTAGAATAGTGTACTGCTATATCGTAAAAACAACAATTCATTTGCTTGCAATGAGATGCACCTCTTCCATAAGTCTCAATTGCGAACAGCTTCCTTTACGATGTAACTGTATAAAGTTGAGGATTACAAAATCTTAAATGTGATTTAACCAAATACAAAATTAGTCCACTTTTACTATAACATTATAGCGCATCATCTCTGCCCTTGCTTTATCTAACTTGGCACTTGGCAGGACATAGACAAAAACTAAAGGAAATACAATAAAAATTTGTATTTAAAAAAATACTTTTGTATTGTACGATAAGTATTTTGACATGCAATAATGCATTAGTTTACATCAAGTAAAAATACTGAGTTCCGCCATTTTCCATTGCTATGTTTATCAAAAACTACAGATCTGAATAAATTTTTTCACCGATGGAGGAAACACGTACATTGGAAGGTGTGAACCTGTGCCGAACTTGTCTTTAAAGCAAATACACGCCTTGATCATTGAGAAATCTTTGATATGTGAATTGAATTTTCACTTAAAATTGTATAAAGTTTATTTGGGTTGGAAAATTCAACAGTATTTGATATGTCAAAGTTTTATTTTTCCAGAATGTCTTCTTTCTGTGTTTCATCAATCATCCGATGACGCTAATATACAAGTTAATACTCATTATCTGCGTTGGTTTTTAGATCCAATTTATTGATGAAAAAGCAATCATTAAAAAAAATGTGTGTGTTTGGGGTATTTTAATTACCAAAAGCAGTCATTGAAAATAAATGTGTGTTTCGGGATTTTTAATTTAGTTTAACCAATTTCAGCCATACAACTACGATGTCTACACTGCGGCATTGTGTAGTGATGTCTTGCACTGGGTATCATGCCGCATACATGTGACATCATGTCCAACCCAGTCATTTTATCATGATACTAGGCTGACCGGTCTTAGCCAAGCGAGGCAGCTGCCAGTACCATCTTTTTTAAATAAGTTTTTGGTATGACTCGGCCGAGATTTGAATCCGCAACCTCCCGCATCCGAGGAGGACGCTTTAACATCTTAGGTCACCGGAGCTTTCTGAAAATAAATAACATTATAGTTTGCAGCATTGTATTTCACCTGAAAAAAGCAAAATTAAGGACATAGCGACGGGACGGGCTTAAGGTAATAATCAAAGATCGACAAGCAAATAAAAAACATAATGGAGCGGAATTCTAAATCTCTGAAGGATGACAGAAAAGATCTGAAAGTAACAACTGGAAATAAAATACTTAAAATGTGTTAATGAAAAAAATATTTTTATTAACTGGATATATATGTTAAATCGTTTTAATTCCAAAAATAAAAAGTTCGTTCATTTGACATTTTACATTAAAACATAGTAATTAATAATCCAAAAGAAATGCCTATAGGTTCCTTGTTTCAAGAGAAACTAGTCTCAGTACACTATCCAAAAGTTTCTCTTCCCAACTGACCACTTTTTAGTTCCACTTCTCTAAATTCATCTAACAAATATATCTTTTTTTCTTAGCACAGAGTTCATTATTTCCCTGTTGTACTCATTCAGCAATACATATTTGTCCTGCTAATGATTGATCGTACAAATGTTCACCCACTAGTAGTTGAATATGTTGTTGAGTAGCGAGTTCATTAGCAAGTCTGTTTTGCCAGATTCAGTACGTCCAGCTATCAGGTATTGGCAATCCAGTAACTCAAAGTTGTGTCTATTTTTTTTATAATTCGTTCGGTACCAAACTTTATTATCCTCATCATATAACATGTGCACACAATTTTACCGGCAGTAATTTTAATAATACGAATTACAATACAACATTTGGTACGTTAGTAAGTACTTCATTTGCTGAAACAAACTGCAACAACAACAACAGCTGTTGCTCTAGCAAATTATCTATAAGAATCCGATGATACAATGATTGGCAACCATATCTTGTCAGAACAACAAGTGTTAGATCTGGAAACAACATATCCTCCTGTCAACGGCGATAACACAAAGCAGCAAGTTTTAATGCTGTTAGTAATTGTCAGGTGGAATGATTAGCAGTAACCCGAGTATGCCAGATCAGTGAGTGTGGACCTTGAAACAACTTACCACCTATGAACGCAGATAGCTCACATGCAGTAAGCTTGTCCCAGCTTAACGCGGTCAGTAATGGTAAAGTATTGTTGTCGGGTAAAATCCTCCCAATGATGAAAACGTTAACAATAATTATTAATGAGTAATCGATCTTAGACCGGATCATACTGCTCACGTAAACACGTTCTTGAGCATTCTTAGAAACATAAATAGAAAGATCAATGAATTTTTTGGAAGTCCAGCAGTCGTTGATATTAAGCTCTCAGAAGTAAAAATAAAAATGTATCGCAGACGTGTGGTTGTCATTTATATCATTGTATATTATCAACAATAAAATAATATCACCAGCAGTTTCATCAATTTGTGTTTCAGCTGCAGCAACAATCACTTGTGTTCTTAATATCATCACAAAAACTACATACGTGCACAAATACAAAATTTCATGAGTATATAATAAAAGTGCTTACAGCGACGCTAGCATATTCCAAATTATCTTCGTCGATATTAACAGGACTTAGTGTTGGAATAATATCACAAAGCGAGTTCAGAGAAATGATAAGATTTACAACGAGGCAATGGCTATATCATAATCTACTTCTGATTTAAAAACTAATAATATCTTCCTCGCAAGAACGGTTGCAACAGATCGTAGTTAATACGACTCCGACAAAAACGATGATAGCAGCATGGTCGAAAAAACCTGAATTGAGAGTCAACTTTCCAACTGCATTTCCAGCAAAAGAAATAGTGATTGCACAATTACAAGTATATAATAGTTAGCCAAATATTAGATCAAAATAATTCGGTGGTTGCGGGCAAATATTTCACTTGTCTTCGCAACAAAAAAAAAATCCAGATGAAACTACCCTCAATTGACCAGTTTTCCGTTTTCCAACGGGTGGTATCAAATCGAACAAAAATAGATATTACTGTTCATGATCCAATTTTATCATCCGCGACAGAAATAAACTCTCTAGACTATGTTGTTGATATTTATTCTTCTCGATCAGATCAGTGTCAAGATGGCTTGAAATTCTATATTTTAATCAAGGACCCCCAAAACCACAACGTGGTGAATTTTAGAACAGATGAAAAACTGTATAAACCCTCCAGAATATTGAGGTAGGTAATCATGTCGTATCAGAGGATAATAATATTCTTTCTGATAGTAGAATATTTCCTAAAATACCAATATCAATAACCGATTATGATGCGAAAACTTCTGAAATTGTTTATGAAGCTTTCAGATCATTGGCCGCTGAAATTAAAATTGAGCATAACAACCGTGTCTGCGAATTTAATACAGTTATTTAAAAGTTATATTCTGGAGTACACCAATGACATTCTGAAAAGCAAATTATTAATACGATACAAAATTTAACTGAAATTGCATCAGACCTTGAGAATGCATATCAAACTATTACTGAGGTAATAAATGTTAGTCCTTATAATATAAATGAAGATATAAAACAAATAACAATTAGGCATTTATATGCTAATCATTCTAAAATAGCCGAAAAAAATCTACTAAAATTTGTACTGCCAGGATTTAATACCGACGAACTATTTAAAAAAATCAGTCAACGATATTATCAATGAAAATGTTTCACAAATCGTTGAATCATGGAGATAAATATCTCCACACCAGCAACTATTCTAAGACATAAGAACGGTCCATACGGTGAAGGTCGTAACCAGGAATTGTAAATATAACATCAACGATTGTATTTATTCTTGTATATGATATAGTTATTGGCAGCTATCAAGTTGATCTTGAACATTTCCAGTTAGGGATATATTCTATATATAGTACATTTACTCCACGAATACTTCCTGGATATTTGATTGTACAAGAACCCATTTATTAGGACTATCTTTTATGTCATAATCCGTTATTATCAAGAATACACTTCAAACTTACTGATTAGAGAGGAAACTTCCTTGCCTTAATAAATATAGCTTTGTCAATAAATTTCTACGTAAAATATTAACGATTTTAATGATAAAGATGTTTTTGCAGAGTCGAAGTTGCAAGACTCGAAGTCGAATTAATCAAAAGGGTATTGTACCAACACGTGAGAGTTTTATACGCAGCAAAGAGGTACTTGAAAATGCCGTCAGAACAATATTTACACTGCCCCCAGTTAGGGCAGAACAATGTATTGTTGATTTAACTATTGATGAATAATTATGTTGACGAACTATTAAATGATCCTCAGCGAGAACATATTATTATGATTACGTGTGATAAATATCAGATTCTGAATTATGCGTTCATTCATTAAATTTGATCGGATAAAAAATATTACCTAATTCTTCGGATTAAAATCAGACTATCAAACAATTTCTTCAGGTTGATGAGTATATTACCCATAATTTTTAAGATTTTCAAACAATTTCATCAAATTGATGAGATAAATGGTACTCAAAATAAATACAATTTTATGAACATAATATTTTTAAACATAATAATAATTAAACATTTTATAACAATAGTTTTTGCTGATTCTCGTCCAGATACCAGGGTAATGGTACTTTAAAAAAGTAAATATAGGACTGACTTTATTATTTGAAAGGGTAAATAGTACTGAAATAATAATTATAGGAATAATTTCATAACTTGATGGGTAAATAGTACTAAAAAAAAGTGAAAATCAGTCAGATTTTAGAATTTGATAGGGTAAATAGTATTTAAATAATAATTATAGGAATAATTTCATAACTTGATGGGGTAAATAGTACTAAAAAAAAGTGAAAATCAGTCAGATTTTAGAACTTGATAGCGTCAATAATATTCAAAAGAATGAAAATCCTTCTGAAAAACAGAAAACATAATAAATATAATTATGATAATCTGATTATTATTATCAGAATAAAACGATAAATATTATCAGAATAAATCTTATAATCTGAATAAGTAATTTTATCATATTCTTCCCTGATTTTATAATTTGATAGGGTAAATAGTACTCAAAATAATGAAAATTAGTCAGATTTTATAATATTTTAGGGTAAAGAGTAATTTAAAAAAATTAATGATAATCCTACTTAACGAAAAGAACATAACAACTCTTATCTTTGACATAAAAATATTTCTTTAATCATTTTTATCAGAATAAATATTTATTACAAAGTCATGGCAGAAACTATTCGTCACTACTCTGACTTTCACAATAACTATTGTTTTTTATTTTCTCGATATGACAAGAAACTTTTTCAGTTATCTTACACGTGTGTCGATAATCATTTTGTTCTGTAGTCGTTAGATAAATGTATTCTAATTTTTTCAATCGCGAGTGAAAGTGGCACAATTTTATCGACACCTGTATCTTTAACTGTCGCCAAAAATTGTAAAAAAAAAAAAAAAAATTGATGGATAATATGAATTAATCTATATTAGGCTAGTAGTGTATAACCTCCTTCAAATTTCCATTTCTGTAATGATTCAACATAGCAAATAATTATTTCAGGATCAAGTTGATATTTTATACCATCATTATGTAATTTGTTAATTGCATATATAATAGTATTAATATTTTGTAATTCATTATATTATATTATATTATATTATATTATATTATATTATATTATATTATATTATATTATATTATATTATATTATATTATATTATATTATATTATATTATATTATTTTATATTATATTATATTATATTATATTATATTATATTATATTATATTATATTATATTATATTATATTATATTATATTATATTATATTATATTATATTATATTATATTATATTATATTATATTATATTATGTTACATTATTTATATATATATATATATATATATATATATACATATATATATATATATATATATATATATATATATATATATATATATATATATATATATATATATATATATATATATATATATATATATATGTATATATATATATATATATATATATATAGATATATATCATGAATTACGAAATATTAATTATATAAATAAAATATATATAATATTTGCACAACACAACCTCCACATGAACTCCTATATTGCAAAACCACATTCTAGCAAATAGAAAGGGAGATATATTTACACAACACATATCCCAAGTGAATTCCTACATTGTCAAATGACATACTAGTAACTTTAGAGGGTACATATGATTTTAATTCTATGGATGTCACAACACATGTACAGAGCTATATCTACTTTCTGCACACCCTTCCCAATAATCTCAACTACAGGGAGTGCAAAAGATCACCCACCACATGATGACATGGTGGAGGGTGTACTTTTCTTTGTTGAAATTCGAGCTTGGAGTTGAAACCCCATTTTTTCATGATTTTTTTAAAAAATATCGCCACCACCGATAGTATATCAGGTCTTGGGATTCGAACTCCAAATCTCGAACATGAGAGTTATGCGATTTAGCAATTCTCCACTGACACCTTCTTACTGATATATGTTATAGAATTTATTTAAAAAGTTATCTGTACTCGAATACCATCATAATAACTACAGCCGATTTATAAACACATCGTATGAAAATAATAATAATAATATATTTATATATTTCTGCCTTTGACTTAGTCCAGGTTGAAATACATTTATTTCTGTATTAGCTAACATAGAGATCTAATATAACCTTGCTTATACTGTGTGCATAAACTATACACCCCAGGACAACCCAAGACACCCCAAGACTCTCCAAGAACACCTTAAACTTTACATAATACCCACTTTCAATTTCAACAGCAACACAAACAACAAACAAGCAAACAAAAACAGCGAATATTAAGCAATATTTTGTGTAACTGGAAAATTGGTAAGCTCAGGATTTGCCAGGGGAAATAACTCCCGTTTTGACAAAGAGTGTTCTGGTACAGTAACGTGAATATTTATCAACATATATTAACAATTATCAAGTCCATAATTAAGTCGTTAAATAAGTTTTTAAAAATAGAAAATTAATTGTATATAAAATTATTTGTTCAACTCAGTAACAGTTTAACTATTCTTCCATTCCTGTATTTTAACAATTATTGACATAGAGCATAAACAATTCAAATACATGAGATAAGTATGGTGCATTGTTATTTAATATATATATTTGATGTATAAGAGTTTGTTTCCGTAGATTATCGGAAATAGAGCCATCAACTAATACTATAAATCATTGATAGTAACAATGTCCGTATGTGTGTTTTCTTTTCTTTCTTTTTCGCCACTTCTTGGTATGTTTTTGCGAGTTTTGGTGTGAATATATGCAATACTTGGGTGGGTGTTCTTGGGGTATCCTGTGGTGTCTTGGGATGTTCTGGGGTGTTTAGAGAGACCTGCTGGTATAACGGTACCAATTGCGCAAGTCCAAGTGGGTGGAGCTTATAGTGTAGGGAACATTGCAATCAGAAATAAACAACAACACTACCTACGATTGGTGGATTATGTAAAAGTTGTACTTTCTGTTAGGCTTAAAAAAAAGTTTAGCCTCTTGGCAACATGTGAATTGATGCTAATTTCTATATAGATCATATTTTGTATTTTTTATGATTTTTTTAAAATGTGAAGCACATAACTGAAAATATGTATGTTGTGACTAGATAACTCATACCCCTGTCTAGTTCCAGCAGAGTTATCTCTCTTAAATGCAATGTGGTACCTGATTTTGTAATCGTCAAATTGACAATCTAACATTGTTCTCTATAACAGTGTGTGAGATGCACGCTCAATTAGTTTAGAAAATATATTTATCTCTCCAAATATTAGCATTGAGGTCTATGGAAAAACAATTGGTACCGTGATACCTGCTGCCGCCTGTGGAAACGATATTTCTGGATCCGCTCCTGCTCTGGACTGTAGTTAGGCATATCCGCTTCGCCAAAGAATTCCGGAAATACAACAGAGGGCTACTGAAAATTGTCAGTTAACGTTATTTCATGCTAATTATGGCAGAATTTGAGAATCCTAGGTCTCCATCTTTGTCGCACGAGGAAGCTGGTCCCAGTAGATCACCGTCACCGTCTCCATCTCACCCACGCTCGCATGCCGTCCATTCAAGATCTAACTCCGAATCCGAAAGTGAAATACCTGAAAAGTCGAAGACGAAACGTTCGAAATCACCAAGTGAAAAGAGCAGTCCTGGGAAACAAACATCTGCTTCTCTGGAGAAGAAAAGAAAGCTTGAGATTGACGAAGAAGCGCAACAGCAATTGAAGCTTAAAAAAGAGAAGGAGGAGGAAGAAAGGATGAAGATGCAGTATGAAAAACTGTTCATTTTGTTCTGTGTAGCCCACAGGTGCTCGACGCGAGCTTGATGTGAAATAAAAAAAAAAACAATAATCTAAAGGGAAAAAATCATGCCGAGTGAGAAAAATACCTTAAATTACCCCCATGACCCATTCAGACATAGGACCCTCTTTATCATACTATTTATCTACCAATGATACTATATATCACCGGTTGTCACATGAGCTCACAAGTGTCCCAAGATGAAAAATTCCCGAAAATCGCACGTTTCAGAAGCCGTAACTTCAATTTGGCACAGCGTAGAAAAGCCAATGATTACTTGATAAATAGAAAAATATCTCTGGAGTAAAACAAGCAATATAGAATAGTTGTGTGCTTTTAAATACGGAAATAGCAGAATGAAATTGAGGGTCATGGGTAGAACCAAGTATTTGGAAGTTACGGACCTTCTCTTTTTATATAGTATGATAGAGAGGGTCCTATATCTGAATGGGTCATGGGGGTAATCAAAGGTATTTTTCTCACTTGGCATGATTTTTTCCCTTCAGATTAAATTTTTTTTTATTTCACATTAAGCTCGTGTCGCACCTGTGGTCTAGTCTAGGTGTATGAGTCACTGAGTGTTTGGATACACGAGAAACTTTGGATTTATGCTTAATTGTGTAGATGCAAATCCTTCTTAAAGGATGCTTTATCATGTTTTATGATTAGGTCCCAAAATTAATGTCAGATTTTGTATATCAACCACTTTAAAAAGTCCAAAACCTTCTAGACTTTAACATCATCCTTGGCAGTAAGTTTGCCTCTTTAGTTTCATTGCATGACAGTTAAAAAAAAACCAAGTCCATATTAAGACTTGGCACTAATTAGAGTGTCAGTGGGTACATTTTATATTATTCTGTGTATGTAAAGTTACAAGTGTACACTGGGAAAGGCAAGAAAGTGTTATCTCTGAATCCTATACTATAGAGGGATGCATTCTAGCTACAGTGTCATAGCCTCAACTTGATTTGTTGTGGATGTCCACGAAGTAGGGGTACTAATATTAGTACTATGATGCATTTATGATAGCATGAAAAGAAATCATCATTGGAGAAGTAATATGATAATGCAGGTTAGAATTTTGTAAAATTAATCCCCAAGTGAGATTCAAGTTCAGGTTTGCTGTGCAGTACTTTTCATCTATTTACTTTTTTACTTTTAGAGTGTTGGTGTCAAATTTCTCAGAGGAGCAGCTCAACAGATATGAAATGTACAGAAGATCTGCCTTTCCTAAAGCAGCTATTAAGAGGGTAGGATATTTTCATCTGTTATGATCAGAATTATTGAGGTTGATTCTTGCTTACCATGCTTGTGTGATTAATTGTCTTGACTTTAAAAATAGTTGTTTCAATATCATAAGTGAACCTTCTGGATGTGGGAGGGGAGTACATTCCTCAAGAATTGAGGTGTGTATCCTGTCCCTCCCATCACGCACTAAAATTATAGTGCATGCAAAATTGTTATTGAAAAATATAATTTTGTACACACCTTACTTCCAGTGTGATATATGTTTGGCAATACATATACTGTCTGCGATCATGTGACTAGTGACTTAAACAGGACGAGATGATTCAGTTGCTGATTTAAAACAGTATAAAACAATTAACAATTTGATACTGTCAACAGGATTGGCTGGCATCACTTCTTGAAGTTTGTGAGCATGGATTATGCTTTTTGTAGTCCAAAGTAATTCTGAAAGGATGAATGATTAATTAATTTTTATGGGATTATGGAAGACCTCATTCAGGACGAAGGTTAGATTTAGCTTTGTTGTTTAAAGTTTGTCTAAGCATGACTTATCTCACAATGCTGAAACTACTTAAAGGTAAGCAACTGAAATATCACATACAAGTTAATGATGATTGAAAATGGGAATTTCATTGGTTTGAATCAAGCTCAATTTCATTGGTTTGAATCAAGCTCAATTTCATTGGTTTGAATCAAGCTCAATTTCATTGGTTTCAATCAAGCTCAATTTCATTGGTTTCAATCAAGCTCAATTTCATTGGTTTCAATCAAGCTCAATTTCATTGGTTTCAATATAGCTCAATTTCATTGGTTACAATCAAGCTCAAAAGACTAGAATTTACATTGTGCCCTTCCCATGAAACTGAATGTAATATTTTCTGTGGTTTCAAGGATGGCATTGTCATTATGCAGGATAATAAGCATTAAATGCGATAAATTAGCCAGCACTGAAATTTGTTTTCGTAGAACCTGCATCAAATACAGATAAAGATATGTGTACAAAAAAAATTTATTATAGCCAAACATGATCTCTCATTTACGGTAGCAGATAACTTTTCAGATCTAGTAAAAATAATGTTCCCAGCCTCAGAAGTCAGCAATTTTTTTTTTAAACAAATGAAAATTATTTACGTATTAACTTGAGATCTGTTATGATGTCTAGTTGGTCCTAACAAAAACTGGGGCTGATATGATACGCAATATGGCCAACATATACAGTTTGAAATGTTGTGCAAGAGTTTAGCCTTTTAAAAAACATTTCATTTAACGTCCGTATTTTAATATCATTCATTGCACTATCTAGGAATAGTCTGTAAGCGATTTGCAAATATTCATGTCAGAAGTTTTCCCCTGATAATATTACAGTATAGGTTTGGTTGTCTTTAGCATTTGTAGTATATTAACCTATGTTTAATTTATATGTATGGTGTTATCTTGTTAAATAAACCATAGACATGAATGTACTTTATGACATAAACATACATGCCAACCATTACGCTTTTGGCGTAATCATTACGCTTTTTCCCACTAAATTCTGCATTACGCGTTAACGTTTATAGATTACGCTTTTTCGATATATCCATCTTGCAAAAAAAAAAAATATTTTTTTTTTCGTTTTTATTAGCATTACTTTTTATTTTACATACTGTTTTATTTTTAATTAAAAAATACCCTGCTTCTACATAACTACGATATACGAGTATACTTGTCCGTGGACTTTCCTAATATTCATGTTCTATTTATAGCAACTATCATGTTACTAAGATACTTTCAAACTTTCGACCTCATATTCTATTTATAACGGCTTAGTGAGGAGAGAACAGACTGGTTTCTATTTTGTTTAAATCATTATGCACGTACTCTTTGTTCTAATTTTGTATGGTGCAGAACCAGTCTAAAAGTTTTTTTGCGCTAAAAAGTATTAAAAAATTCTCAATGCGTTTATGAGTGCAAAAAATATCTTTTAAATAATTTCACAGATGGGTTAGAAAAAGTCAATAATAAACAAAGCAAAATGTAATCAATCCTCCAAACACGACGAGGGCATCATCACGTGACGTCTAATCGTTGGCGCTAAATGGCTTCAGATGTTAAGATGGATTCTAGTCTTTGTGTATGTTAGAGCACATTTTTTTCCCCAAGAATTTCGCAGATGGATCAGAAAAAAGCAAAACAACGAGTCCTCCAAAGATTCAAAGATGAATATATGAATGGCATAATACAGCGTTCCATTCTAGGACAGCATCATGCTCATTGCAGACTGTGCGGAAACGATTTTAGCATTGGTCATGGTGGTAAATTTGATGTGGAAAAACACATGAAAACAAGGAAACACATCGAATTAGCTCGCATTACGAACTCTAATACTAAGGTAACTTCTTATTTACAGCAGAGCTCAAGTGCAGACTTGAATACTATAAATGCTGAGGTGTTATTTACCGAGTTTTTAATAGAACACAGACTACCCTTAGCGGTAGCAGACCATGTTGGTCCCTTGTTCAAGCGGATGTTTCCTGATTCGAAAATTGCGGAAAAATATGCTTGTGCAAGAACAAAATCATCTCACATTGTTTGGTGCCTAGCAGAAGATACTTCACTTAAAATTGCAGAAGCAATGAAAATTGGGCCGTGTAGTATTGCCACAGAGGGGAGTTGTGATTATGATGATAAAAAGTTGTACCCAGTATGTGTTAGATACTTTGACAGTGAAAAAGGCAAAGTCATGAGTGTTCTTCTTTCTTTACCAGAATTAACAGTAGATTCCACTGGACAAAACATTTTTGATTTGCTTGACAATGTTTTGAAGAAACATGACATAAGTTGGCAGAACTGTATGGGGTTTGCAGCTGACAGTCAAATAGCTTCAAAAGTGTTAGATTCTCTGTCAAGAGATATCCCTTTCTATTGCCACCCTTGTCTAACTTGGATCATCTGGAAGAAGAATTCCTGAAGTATCAAGTTGGGATTCTACCTGACAATATACTTAATGCAGATAGAGTTGATGTGCAATGGCACCTTATTTCCCAGCTAAAAGACTCTATCACTGGAAGAAATAAATTTCCTCTTCTTTGTCAGGTTATGAAAGGAATATTGGTTCTTTACCATTCTAATGCTGACTGTGAGTTATTGTTCAGTGTTGTTAACAAAAATAAAACTGAATTCAGGTCCAGGCTAAGTAACCCGGTACTGAGTGCTCTACTGGTATGCAAAACATTCATGGCCTCAGCTGGTACAAAATGTTTTGAAATGCAACATAACAATCTGTTGCTTTCTAAAGCTAAAAGTGCTACACTTGAACTATTAATGAATGATAAAAGACGAGAAAAGCAAATAAATCATTGTTAATTGTAATTGTAGTATGTTATATGTGGATTACTCTTTTTCTGCTTGGATTCCTCTTTTTGACCACTTGGATTACACTTTTTCCTCGTCAGGGGTTGGCATGTATGCATAAAACTTGAATATGTTTATTTCAGTTCAGATTGTTGTCGGCCATCACCTCAAGGATTTTGTCTTGGGTAACCATTTGTAGACAAATTTCATTCAACTTTAGATACAAATTGTTCTTTTAATTAAGTCAACAAGGTCACTCATAATTTCTGTTCTTTTTTGGGAATGCTTCAAAAGCAGTGATGTCATGCATTTGACAAATTCCATTATTGACAAATCTAATAATAACATTGCATGTGGTGCACATGTTGCTTCAAGAGGGAATGTAGAGATGCATACCCATGGTTTTAGGATGATCCCAGAAGAAAAATCATGTTTTAGTTAAGTAATAAAACCCAGGTGAATATTGGTGATCAGCTGAGGCACTGGAATACATTGAAGCATGACATGGGCTGATGACAGTCTAACATAGCATGGTGTTGACCTCTTATGTCTACACCAGTGATATCATAAAATGTAGTGTTCCAGCTTTTGACTGAAGGTGGCATGAGTTAGCATCATATTAATTTACACACATGTGAAAAATGGCTGGGGTTTCTCAACTTGAGGGAGAACTTTCTTGGCTCATTATGTGATGAAACAATGATATTATCTGATTTACACAGAACCCAACAATGTTTAGGATCAATATTTTCTCAAGATTCAATAACATTCGTATGATTTGGCATTTACATCTATTTTAGTGTAATGGTTGCATTATGTCTTTAAATGCAATGGAATTGTAGTTAAAAAATCAGTAAAATTAGGTGATAATTTACTACTTTAATTTCTTGCCATTTTTGGAGAGCTATAAGCATTGTTTAGTTTCAAGATTTTGTCGTGCCAGGCTTTGATTTATGAAACCGAGTGCTGTTTCTTTGTAGAAAATTGATAATAGGTGGTAATAATGAAAGAATTGATAAAAACATACAGAGCAGAACTTTCTTGTTTAATTGTCACTTTTATTGCGAAGGGAAAAATCTACATAACTGTGCATTCATTAAATGTAAAATTATTTGTTATACACAATTTTCATTTTTATTTTCCAGCTGATGCAGTCCATAACAGGATCTGCAGTCTCACAGAATGTAGTGATAGCCATGTCTGGTATAGCAAAGGTTTTTGTTGGAGAAGTAGTAGAAGAGGGTCTGTATCTATATATCTATAATTATTAGTAGTAGTATTATTATTGACAATAATAATAAATTGTATGATAATACAAATATTATAATTGTTGCCAATAATGAATTTTATTAGGGTGATTATCGATCACCTTATTAATTGTAAAAAATGTATACACCTTGAATCTAGGATAGACAGTACTAACCGCCCACAATAAATAAATGTGATATTCACTCTTCTGTATAAGATACATGTATTAACCCTTAAAGTGCTATATTGTTTTGCAGTACATGATCTCTCAATGCTGAATTATATTTAAAAAAAAGAGAACACTGCAAAGTTCTTAAATTGTATATATTTCAATAAATAGACACAATGAAAAATGATGACTGATGTCTAAACTTTAAGATAGCATCAAGGTGCACGTGTATGTTTGATATATTTGCATGTACAGGTAAAATGACAAGTTACAATTGTATTTCATCTGTATTGTTTTTGTTTTGATTTTTAATGAAAAAGTTTAAATATATCTAAGAGATATTCTTTAGTAGTTCAACCACGTACAGTGGGACCCCGCTATAACCCGGTAGTTGGGAGCCATAGAATCCGACCGGGCTATGAGCAACCATGTACAATACCAACACATTTTTGGATTTAATTGCAGGGTGGGGGTACATAAAGACGGGTGCGAAAATGCATGGCACAATTACCATTTTTAATCAATATATATTAATGAGAAAAACATTTACTGTGGTAACAGAAATTGCAGATTTGATATATTACTTTATTCAGAGAACCATGCATTGGTACATACACGTGTCTAATTTATATATACCTGTATAATCTATTGTATGAAAATAGTATCAACACCGTGTACTCACCAGCGAATCTTGTAACATACACTGAATCCATAATACATATATTTCCATCGAAAATATCCACACAAGGATGTAAAATATTCAATAATTTTGTCACAGATCATTATGTGAATGAATTCAATGAAAAGAAAATAGCAAAATTTACGTAACGGGTGTACGTAACGAATGATGAAATAGTACATGTCCGTAGATTAAATAATGGAAGCTAAAATGTATTCTTATAATAACTACATGTACATCTCAGGACCTTTCCGTCTCTGAATTCAGTCATTGTAAATTTCAGCAAATTTTCCCACCCAAGCTGCTAGTCAAAGTCCTTTGAACTTGCCGCCCAGCTATTGCGTCATGTTCTTTTGATGTACTCTAATAAGCAGGCAGAACTGGCTGATACCATTGAATTATGTCACTGTTTAGCTCGGCAGTTCACTTTGATGATAAACAATGTACTTAAATTAATTGATTTATACATTCTGGTGAGAATCTTTTATCAACCCCCGCATTGGCTATTGTTTAGTTGTGTATGAAATTAAGAGAACATATATCGGAGATTATTAGAGCAACCATTGTATTCAGAATGCATTAAAGACAAACACAAAGCAGACACGATGGCTTCATTTTTCAGGAATCAGTAATTATAATATTGACACTTATGAGCTGTAATTTTTCAACAATAAACAAAGATCAAAGTTCTCAGTAGGCCCAGCAATTGGTTCGTATTAACGACGTTTATTTTTGCACAAAACTAGAAGAAAATTTGATAATACATTTTCTACAGGTTCTTTTTCACACTGTTTAGACGAATATGAGAATGATAATTAAACTCTTGCCTTTTTTTTATACTTAATTTTTTTTTTTTTTTTTTTTTTTTTTGGTCTTTGAGAAAAATACTTGTAATAAATTACCCGAAATTTCGGGAGCCATGCCACGACCGGGTTATATCCGAATTCGGGTTATAGCGGGGCGGGTTATAGCGGGGTCCCACTGTACATGTAAATGTTATGTCTTTTACAATGTTATATCTAAATAATGAAAATCACAGGTAAAGAATAGATTAGAGTAAGTTTAGACCCATTTAGTAAAAAAGTTAATGAAATTTTTTCACTGGTTATTTATTTTAATATATTTGCATATCTCATGTCAACTTGTGAGCTTACAGAGTCACCTGTTGTGTTTATTACCTGTTCGGGTGTTATTCTAACTCATCTGAACTACTACATTCACTTTGTAATTTACATGTGTTTTTGTTGCCTGCTTGGTGTAAATTGCTTAGAATAGGTAGAATCTATCCCTACTCATTTTCTTTGTTGAAGTATGGGGTTGATATTCTATCATCTTTAGCCCAGTAGGAATCGAGATCAGATTTATGTACCAAACCCATTGCTACAAACAATGCAAGAATTTTAGTTGTTCATGCATGACAGGCTGCCATTTCTTCATGCGATTGTTCACCTTCACGTCTGTCCCATCTTTCTGATCTGAGTACTCATGGGTATTTAGATCAACACTTTGCCAGCTTCAATAATTTCATCCTCCCTAAATCTTTAAAATCACTGTCATCATCATGAGAATCCAATATTTGTTGCAAGAAATCACCATCATATTCAGTGTCAGCCATTTTAAATTTTTTTGTACCATATGCTCAGATCATTTGTAAAATTTCTTTGATAAATGCATAGAAAGTAAAATGGAATTCTTGTTCCAGGCCTCTCTAAACCAACTAAATATAGTTTTACAAGCAGTCATGGCAAGTTGAAATAATCGGATGCATTCATTGTTGCTCACCTGGAAAATAACTTAAGTCACGAGAAGCACTACGAGACCTCGACTGACACTTTAAGGGTTAACGCATTCTCACCTGTGTCTGCGCACTTGAAGTGACAATATAACAATAAACCAAAAAAAAAGACATGCTTACAGAAAAATCTGCCCAAGTATAGTTATAGATGAAAGATCCAGTGTAAATTGAATGACATTTAAACTCCATTTTAACTTCCTCACATCGAATTAAATGAAGAAACAGAAATACATATGTATGTAGACATTTATACCAAACTATCAGCAAGAGGCAGTGGAAAGTGAATATTTATTATTTAAATTTCATCCAGGCAATTATCCTTCCATCTCATTATCATTAACAGGAAAAAATGTCTCAAGATACATAAAAAAACAAATTGTCCTATGATACATCAAAAACCAAATGTCCCATGAAAATTATTTAATAAAATGAAATGAAGGCAAGTTCTAATATTTTACCCATTCTAAAAAGACAAACATTTGAGAAGCCTTTGGCCTGGTGGTTAGAGTGTCTGCCCTGGATGCCGGTGGTTGCAGGTTCAAACCCCAGCTGAGTCATACTAAAGGCTTATAAAATAGTGGTACTAACAGCTGCCTTGCTAGGCACTCAGGATGTAGAGGTTAGTGATAGGACTGATCAGCCTGATGTCAGGATAATGTGACTGGGTGGGACATTATGTTACATGTCTGCAGCATGATGCCTCAGTCAGTGTATCCCCTAGTGGTGCAAGACTGAGAGTCAAATATTTCCTTGGTGTCAAAATTGGGGGTCAGACTGAGTAAAAACCAACCTTTGGTATCAAAACTGGGGGTCAAATAAAAAATTTGGGGGTCTCTGAAGCACAAATGAGGGTAAAGGGAAACACTGCTCAGTGCAAGATATCATTATAAACTGTCACACTGCAGACAATGTAGCGATATGACTGAAAAATTGTGAAATCTACATTAAAAATCAAAATCGCACACAAAACTTATAAAATTAACCATATTTTCTACAAACAAGACACATTGCAGAATCCCAGTAAGGAAATTCCCTAATAATTTCTCATGAAACATCACACCAGATTTATGGGTTTCATTTCAATATTGAGCATGGATTAGTCAAAAATGAAAATGAGAGAGTAATTACAAAGGACCTACTACTTCATTCATTGTGATAAAATGAAAATGATGTCTTTGCTGGAATACAATCAAATCCTTTTTTTATTGTTACTATTTTTTTTCTAAGGTAACCAAGTTTGATCTTGTAATATTTGCATGCAGGTATATGTTTTACTTGTACTTTGGTAGGATCATCCATGCAGAGCAGAAATAAGCCAAAACACTGCAATCCCCATGGTGATGTAACAGTCAAGTTCCTATACATATGATTACTTATTCTATATTTCTGGGCAGGTATTAAAAGGGAATACAAGCATATAGAATGTAAGAATGCAGGATTGGTAAAGAACTCATATTGGTAGGACAAAATACCCTCATTTTAAATGGTACTTATGATAAAGTGCTCTTTTGTTGAAATTTAATAAAAAGGTAATGATAGTTCTTTCTCTCTTGTCCTTTTAACCTGACCTCATACTATTATTATGTATATTTAAGTTAATATAGTGTTAAACGTTTGTCTCTGATTGTAAATTGTTCTTTAGATATGGGCAATTTGTAAACAAAACATTTATGTATCATTTGAATTCAAGGCCAGTCTGAGTTACAATTAGACTAGGTTTTTCTTTTGGATTGCTTCACATTCTAAGATCAAGTGAGAATGTGTATAAATAGGGATTTAATAAATAAATCATTCCAGTATTAGACAAATCTGTGTGAATGCATTATGGATAGAAGTTTATTGTTGTGTTGTTGAAAAAAGATATGATTCTAGAGACATTATTTATTCATATTCATATATATTACTAAGGTGCTCATTAACTTGTGGATTAATACAATACTTTGGATATTTGTGAACTCGTTCCAAAAAATTCTGGATTGCATCATAGTTATATGGGAACATTCAAGATTGTTATGATTCATTTGAAATCTTTATTTTTCAATTTGTAATAGGATATTTATTATTAGTTATAATTTTAATTCACAATATTGTAATTATCTTTTGAATTTTCATTTTGCATTGTCAGGAAGTAAATTGCTTGTTGATTTTACCTAAACTGTTGGTCAGTTATATATTTTGAGACTTAGTGTTGTTACATTATACAGACTGAGGGAAAGTGCTTATATTTATAATCTGTATTCTCAAACCTGGTAGCCTAGTTGTCTAAAAAGGCATGTGCCTTTACAAATCACTTACATCTCCTCTATCCATGTAGGTTTGCTCGGCTGACATGGGTATGTGAGATAGCTTGCTAGTAGTTTCATGTGATTCTTTCTGGGGTTTTCTGGATTCTACCTTCAAGTTGATTGGATATACTGGCCATCATGTGAAGCTTTTCTTGTGATGAAAAATGTGTTAAACCCAGAACAACAACTGAAGGCAGTTGGCATACTTTTCTCGTCAAATAATTAAGGGTGTTCATTTATTTATTCTATTGGAAAAGGGTTTCAATTATAGATTTATTTTAGCCTTCCCATTGTTTTCAGCAAAACAAGCTATTTCTCAACTTAACACCCATAACAAAAAGTTATGCACAAAAGCAAAGAGAAATTCTTGACTCCTACATGTTTGAATGACATGGGGAAATCTATGAACTTTATAAACACTCGACTATAGTAGTCTACAAATGCATGGAATTTAATTTACATGTACTTTTTCAAGCATCATATGATTTTCCAGAATGGATATTGTTTTTTGAAACATACATAAATAATCATTCAAATTTTGAGAAAAGTTGATGACCAAAAGCAAAACTTTTTTTTAAACAAATACAATATCATGTTTGATCTTAATGTTCATCTCTAGTGTTAACTCCATATTTGAAGAAAATCCCATCACCTGCTTTACATGCATTATTGGTGCTTTTGTTTTTTTAAAAGCTGTCACATCTGGTGAAAAGACTATCACTGATTTTTCATTTAATTTATGAGGCTGGCATCACTAAGTTTATCATGAACATAAAAGTTTTTATTTTTTTTATTACAGCTCTAGATGTGATGGAGAAGTGGGGAGAAAGTGGGCCACTGCAGCCAAAGCATTTGCGCGAGTCAGTCCGAATATTGAAACAGAAGAGTCTAATTCCAAACACCAAAACAAAAAAGATATTATTTTCTTGAGGGAAGAAGCTGATTTTAATGAGTGTCAAGCTAGACTCGGGTGACGGCATATTTTAAAACAGTCTATCAGCCGTAAATCAAGATTATTATTTAATTACATCAAAATCTATATAAAATCCTTGATAGTTTGCGGCAAATTCTTAGCAGCCTGGCAGAATTTCCAACTCATCTCAGGTTGCCAGAGAGTGGACTTGTCCACCAGTTGTACAGAAGGTGTCATTGTGTTGTGGGCACATTTGAATGATTTCCAGGATGAAATAGGAAGTGTCTCGGGTCATAAACATCGTGCATGTTTTGCTTGAACAAAGACAATTCTTCTCAATGCAAGAACTGAAGGAGATATTTTTCTTAGACAAAACATTACAGCCAAGATTGATTAAATCCAGTATCAAAGGTAGAAATGGCTATGCATATTTCAAGAGGCATATATCATATCTTTTAGGAAAATGATTATCTAACGAGAGAGAGAGAGAGAGAGAGAGAGAGAGAGAGAGAGAGAGAGAGAGAGCAAGCAAGCAATTGGTTCCTGGAACTTATGTTTAATGCGGAAATCTTTCATGGAATCGTATCAGTAACAAGTGTGTTGATGGTGTGAATTTTGTAGAGATGGCAAGAAGTCAAAAATTGTATAATGAATGAAAAGGCATCCATTTCAAGTTAAAGTATTTCTACAACTGTCAATAAACCTTTGGAAGTCCATCTGTTGTCATTTCAAGTTAAATTATTTCTACAACTGTCTGACCTTTGGAAGTCCATCTGTTTGTCATTTCAAATTTAAAGTATTTCTACAACTGTCAATAAACCTTTGGAAGTCCATCTGTGTGTCATTTCAAGTTCAATTATTTCTACAACTGTTAATAAACCTTTAGAAGTCCATCTGTTTGTCATTTCAAGTTCAATTATTTCAACAACTGTCAAACCTTTAGAAGTCCATCTGTTTGTCATTTCAAGTTCAGTTATTTCTACAACTGTCAATAAACCTTTAGAAGTCCATCTGTTTGTCATTTCAAGTTAAATTATTTCTACAACTGTCAATAAACCTTTAGAAGTCCATCTGTTTGTCATTTCAAGTTCAATTATTTCTACAACTGTCAATAAACCTTTAGAAGTCCATCTTTTTGTCATTTCAAATTTGTTTCTGCACTTTTAACTCTTCCTTCAACTATACTCTTGAGATTATTTAGATCTTGGATGAGTTTGTTTGATAAATTTTCTTTCTGCACTCTAATTTTACCAGGGATTGTTAGATTTTAGACACACTAATTCACTGTTTATGTATTCTTCCAGGAGTGCAATTTCTAGCATTCTAAATATAATTTGGTTTGATTTATGAACCTGTATTAATTTTTTTGTTGTTGTGCAGCATAACATAGCATTGAGTATTTATTTAGTTCTTTATGTGTATATATATATATATATATATATATATATATATATATATATATATATATGTATATATATGTATATATATATATGTGTATATATATATATATATATATATATATATATGTATATATATATATATATATATATATATATATATATATGTATATATATATATATATATATATATATATATATATATATATATATATATATATATACAGTCCTACCCGTTTATCTCAACATCCTCGGGACCGAGGAAATATTGTCGAGATCGGATGTCGAGATAAGTGTTTGGGGGGGGGGGCTCGAAAAAAAAATGCAAGTTAAATTCTTCAGTAAGGGGTAACCAGTCATCAGTGAGTAGTATTTACACTTTGAAAAAAAACTGTAAATTTTTAGTATGTGGGGACAAAACTAGAGTGAAATACACTTGTATATTGACAAATAACATTTTGGTTACCTTTGTGTAATAAAGTCCACAATAAAATATTGCATCGGTCAAATCCTGATATGAAAAACATGAGAGATTCAATGTCAGCATTAGCACGTGTTTGTCTAGTTGTTAGTTGCATGCTTCAAGTACATGTACTTAAATCAGCCTAGATATCGGTCAGTCTGTTCCCATGTTATTGAGGGTACCATGGGGATATCACAGGGAAATGAAAAACTGTCAACAGTACATGTATTCTCCACAAATACTTTTGTATCCGATGTTATGACGAAAATTAAAGCGACTGCACCAACCACTTGTTGCAGCGAAGTTCTTCACACTAGGCTTTTTCGATAATGCTTAATTGAACCGTGGACCGTTTAGATGCTTCCTCCACGTCTTCAAATGTACCAGTCTTGCTTCTTCCTTAGGGGAGCGCAGTTACCTTCAACTTAGTCTTTCTTTATAAACTCTGCAGCTTTCATCCTTCCTGGACGTGTTAATTTTAAATGAAAAACATTCACAGACATCTTTGTGAGATGTTCATCCCTTAACTTCATTAACGGCCAGATATTTAGTTTCCAAAGACTGTAAATTTAATTTGCGTTTTACCCTTCTGACGGTAGCCATCGTAAATGTAAATAAAATTAAAAATGAAACTTTCACAGCGAAAATCACCGATCACTTTCAAAGGTCTCGGAAACGCGTAATCCGTATTTTCACACAATTTTTATATATGGGATTCAGAAAATCACGTATACACGAGTCCTCTGTACGCATCAATTTCCTGGACGGCAAATTTAAGGGCTTGCTAGTCCTGCTTCTACCACCTGTTGATTGGGAAATTGTGTTCATCAATTGATCCTTTTCGCTGTGCTGATATATTTACAATCAGAAAATTCAGTGGTTGAAAGACCCACAGATGTACTTTTTTTTGGGGGGGGGGGGGCACCAGACAGATGCCCCCCCCCCCCCCTTATCAAAAAAAAAATTTGAAAAAGTTTATATGTGTGTGTGTTCCCCCTGATGTTTTTATGTTGTTTTTATTTATTCTTTATCTCTAAATCCCCAATTAATTTTCCCCATCGGGGTTATAATATAATTGACGAGGGGTATTTTTTGTATCCTAGTGTATTCTAAGTAGTCTTTTCTAGTTGGGAGTTGATCTACCCACTCTAGAAAGCTACTTTTTTTCCTGTTGACCATGGCTAGTGGTCTCTTTTTATCCTGATGTATGCTATATGTATGATTGCTATAAAGGATATATTTTATCCTTGTGTATATGTTACGGATGGCCATTTCTCTCCAAATCAAACCAGTTGTCCTATTTTGTTATTTATCTTCTCCAATATGGAAGATAAATTTTAATTTTTATTTATATTAAATTTAAATTGATAATTTTGAATTTGGTATATATTGAGGTGTATTATTTACAGAAAATTATATGTGTCTCAATATATCTAATTTGTTAATTGATGGGTCCGTTTTCCTTGAGACAGAAGCTATACGAATTTATTTGGTTGTACAGCTCCTGGCTCAATTTGTCCGGCCCTTATTTATTTATTAAAGTTAAGAAAAATCCAAAACTGTTTAATTTCCCTTAATTTGGGAGTCATGGCTATTCCGGGAGACAGCCACGACAGATAAAGCATGGATTTAGAATCCAGAAAAAATGCTCATGCATATATAAAGAAGAAGGAAAAGAACTAAGTAAATTTTAAATATTTGGGTGGTGTTTTCCAAACTCTTCCATAGACCTGCTCACTTCGCGTGGCGCCATGTGATCTAGCTCTATGGCGTCCTCATTATGTACTTCCCCCTCACAATAATGTTATTTATTTGTATACACTTTTTTTTTTTTTTTTTTTTATTTTAAAAGTTTAAACAGAATTTTTTTTTTCTTTTTAAAATTTAAAATAAATTTAAAATAATTTTAAAAATTTTTCCTTAACCTTCATTATTGAACCACATCTTATTAAAGTATTCGTTATAAAGTCCGTTATTTGTCTAACCAATTGTTTATTAAAGTTTCCGTCTAGGAAGAGTAATTGACGTCTGTTATATTTGTCTACCTTCATTATTTCTGTTATTAGTTTGATCCTTTCTTCCTTTGTTTTGTCACATTCTGTAATTGTGTGGTCTTTTGTATATGGGGCATTTTTGCATAGAGGGCAACAAACAGGGGTCCTTATTAATCTTCGTTTAATTGCCACTTCGCCTGTTAGCCAGGCGTTGTGGAGGTACGTGTACATAATACTTTGTACCTTAAACGAGTTAATGCTGGACCAATGCCTCCAAACTCTGTCCCAATTTACAGATGGGTATTGTAATTGTACCTTGCATTTGTTTTTAATCGAATTTAAATCTAAAAGCCAGTCATATGTTTTGTCATTTGTTAACGCCCATAGTTCCTTATTATCCCTATACCTATATAAAATTTTTTTGATCCCCCTATATAAGTGTGGTGCATCTAATTTTTTCACTAGTTTGTTGTTTGTGTATATGTCTTGTTTGTTCCTCATTCCAAAACCTAGCCAGAAAATGTATAATGCTTCCCAGGGTTTTTGTGGTGTTGCGTTTAATCTTTTTAGCCTATTTAAAACAGTTTTTAATTTTATTAAGTTGGGATTAGGCAAGGCTAATACCCCCTTTAGTTTAGCCCTATATAAAGTTTCCTTATTTATGTGATGTGTTTTGTAATTCCATATGTAATCTATTATTTAATTATCAATAGTCGCTAGTGTCTTATTGTTAATGTCCACAGAGTTTATAAGGTATGTCAAATTTGAATACATATATGTTTTTGCAACCTGTGAACGTTCAATTAAACTAAACGGCTTTAGAGCCCAGATATCTATTACCTCTTTTATTTTCTGTTTAAATTTTAGACAGTTTTCTTTTTCATCATTGGCCCCGAAGAAAATCCCCAGGGCTTTCACTCTAATCTTTATTAGGTGTGGGGGTAGACCAGGGTGGTTTCCCCTCCAGTTTCCTATTTTTAATATTTCCGTCTTATCATGGTTTATTTGCGATCCTGATGCTTTCCCAAAAGCCTCGTATTCTTTTTGCAGGTGTTTAAAAGAATTTGGATCATTAATGAAGTTAGTACAATCATCAGCGTGTTGAAGCATTTTAAATCCCTCTTTTAAGTTAGGAATTTTTACTCCTTTAATATTGGTATTGTTTCTAATTTTTAGACTCAAGATTTCTATAGCTATTACATATAATAGCATAGATAGTGGGCAGCCTTGCCTCACTGATCGTTTTATTTCAATTTTTTGAGTTTTCGCCCCATTAACTTGTACTTTTGCAGTTATTTCATTGTACATTATTTTAGTCCAGTTTAGGAAATTTGTCCCAAAACCAAATTTTTCCAGTACTATTTGTGTATAATTATGTTCTAATCTGTCAAAAGCTTTTTCCTGGTCGAAAAGTACCATAGCACATTTCGAATTTGTAGTGTTTATAAAGTCTATTATGGTCCTAATGTTAAGTATATTGTCATGTATGCTTCTATTTTTTACCACCGCATGTCTGATTAGTGTTTACTATGGTGTTTATCCCGTGTTTAATCCTATTAGCCAAAATTCTACTCAATATTTTGTAATCCGTGTTTAGGAGGGAGATGGGCCTCCAGTTTTTTAGGTCGGTTTTGTCGCCTTTCCCCTTGTATATAAGAGTAATCAGACCCTCCCTCATGGATTTTGTCATTTTGTCGTTTTTTAATAAAATGTTGTTAAAAAGAGATTCTAATATTGGTGCCACCTCACTTTGGAATTTCTTATAGAATTCCGCAGTGAGGCCATCTCACCCTGGTGATTTACCTTTTGCAAGTTCTTTTATTGTGGTTTTTACTTCCTCCACAGAAATGAGCGCATCGCACCGTTTCTTGTGCTCTGGTGTGATCATTTCGCAATGTGTTGAATTTAGATATTGCATGATTATGTCGTTGTCTATGCATTGAGTATTATATAATGTTGTGTAGTATTTGTGAATTTCCTCCATAATTTTTGCTTTAGTTGTAAATATTTCCCCATTAATGTTTAGTGTACCTAATTCCTTTTTTACCCCTTTTCTTATCTCTTCCCTTTTATTGAGTTCTCTGCCTTGTTTGTATATATGGTGAAATTTGCCGCCTTGATTTCCATTCCCTTTGTTTCATATTGTCTTAGCTTTTCTAGTTGTATGGAGTAGCTCTCCTTCTCCCTTAAAGGTGTAGTGACATCATTTATTAATCTTTTTAAAGCTACCTTCTGTGTTTTTTGAATCCGTTTACGTTTAGTTGAGTGATATATTGCTATTTGCTTGACTTTTTCTTTAAAGCTATCCCAATCCTTAGCAATATCTGATATATTTTTTCCCTGTTCATTCGTAAGTATTTTAGGGATTTCCAAATTTATTTCATTTATTAATTGCTCATCATCTAATATTGAGTTGTTTAATCTCCATTCTCCTTTACCCCATCTATTATTTTTCTTTATCACCATTTCCAAAGTTATTTGTTTATGGTCTGAAATTTTGTAGTCTAATATTTTCGCTTTTTTGTATATTTTATGGTCAAAATTAGTTACATAAAATTTATCTATTCTACTTGATTTATTTATTCCTGCTTTTACATAATCATGTGTTTATTCCGTTCTTAGTAGATTAAGGTGTCTATACACATCTATTAGTTTATTTTGGTTTAGCAGTCTTTCCATTATATTAGCTAATGCTAGATCGCTAGTTGTAAGTTTGCCTGTGCGATCTACATTACTCCCCACCCAGTTAAAGTCTCCTCCTATAATCAGGTGCTCTGTTGTGTATTTTTTTAAATATTTAGTTAGATTCACTATGAAGTCGTAGTGACTTTCTCTCTCTGCAGGAGCATATATATTTATTATGTGTAATTTATTTAATTTTATATGAATTACCCTTCCCTTTAAGCTATTATCTTCTATTAATCTTTCCCAATTTTGTCTAATTTTGTTTCTAATTATTACTGCTACCCCGGCTCTATTATCGTATTGTTGTGCCTCATTATTTACAACTATGGCATCCATTTTGGATTCTATTTCTGATATCATGGTTTTTGTAAGTTTATTGTGTGTTTCCTGAATTAGTATAATGTCCTGCTTTAATTTTATAAGTTGTGTAGTTTCTGTCCTTATCTAATCCATTTGTGTTTATAGATGTGATATGGAAGTTTAATTCTTCCATTTTTAGGTTCCAGGTGGCTATTTGTTAATTTTTCTATTAGTCTTTTCTATTAGTCTTTTAATTAATATATTATTCAGATTGTTTTGTTTATTTCTATTTCTGTTTTATTTGGGGGCACTGGTCCCCCGTCTGTCCCTATACTGTCATTTGCGTCCTTCAGGTTTAATTCCTGTTCATGTTTGTTTGTCGTGTCATTTGTATCAGTCGTCTTGTCCGTCGTTTGTTCATTTATCTGGGCATTTGTCGTATCCATATCTGTAGATGTATTTGTGTAATCAATAATGGTTGTCCTTTGATAAAGCGGTGTCAAATCAAAGTCAAGATCATAGTCCTCTGAGGTTGATTCCGATAGAATGGGTTTCTCGTCCATTTTCCTCTTTCTTTCCCTTCTTTTTGTTTTCGCAGATATTCTAATTCTTGGTATTTCTGTAACCGTCAGTGGCTCTTCGCTATTAGATGAGCTGGTTAGGGTGGTGTTCTTCCTTTTTTTAGGTCCCGGCATTGGTGTGGATTCCATTTTTTCTATTGTTTCATGGTCCCCATCACTTTGTAAGTGTTCCATCTCCAGATCTTTTAGGACCTCGTCGTCCTCTTCTATGGCCAAGCATTCAAAACGATTTCCTGTTTTAATTGGAGCTACCGGCAATTCCCTTCTTAACGTCTTAGTAGGGGTTGTATACCCATCGTCCTGATTTATTGTTTCCTCATATCTATCTACTTGTGCTTCTATTTGTATTTCCTGGTTTTGCGAGTTTTCCTGTTGTTGTTGTTGTGGTTGTGTTTGTACGTCTACCACAATTTCTTCAATCCGTTTTGTCTCTGTTCCCTCTGACAGTTTCGCCGCGTAAGAATTTGGATCTTGTTGGGCTTTTTTCGCTGGGCAGTATTTGGGCCCATGCCCCATCACCTTACATTTTGGGCATGGTCTATCTTTGTCGCAACCTTTGTACCATGAGCGACATAGGAACCCTAGTACGTAGAAAAATGGTGGGATGTTTCTCGCTTGTTCATACGGCACTTTGATGATACGTTCACCATTCCTCACATCCTTGTGCCCCCAACAAGCTGCCGGCATCGATGTTCCTACGTGTATGCCATGTTGTGTCATAAGTTTGGCCGTTACCGTTTCCGTCGATATTTCATAAGGGAGCCCTGATATAATCAAGTCTACTGCCTTGGGCTCTATATCCCTCACTATCGGGTCAGTGTCGGTAATTTTAACTGTTACTCCACAGAGCTTCAATTCCTTTTGTGGTAGCATTGGTCTCTGGCTTTTAGGATATAGAATATACTTATTCCTTCCCCCGTATTGCAGAGCTTCTATTTCTGACAATTTGATCCCTTGCACTTCCATCTCTGTCAGTACTTCTGACTGTCTGGGAAATATGACGTTAGATCCAAAGTCTAACGTCTGGCACCCCTCTCTGTGGTAGATAATCAGTTTTTTACATCCTATGTCCCCTTCAACCACTGTATTAAAGTAGTCGGTGATCTTATACCGATGTGACTCCGTCATTTTGTTTCGGTCAGTCAGGATTTACTTAATTTTGAAACAATGATAAACTTAAATAACAAAGTGCATATAATAATACAAAACTAAGGGTGCTGAAAAAGAAAGGCAAAAACTAATAATGTGAAAAAAATGTGAAAACACTATGAATAAATGTAAAGGTTACTTTGCAATAATCAAAATACTGAAGGTACTGTCGCACTTTGTGAGTACAGCTCGACTCTTACTATTTACCTGAACCACAAATAATCCAAGGTATAATCCTATGTCGATTTTCAGTTGATTTACTTTCTTTTTTGGGGGCACCAGACAGATGCCCCCCCCCCCCCCCCCAATAAAAAAAAATTGAAAAAAGTTTATTTGTAAGTGTGTTCCCCCAGATGTTTTTTGTTGTATTTTTTATTTCCTTTAAATTCTAAAAAGTTATTTTCCCCCTAAGGGGTTATAGTTGAAAAGGGGTATTTATATATCCTTAATGTTATTCTAAGAATCTCCTATAGTTGGGATTTGACCTACCCACTCTATAGGGACTCTTCCATTTTTTTGTTGACCCTGGCCAGGGGTCCCTTACATCCTGATGTTTGCTATATGTATAGTGCTATTTGTTGTGTATAGAAGTACATTATATATGCACTTGTGTTTATGTACAGGATAGCCATTGTAAATTCAAATCATTCCAGTAGTTTGCTACTTGGTAAAATTTTATTTATATTTTATTTAATTAAATTTTGAATTTGGGATAAATTGAGGTGCGATATTTAGATATTGTCCATGTGTCTCAATTTATCATCTATAAGTTTATATTTAGGACTTGGTCCGTCTTCCTTGAGGTAGAAAGTCGCACAAATTTATTTGGCTGTGCTATTTCTACCTCAATTTGTCCGGCCATTCTTTAGTTTATTTGTTTAGTTACTATTCCAAAAATTTTCAAAATTGTTTAAATTCCCCTTAAACGGGGGTCAAGGCTACTACGGGATGTAGCCCAGACAGAAAAAGGATGGAAAAAGGTTCCAGAGAGCTTCATATTAGTGTCAAGGATTTTAAGAAATACTTTAAATTAAAATAATAATGAAAGGTATATCAAAAAATGGTAAAATAGTTAAAATAGTTGGGTATTCCTTTTCCACACTCTTCTGCAGGCCTTCCCACTTCGCGTAGCGCCATGTGGTATAGCCCTACAGCGTCCTCATATGTACTTTTAGAACCCATTTTTTTTTTTAAATTTAAAAATTTTTAAATTAATATTGTAATTTTCTTAAAAAAATTTCTATTACATAAAATATTATTTATACCCCTAACCTTCATTAGGGGACCACATTTCATTAAAGTCGCCGTAATAAAGTCCGTTATTTGTCTAACCAAGAGTTTATTAAAGTTTCCGTCGAGGAAGAGTAGTTGCCGTTTGTCATATGTGTCGATCTTAGCAAGTTCATTTATTAGTTTTGTTCTCTCTTCCTTTGTCTTATCACATTGAGTTATCACGTGGTCCTTTGTATAAGTTGCTTTATTGCATAGTGGGCAATTTATTTGTTTTTTAATTATCCGTCTTTTGTAGGCCACTTCACCCGTTAGCCAGGTGTTGTGGATATAAGTAAACATTAAACTCTGTATTTTTGGTGAGTTAATTTTTGTTCAGTTCCCCCAAACCCTATTCCAATTTATATTAGGCCTGTCAATTTCTAATTTTGATTTATTCTTTATAGTATATTCTTCTAAAATCAGTCCATATGTGTCGTCCTTGCTCAGTTCCCAAAGTTTTTTATTACCACTATATCTAACTAATAACCCTTTTATTTCTCTATATAAAGCAGGTATTTCTATAGTCCTAACTAATTGATTATTCCTACATATATCTTGCCTATGTTTCATACTAATCCCTAACCAAAAAATGTATATGGCTTCCCAAGGTGTTTGGGGGTTACTGTTAATTTTTTTGAACCTATTTAAGATACTTTTATGTTTTATTAAAAGAGGGTTCGGCAAGGCTAAACCCCCTTTATTTTTTGACCTATATAAAATTGACTTTTCTACATAGTGTAGTTTTTGATCCCATATATAATCTATTATATCATTATCTAATATTGCTAGTGTTTTGTTTTTTATGTCCACAGTGTTTACTAAATATGCCAGATTTGAATACATATATGTTTTTGCAACCTGTGAACGTTCTATTAGACTAAGTGGCACTGGGGCCCAGATTTCAATTATTTCTTTTATTTTTGTTTTAATTTTATCTAGATTTTCTTTTTCCTCATTTTCCCCAAAGAATATCCCTAGGGCTTTGACCTTTCTCTTAATAATGTCGGGGGGCAAGCCACAAAGGCTCCCCCTCCAGTTTCCTATCAATAATATCTCCGTTTTATCATGATTTATTTTTGATCCTGATGCTTTGCCAAAATCTTCATATTCCTTTACTAAGTATTGAAAGGAATTCGGATCGGTTATAAAGTTTGTACAATCATCTGCATGTTGGAGCATTTTAAATTCCTGTTTTAGGTTAGGAATTTTTATGCCCTTTATATTAGTATTATTTCGAATCTTAATACTTAGAATTTCTATTGCTATTACATATAATAGCATGGACAGAGGGCATCCTTGCCTCACTGACCTATTTATTCCAAATTGTTTCGTAACAGTTCCATTTATTTGTACTTTGGAAGATATATCATTGTACATTATTTTAGTCCAATTTTGGAAGTTTGTTCCAAACCCAAATTTTTCTAGTACTTTTTGTGTATAGTTCAATTCAAGTCTATCGAAAGCTTTCTCCTGATCGAAAAGTACCATAGCACATTTCTTATTAGACGTTTTTACATAGTCTATTATGGTCCTAATGTTTAGTATATTGTTTTGTATGCTCCTATCTTTACCTCCGCATGTCTGGTTAGTGTTTACTATGGTGTTTATTCCTTCTTTTATCCTCCTAGCTAAAATTCTACTTAAAATCTTGTAATCAGTATTTAGGAGAGAGATGGGTCTCCAATTCTTTAAGTCCGACCTGTCCCCTTTACCCTTATATATAATTGTAATCACTCCCTCCCTCATAGTTTTTGTCATTTTGTCATTTTTGAGAAGTATATTATTATAAAGATCTGCTAAAATTGGTGCCAACTCACTTTGGAATTTTTTATAAAATTCCGCAGTGAGTCCATCTCGCCCTGGAGCTTTATCTTTTGCTCGTTCTTTTATTGTGGTAAGCACTTCCTCCACAGAGATGAAAGCATCACACCGCTTCTTGTGCTCCGATGTAATCATCTCACATTGTATAGATTTTAAATAGTCTGTGATTGTGTTGTTGTCTATGCATTGAGACGTATAGAGTGTAGCATAGTATTTATGTACTTCATCTAAGATTTCTGCTTTAGTAGTTATTTCGACCCCATTAACTGTTAAGGTGTCTAGTGTTTTATTTTCCCCTTTTTTCTTCTCCTCCCTTTTATACATTTCCCTAGCCTGTGCGTATACGTGTTGAAATTTACCCGCCCTTATTTCATTCCCCTTGTTAACTACATTTTCCAACTGTTCCAAATATTTAGAACAGTTTTCTTTATCCCTGATAGATGTCTGTGTGGAATTTAACACATTTTTACATTGAGTTTTTGCTATGTTTTGAATTTTCTTGCGTTTATTTGAGTGATATATGGCTACATTTTTAATTTTCTTCTTTAGTTTTTCCCAATCATTTGCTATATCAGCTATTTTTGATTCCATTGTGTTCTGCATAATTTTTGGAATTTCGTCCTTTATTTCTTGAATTAGTGCTTCGTCTTCAAGAATTGAGTTGTTGAGTTTCCATAGTCCTTTTCCCCATCTATTGTTTTTTATCACTGTTTCTAGTGTTATTAATTTATGGTCCGAAAGTTTAAAGTTTAAAATTTCTGCTTTTTTATACTTTTTATGGTCAAAATTTGAAACATAAAATTTATCTATTCTACTAGCCTTTTTTCTCCATATTTATCTTTTCCTATATATTCATGTGTATATTCTGTTCTCAAGAGATTGAGTCTCCTATACACATCTGTTAGTTTATGAGTTGTTAAAAAATTTTCCATAGACGCCATGGCATGTAAATCGTGAGTTGTAAGTGGGCCAGTTCTGTCTACTATCTCTCCAACCCAGTTAAAATCTTCCCCCATAATCAGTTGTTGTGCTGTAAATGAGTTTAAATATTTATTTAGGTTGTTTATAAAGTCAAAGTGACGTTCACGTTCCGCAGGGGCGTATACATTTAAAATGTCTATTTTTGGAGTTCTAATATGAATGACCCTCCCTTCTAAAGAACTATCAACTTTCACAATTTCCCAATTTTGCCTAGTTTTGTTTCTAATAATTACCACTACACCCGCCTTTCTGTCCGTGTTTTTTGCTAAACTGTTAACTACTATAGCGTCCATCTTTGATTCAATTATACCAATCATGTCGTTTGTAAGTTTGTTGTGTGTCTCTTGTATTAGTAATATGTCCTGAGTTAATTTTAGTGTCTTTGCAATTTTATCCCTATTTAAACCATTAGCGTTTATAGATGCAATATGAAGGTTTAATTCCTCCAGGTTTGTTCCAGGTGGCTGATATTATAAGTTTAATTTTATTAAAAAGTAAGAATTACTTAAATAAAGTGATACTAATTTTAAATTATTTAATATGACGTATAGTATGAAACTAAGGGTTTTGGGGGAAGTTGTCCCCCGTCTGTTAGTTCCCTACTGTTCAATGTCTCCCTAATGTTAGTCTCAGTCATATTCCCTAGTTCGTTCTCGTTCGTGTCCGTCTCGTCTGTCTTTTGTTTGTCTGCTTGTATTTCTTCTGTTGTCATTTCCAGTTCCGATTCGTTTTGTCCATGTTGTGATTCCAGTTCCGATTCGTTTTGTCCATGTTGTGTTTCCTGTTTTCCCATTTCCTCATTTGAATCCGAAGTTTCTATTGATAGGTTAGCTTCTTTTGGCAATTCGTTCTTCTTCTGTTTTCTTTGTTTCCTGCTTGGTCTTCCCTTTATTTGTGTCTCCTCTTTCTGACTTGGCGATGAGGATTCTGATAGTCTTTCTGTTTGTTTCCTCTTTTTACGGTTCCTCTTTGGTAATGGTGTCGATGTTAAGGGTATGCCTTCCATTTGAAAATCACTCATTTCTTCTTTCCCTGTTTCTTCTTCTATTGTTAAGCAAATGAATTTGTTCCTTGTCTCTATTGGTTCACTTGCCACTTGTTTTTTCGCTACCTTTTTAGGGATTTGGTAGGGTTCTTCTATAGGTATTTCCTCCTGCACTCTTTCTACTTGTCCTGCTGTTTCTTGATTTCTTTCTATTTCTACTTCTTGTGGTGGATTTCCTTGGATGTCAGTTGCTGCTCTAGCAGCATATGTATTGGGATCTCGCTGCGTTGGTGGTTTATTACAGTATTTCACCAAGTGTCCAATGGATTTACAGTTCGGGCATGGTCTATGGAATTCACTCCCCCGATACCAGGATTTGCAGCGAAAGCCAAGTATGTAAAAGAACTGTGGTATCCTCTGTACTTCGTCTGGAGGTACCAAAATGGTTCTCTCTCCGGTATATACACCCTGATGTCCAAAAACTTGTTTGAGTCGGTCTTCTCCTGGGTTTATCCTATACTGGAACATCATTTTTTCTCTGAAAACTGTAGACTTAATTTCGAGAGGTAAGCCGGAGATGACCACTTCCACCATCTTGGGTTGGAGCTTTCTAATGATAGGTGGGGTTTGATATATTTTAACACTTGTGCCCAGTATGTGAAGCTCTGATTGCTGAAATAGCTCTCTACGGTCCTTTGTATATAGGATGTACTTTTTTGGCCCTCCATATTGTAACCCTTCAATATTTTCGGTGCCAATTCCTGTTGCCTGCATGGCAGTTAAAACTTCTGTTTGCGTGGGCATTCTTTGCGCCTCTCCAAAATCCAGGGTTTGGCATCCTTGTTGATGAAAGATTACCAGCTTTCTATCTATACCACTCCCTTCCAATTTTGTGGTGAAGAAATCCTTCACTCTGAAGTGATATCTGTCCGACGTCTCAATTGTGTCAACGTCTTCCGAACTAGAGTCTCTGTCCGTCATAATGATTACTTGGGACAAAAGTCAAAATATAATGCAAAATAATACAAAAGGGGTGCTGAAAAAATAGTGAATGTGTTGATAAGATAAATACTAAACTAGATAATTTAATGCTATTGCAAAACAACAACAAAATTTTTTGTTACATCTACATGTAACTATAGCAAGTGAAAATCACTCACTATACAGCAATGGGAAAAAATCAAAGTATTCAGCGTACTCACAATGGTGAGCACAGCTCTAAACGTCCACAACAATTACCTTTACCATATAAAATTAATACATAATCCAAAAACGAATAATATATACACTAAACGGTAGATTTCCTAGCAGTTTGCTTGGTCCTTGCCATTTTTAGTGATTGTAATAGACACTATGTCCACTTCTCAACAGTTGATTTACTTTTTTTTTCTTTTGGAGAGTACTCCTTACCCTGATCTTCTCAGACCATTTTTAAGGTAAGGGCTCTCCTGTTTTTTAGTAGGATTGTGTGCTATATGATTTGGTAAATGATTATATATATATATTTTTTTTTTTTATTTTTATTTTATTTTATTTATTTATTCATCATAATGTAATGATTGAATCAATCTTCTGTTTGCTTGTCTGTTGCGTATTGTTCTGAGTTTGCTGTTTGCTGTTTCATTTGTAATATTTATTGTCTTAGCTTGTTGTTCATTTGGTTTCTTAATATTGGACTGTTCGTATTCGCTTTATGTTCTATTGAATCATTTGTTTATTCAATCGTCTGTTTGCTTGTCCTCATATTCTCTTTAAGTGCGGCTGTTGCGTATTGTTCTAGGTTTGCTGTTTCATTTGTAATACATTTGGTTTCTTAGCTATTGGACTGTTCGTATTCGCTTTATGTTCCTGTTCTTCATTTATTTATTCTAATTCTTCATCGGAATGAAATGATTGAATCAACCGTCTGTTTGCTTGTCTTCGTCTTTTCCTTTTTTCTCTTCTTCTCTCTATCTTCTTTATTATTGGTCCTGTGCGATTTTCGCTGCTCATATTCTCTTGAATTGCGGCTGTTGCATATTGTTCTGAGTTTGCTGTTTCATTTGTAATACTGTTCTCCTTAGAGATTTTTCCTGTCTTTATTGTCTTAGCTTGTTGTTCTACTTCTTTCTTGTTCTGAACATTTGGTTTCTTAACTATTGGACCCACCTCAATTCTGCATCTTTTATTGCTCTGTACTGAGTTTTCTGTTTCATATTCTGTGGACAGGGTAGTTTTAAGTTCTACCACGCGACTTACGCTGTTCGTATTCGCTTTATGTTCTTCATCTGTATCTGTCTCTGTTAAGTTTCGTTCTATGTCTATTGAATCCTGTTCTGAGTTTTCTGTTTCATATTCTTCAACAGTTTATTTACTTTTTTTTTTTTTTTTGGGGAGATCTCATTTCCTCTGATCTTCGCAGACCATTTTGAAAGGAAAGGCTCCCCCTTTTTTATCGATGTGTGCTATAGATTTTTGTATATATTCTTTATTTCAATGTGTGTTATATAATTTCTTTTGGTATTTCATATAGATATATATATATATATAGTAGTAATTAAAATTTTTTTTTTTTTTTTTTTTTTTTTTTTTTTATATACATTCATCATATTCTAAAGTACATTCCGCTTTTTCTTGTCTTTGTTTCCTTCTTTTGGCTGTCCTCAAAATTTTTCTCTCCCTTTGTAGCTGTTTTTCATCTCTGGTGTTTTGCAGATTTTTTTCTCTAGAATATTGCAGATTTTGTCTTTCTTGCTCCATTTTTTCGTCTCTAGGTTTTTGAGGTTTTTGAGGTTTTTTCCTAGTATGTTTCACTGTTCTCGGTGGCTCCCTTTGCAGGGTCACCGTTGGCACAGGTACTGGACTGAGTGTCCGATGTTCTGATACTTCCGGGACAACAAATGTCTCCCCTGTATCCCCCTTACACCCAGTCGCAGAGTCTCGTATTTCTAAGTTTTTGTCTCCTTTCTCATTTGTCTCAAATATTTCTGTTGTTTCAACACTTTGTTCTCGTTCACGTTCTTCTGAAATTTCATTTTGTTCTCTTGTGGTATTTTCTGTTGTTTCAGATACACTTTGTTTTCGTTTTCGTATTTCTGAAGTCTCATTTCCTCTTGTGATATTTTCTGATGTTCCCGACATTTCAGTACTCTGTTTGGGACATTTATTTGTGGTATGCCCTACTTCTTCACACTTTCTACATATTCTATGGTAGATACAACCTTTGTACCATGTTGATACTAAAAAGCCATGGATAAAACATGCACGTTTTATTGTGCAAAGTTTAGTTCGTGCTATTTCCATAATTCTGGTCTCATTGTATATATCAAAGCCTTCAACTTTTCCTAGTCTTGCGTTTTCAACTTTCACTCCAAACTTTTTCTCCACCCATGTTACTACTGTTTCCAAAGCTATTTCCATAGGCAGACCATTTATGTGCAGTTCTCCCATCTGTTTTTTCACTTTCCTCAAGATTGGTTCCGGTTCTTTGACTATAGCTCTTTCCCCGCATATCATGGTTTCCCCATATGGTAAAGCCGGTCTATTATCTCTATATCTTACGTAGTAGCCTTTGTGTGCATAGTTTATAGAGTATATTTTGTCTATCACTCTTTCGTCCATGATTTTGAAATGGACCAGTACAGATGTTGTTCCTGGTAATTTTTTTCCGTCCAAGTCTGGAAAAAATATATATTGAGTTCCTATTCTAAATGAACATTCAATATAATCTCCATCGTCTCTTTGAATTCTCTTAGTTCTAAAATGCTTTTGTAATTCTGTCATTATCCTTCGTGCAGTCGCCATTTCTCGTGCAGTCCGTGGATGATATTCACTCACGCTATAACTTTTGTTGGTCTATTTGTAATCCAATTTCTTTCACTTCACTATTATCTTTGTCTTTGTCTTCTTCTTCTGTTTTCGTTTAGATATCCATTGTCTTGATATTTTTGTAGTTTTGTAGTTTGGCTCACCAAGCTCACAGCCCGGTGGATTTCCTTGCCGTTTGCTTGGTACGAGCCATTTTCTTTAACTGTACTGTACTGTACACTTCTCAACTACAAGTACTGGAATCAACAGTTGATTTACGAGCTCAAAAAACACGTCTGATCCCTTCGACGTCCAAGCAGTGAATTTTCACAGATGTACATGCTGTCATTGTAAGAGTACATTTGAATAACATGATTCACAAGCTAGGCGGCAAGATCAAAGACTTAACTAGCTGCAGAGTGGTGAGAAAATGTGCTGCTATGGGTTTGTTTGTTTTTTTCATCCGACCGCGACATTAAAGCCTGGCGGCAAGATCAACTACCCTAATTGTTGAACAAAGTATTGGTCTTAACTGGCAGCTTGTCGAGATAAACGTTTTGAAAACAAAGGATTTGTTCAAGCTGGGACCAAGGGCTTCTGTCGACATATACGTTTTTCTTTTATCTCGACGTCGACAGAGGCATGACAATTTGATAGTAATAGTAGACCATGTGACCGAGACTTTGCTTTTTTGTCGACTTAGGCGGCTTGTCGAGATAAGCGATGTCGATATAAACGGGTAGGACTGTATATATATATATATATATATATATATATATATATATATATATATATATATATATATATCTATATATATATATATATATATTTGTGTACACAGACATTACTCAGTGGATTTAACAGCACTTAGACAAATTTCAATGGCTGCTGCCTAAGTTAGACTGTCATGGAGTACATGAGATGATATTGGTGTCTATAACCAGTACACATAAATGACATTATTGCTATTTCTAATATAGCTGAAACAAACTAAACCAAACTTTGAAATCAAAACTTTTTCTGTGAATATTCAAATAAAAAATCTGCTATTTCAATCATAGCAACATGACTGAAAACTTGTTAAAGTGAGAGCTTAAAAGCACACACACACACACACAGACACACAAATTATCAATTATGACCTTGGATTTCTAGTCTCACCTAGTTTTAGTGCATTTCTGTGAAACATATTTGTTATAGTCCTCATCTGAAGATTCACATATCAACAAATCACGGATATTTTTGGAATTGTTGTCCTTTTGAAATTGAAGATATGTGGTGCATGTTATGATCATGATAAGATGCACATATTGACAAATTAGAGTCTTCGCACAAGATTTGTTGAACACTATTCCAATGGTCTAGTGGTTAGAGCATCTGCCATGGATGCAGGAGGTCGTGGGTTTTATTTATGGCTGAGTCATTCCGCTGGTGTGTAATATTTAAAAAAGTAGAAAATACATGAACTTTTAAATAATAAAATCACCACAATAGTTTCTTGAACATAATATGAAAATAAATACTGAATAGACATTTAAAATAATAATATTATTAGGATTATTTTAAGCAATATGTGATAGCAAAACGGATCATGAATTGCAATATCGGTGGTATTATGTTCTTCCGTCTGGTCCATTTAATGTCAACTACTTTCCTTCAGTGTTTTAAATATTTTCATTGACAGATGATTGTAAAGCAGTTCACATTAACTCTTTCAGCACCAAGAAACTTATCAGTAACACTGTTACTGTGCCCCAGCCACACTAAGCTGTGATTAGCTGCTTGTGCCCCAGAGTGTTTTATCTGTTTGGAAAATTTTGTAGAAATCATGCACATGCCTTCACATTTACTTTAATTTCTCATCTTGTATCCAATATTCAATCAATCAATCAATCCTCTCTGCGCCGTCTGGTGCTTGAGGCAACAGCAAGGGAGCACCATTTCCGTCTGTCGGCAGCTATTGCAGGGGCGGTCTGATAGGTGAGGCCTCTGGTCTTAAGGTCTCTCTCCACTGTTCGTCGCCAGGTCTCTTTGGGTCTGCCACGGTTCCTTTTACCCTGTGGGATCCATCTCAGTGCCACCCTTGGTAGTGAGTCAGGAGGCATTCTGCAGACATGGCCGAGCCATCTCCATCGCCGAGTTGAAATGATCTCAGAGATGGTGCTTGCACCCGCTCTGTGCCGAAGTTCCTCATTTGAGATCATGTTTGGCCAGAAAATCCTCATGATGCGTCGCAGGCATTTGGTTTGAAACACTTCGAGCTTGTGTTCTATGTTCGCAGTGGACTTCCAACACTCTGAGCCGTACAAAAAGACGCTCAACACGTTGCTCTTGAAGATACGGATCTTTGTGTGGACACTGAGGTTTCTTGTCCTCCATATGGGCTTCAGCATTGTATCCAATATTAATCCATGATAATTTCACCAATTAATCCAAATTAATTTGTCTACACAGTGATATATTTTTCTTTTATTTTTCCAAGTCTTTCACAATTTATTTATACTTTATTTTACAAAATTATGTGCTACATTGTTAGGAATATCACATCATCAGCACTTAAGTCCATGAAAATAAACCAGGAAAATTTAATATGTGATATGGTTTGAAACAATTTGTACATACACTATTTGGCAATGTTCATATCCAGTTTTTGGTTAAGATAGAACTTTGTTCAATAAACACATTTTGCAGGTTGGATGCTACATTTCTTTGGTGGTACCAATATGCATTTTTAGGCATATGGATTGGTTTTGTTTGCGATGTCCATGTACAGTTTCTCCGGAAATAATAATAAGTGAAAAAAGATAGATTTCTCTTTTTTCCTTGTCTATTTGTCATTGTATGTTGTAGGTCCAGGATTCATTCCACTAAAATCATTGATTTGGATAGACAGAAGACGATCGCTCCAATCTGCTAGATCGGCAGAAACTCTTTCATTTTCGCTATCAGCATCCACTTTTTCTGACTATTCAATCTCAAGAATCTTCGATGTCCCATTGGAATTTTCGCAAATTATCCAACTGTCGATCATATCTCTTCTCTAATTACTCAATATTTTCGAGATCAAAAACGAGAAAATCCTCATTTTCGTCCTCACCGCCATCAAAAACCACTCGTGCTTGCGCCATCATTTTACGATTTTTTAAGAAGAAAAAAAAAATACGTGTATTGAAACGGATCCCAAGTAGTAATCCTTGGTTTCCGAACGTTTAAAGTTTGCCCAAACGAATGTAAATTCATTTCTGATTGGCTACAAGTGGGTCTGATGCTAGGAAAAGCCCCATTTGTAACCATTCAGAGACTTTCTTTCGACCATACATTCGGACCACAGAGCAGCGGTACCGGCCATTGAATGCAGTCGAAAAACTTCACGATAAGGCGGTATCGGCCGTTGAATGCAGAAACTGGATTACGCATACAGACGGCATCGGGGCCGAATGAGTTAAAGCAGTCATCTACAGATCTTGTTGACTTACAGGTGGATGCAGTATATAAGATAATATTGTGAATACATATACTCTAATATCTTTCTCTGAATAGTCATACAACTTGGTATATATTATGGTCAACCATGGAAGACATCTAGTGAGAATCATTGTACTATCAGTACTTTGATTTTTCTCTATGGATTTGGCATGTAAGCTTATATCATCAAGATCTTCGATGAGTTATAATGTTGATGGCACTTCTGGAATGTCAAGAGATTCCATTCCTCAAAATGTATTATTAATCTATGTATACAATTGGTAAAGTGCATGCAAATTACATGTCAGTATTTAGTTAAGAAAGAAAGGAAAGTAACCTATTCCAAGGACTAATTATAATAAGTGTTGGGGTCATGCAGAGTCTGTTTCTCTTGTTTTACAACTCTATGGTCATAAATATAAGTAACAGAAAAGAAGTAAAACAAGTTTTATAAAACTTAACAAACAATTGAATGATAAAAGTTATAAAAGAAAATGTGAGAGGAACTTAAAGTATTGTGAAGTGAGTCCAGAATAGTCCTTATCTAGGTCAATCAATGAATGAAAAGTCAAAATCGCATCAGTCACTAAGAACTATGCTACAGGTGCTCTTTTAAATCCCATTATTAAGATTATTATTAATAATGGTCAAAACAAACTTAAGCATCTATTTATAGATCCTATGCAATATGTATTCTTAACAGAACCAGGTCACATACACAAATGTTTGTTTGATTAGGATTTTTAACGTAGCTTTAACACATTTTCAGTCATATCACTATGATGTCTTAACAGAGCCAGGTCACGTATACAATGAATAGCAGAAATATCCATTACAGTTTACTATCATGAATACAATTTATGAAAATTAAATAAAATCATACACCAGGAGTTACAAAATATAGACATACATGACACTTGCAATATAAGGTACACGATTAACTTTAGAGTACAAGCTGTGTAGACATTAAAAACTTATAATGATGCACATTAGGGACTATAATGAAAGACTTGTAATTGAAACTGATGAAAAATATAATAAAGCAATATCACAATTAACAAGGAAATCTTGTTAAATCTTGTTGGAAAACAAGGAAAAAGGGATCTTTGGCAGCTGTTGTTATGACTGTTGAAAGTGTCTGTCATCACTTTAACATCAACATCCATCAAAAGGAGTGGAGCAAATTTTCCTCCAATTGTGGATTGGAATGACTTGCAGATATTAGGGTACTTCAGTTGTTCAAGGTTGAATTTGAGCCTGATTTTCTTTGGCTTGTTAATTTTCTTCAACTTCACTCGAAGTTTACAATGACGAGGTCGTGATCACTCCAAACATCAGCACCTGGCAACGATCTACTTTTTGCTCTATTGATGCCAGATTGGGAACCCAGTATATAGTCGAACTGGTTATGATGGGTCCCATTTGGTGCATGCCATGTCCAGCATCGCAAAGATCTTGTTTTTGCTCTATTGATGCCAGATTGGGAACGGTTTTGCACCAGTATATAGTCAATCTGATTATGATGGGTCCCATCGCTAAGCTTTATGTTGGCCCAGGGTGTTGGCTAGTACAAAGTTGTTGTAGCTTGCAAACTCAAGCAGCCATCTCCCTCTTTCATTCTTAAGCTCATTGCAAGAAGGTCCACAATGATCATCCCAGTCTTTTATAGCATCTTCGCCAACTTTGGCATTCCGGTCTCCTTGGATGATGAGGATGTCCTTTTACTTACCATTTTTATTATACCCTGGAGTTTGTTGTAAAACTCATCTGTTTCTTCATCACCATGATTAGCAGTTGGAGCATATACTTGGATATTTTTTATGTTAAAGAGATATGCTTTCAGACGAATGGAGATGATTCTGCTAGATATGGGGCGACATTCAAGTACAGATCTTTTGATAGCTTTGTTTACAAGGAATACTACTTCATTTATGGACTTGTCCAACTCTCCACTATAGTATAATATATACCCATCTTCAGTTTGGTGTTCACCTAGGGCTTTTCATCTTACTTAACAAAGTCCCAGTATGTGCCATGTATAGTGTTCCATCTCATGTGTCAACTCTTGGAGTCTTCCAGTTTGCGCCAGAGTTCTATTGTTCCAGGTGGCAAAGGAAATGCTGTCTCTCGCTCTGATTTTATGCAAAGTACCAGTTGCACACTTATCACCTCCATCCTGGTAGACAACGGCAGGCACGGTCCTTGTTGACACGGGCGATGACCGATCCGGTATGATAACTTCAAATTTCTCCAGCATTATCAGTGTGTTTTGGGAAAACGTCGTCTGGCAGAGCCCATCCCTCTCCAGACCAAGGAGTTGCCAGAAGGGGATGTAGTACATCGTCCAACTGCCTTAGGGTCTCCTCTCCAGATTTTCTTTTAGGGTTTACACCCTTAACCTTTGGCTAACCAAAGCAAACCTGCAAGGCAGCAGGAGATTCGTGTATGGGCAGGCTCTTCCATCTTCCATATACACATGCTTATAAGTCAAGTACAACTACAAACTGCACAAACCCAAATCTTCCAGTGCATAATATGCTGGCAGATCTAGGTCTGTGCAAATTGTTAAGAGTAATCAGTAGAACAACCAAAATACACCCTGATCTGCATGCACATTATGCTTTATCAGATCAGGATCTTTATGGTTTGCAGTTTGACTCAACTTATAAGCAAGTACTTACAGTACCTGTGCCTAATGTTTGGGAATTCTTTCATTGTATTTGTCATTCAATCAAGTCCACATGCAAGATCACTTCAAGATTTTAGTATGCCGTAATATTATCAGATCTTTCATTTCATCACATTTGGAGCTGGTATAACTCTGCATATGTCAACGCCTTGACAACACTACAGTTAGAATTAATTATATATGCATAGTGTGTGACAATGGACAGAATAAGAAACACTTGACTTAAATGACCACTGTTTGGGGGAGAGCACCTACCAGTGAAGACAACATTTTGTATGCATGGATCAATTTTAAAGACAATGCAAAGACCTCTATTGAGAGTTCACCTTTCTCAAGAAAAAATTGTATAATAATAATAATAATAATAATAATAATAATAATAATAATAATAATAATAATAATTTTAATCATAAATGTAATATTTTATTCAGTAATATAGGCTTACAGCCCAAATTACAAAATACATATAGACTGTACATTGTGTGAATACATATAGAGTGTAGATTGTGGATTATGTGAATACATATAGAGTGTAGATTGTGTGAATACATATAGAGTGTAAAGGAAACGTTTTAGTGGCCACATAAAGGCACTGTTGCCTTCCTGTTATGCTAAGAATAAAACCAAGCAAGATAGAAAAGGAGAAAGAGATAACGGGACATAAACCTATTGGCATAGAGACAGAAAACGACAGGCACGTTTACACACACACACACACACACACACACACACACACACACACACACACAAACATACATAGATATATACTTACATGCTGTTGACGTTGTAACAACGATAAAAAAAAGTAAAATACTGCGAATATGACGAGAGTATTCATTGATAATTAAATGTCGCTGTTCCTTTACAAATACGTCAAAAGTGGAATCCATCAAGACTCTTTTCTTGGTCCTTTCCGTTCTTCACCCTTTACACTAATGATTTAACGCTTTGAATAAAGCCACCGAAACTGATCTAGAAGACACAAACCTTAGAAGCCATACGTGTTACAATCTCTTCCCTTGTACTGCATAACGTCGAGGCTTTGGTTCAACGAATACATTACAATTAAACACAGGAAAGAAAAATAACAACATGATAACTAGTTCAAGGCAAAGAATGACGAAATTAGAGGATGTGTTGTTTTATTTTTTTTAATTTCTATCAAAAGTAAATCACAAATTTTCAAGGCTCATTATATATTCAATTTTTTGGCGGGAAAATCAAATAAAGCGCGTGTGTTCTGCACCAGCATTTCAACTAGGATTATAAAGTCAACTATTTTAATATGTGCAACAATCAATATTAAAAAATATTTTATACTGACTAAATAATGCCTTTGTTTGATCATGGTGGACATTATTGGGGAATTGCAATGCTGCTAACATTAAATAGATTATTAAACAAGACAACGAGCTGCTCGAATTATTACAAGAAAAGACAATCCATCTTCACATTTAGTATGAGAGTGACTGCGCTTTAATTATTGTCCAGTGCTTTGACATCCACAATCTTCTGCTTGACCTCTTTTCGCTGAAGAAGAATAAAGTTTGTTTCAACATGTAAATATGCTCTGGGTTTGTTTTTCTGTGTCGTTTCTTTCCAAACTGCTTTACATTTGCTGAATGCTTTTACGGTACATGATGCCATGTCCCGGAAACAGGACTTTGTACAAGTTCGAGGACGTGATGCATCGCATAGTTACCTCATGCATTAAAATAGACAGCTTCAGTAGTGCGTTCTTCCCAACGGACAAACTGAAAGCCACCGATGTTTAGGAGTGGGGCAAATTACCATAGAGCCTATTGGAAAACCAGCACTTCAATGTCGGTTATAAATTGATGATCTCACTATAAGCGGAAATCAAAGTAAATAGCTAGAAATGGAACTTTCACTGACGAAACTGTATTCATCGTGATATAATAACTTTTATGTGCATTTTATATTCTTAATTTTTATCAATAAATCATTGTAAGTCAGGTCCATCTGTAAATAAACTAGACCCTGTTGGTTCTACCTATAATCCTTACATACTGCATAAACTCAGATATGTTAGCTCATGCGACAGCATATCTGGGTCTATGCAGTTTGCAGTATGATCAAACTTGTTCGCGGCTACATTTATTTTTGTTGAAATGATAATTTTTTTCTTCCTTTTAATACTTTAATTTGTAAGACTTAATATTGTATATTCTTTAATTTGTAAGACTTAATATTGTATATTCTTTAATTTGTAAGACTTAATATTGTATATTCTTTAATTTGTAAGACTTAATATTGTATATTCTTTAATTTGTAAGACTTAATATTGTATATTCTTTAATTTGTAAGACTTAATATTGTATATTCTTTAATTTGTAAGACTTAATATTGTATATTCTTTAATTTGTAAGACTTAATATTGTTTATTCTTTAATTTGTAAGACTTAATATTGTATATTCTTTAATTTGTAAGACTTAATATTGTATATTCTTTAATTTGTAAGACTTAATATTGTATATTCTTTAATTTGTAAGACTTAATATTGTATATTCTTTAATTTGTAAGACTTAATATTGTATATTCTTTAATTTGTAAGACTTAATATTGTATATTCTTTAATTTGTAAGACTTAATATTGTATATTCTTTAATTTGTAAGACTTAATATTGTATATTCTTTAATTTGTAAGACTTAATATTGTATATTCTTTAATTTGTAAAACTTAATATTGTATATTCTTTAATTTGTAAGACTTAATATTGTATATTCTTTAATTTGTAAGACTTAATATTGTATATTCTTTAATTTGTAAGACTTAATATTGTATATTCTTTAATTTGTAAGACTTAATATTGTATATTCTTTAATTTGTAAGACTTAATATTGTATATTCTTTAATTTTTAAGACTTAATATTGTATATTCTTTAATTTGTAAGATTTAATATTGTATATTCTTTAATTTGTAAGACTTAATATTGTATATTCTTTAATTTGTAAGACTTAATATTGTATATTCTTTAATTTGTAATTTTCTATCATTTATCACATCAGTCAGTTGTCTTGGCTGCATTTATTTAATTGATATTTTGCGCCACCACTGGGTGTAATTCATTACTGAGATTTTGTTTTGAGGAACACATTGACTCAATTAGGACCTTAGTTCATTTATTTGATAGCTTAAACCTTGATGACGTATCATCCTTGACCTTTGTAACGACAAAATTCGGAGCGATTCAGACTTAGCACGTTGGCGCTGTTGTGGGTGTTATCAGTTGGTTTATCAGACCTAAGTCAGTTGTCAAGGTGACCTGTCGTTGCCTATCCTCTCGTATTGACAAGTTGTAAGTTTTGTTTTTAAGTCAGCGGTGACCTAGTGAGTTTTAGAAGTTTTAAAGATGCCAGAAAGTAGTTTTTTCCTTTTTTCTATTTTCTTGTAACACACGACTTTTTGTTTTATTTTGTAATGCAACTGTACACAAATGTTTTTGGTTGAGATATTATTTTACGTAAATCCCTGCTTAAATAAAATTACAACGTAATTGTTGTCTTTGTGGTTTTTTTAAAAAAAATAAACGTACAAACGTTAATATATTGGCAAATGAGTAATTAGTACATAATTGACAAATGAGTAATTATTACATGATTGGCAAATGAGTAATTATTACATAATTGGCAAATGAGTAATTATTACATAATTGGCAAATGAGCTGTTATTAAATATAATTTTAAGTAGGCATATATCTTAGGATATCAGAATGAGGCAGACTAGTGGGGAGTAAATTAAATAACCTTGTATTTTTGGAATAACTTTCGTCAATTAATTTTGATATTTATACGTTTGATTCGGTTAGGAAATGTGGTCAAGAGGTTTATTGGAATAAAACTCGCGTAATGAAGTACATGTAATGCATTTGCTGAATTGTATAAAGGCTAAGAAAGCGTCTGTCTAACGTTGTTAAGAATTGTCTACTGTTGAAACTCGTGCCTCAAAATGGCTGGTTCTCATCACAGAAGCGTCATCTTTATACAGAAAAGATATATGAATATAACTTGCGTTAAAATGTGACTCTTTATGACAGCATGCTGTATTCTAGCTACACTGGATCCCCAACAGTTGAACTTTCATTTATAAAGTGCATTTATGGGAATTCGATCGCATGCTATAGATATAAAACTTGTATTGTATAACAGCTTTAGTCAGTATTGGAGTTGCAGAGGGTTCTTTATACCTCTCAGTAATGGGGTATAAGGTATTGATCGGCATATGTAGAATATGCCGTTTAGTGTACTCGTTATGTTCTGGCGGTCATAGAGACATTTCAGGTTCATCTGTCGCTCGGAAAATCGCCGTCATTTCGGTCAGATTGTAAAATAATAGAGGAAGCAGTTTGCACTAAAACACATAACCTTTTTATGTGTTTGGCGATTCGCCTCAGGCGGACTTCAGTGCATTTGTTACAACAGAACATGCCATTTGTCAATCATTCTGCTCGTTTGACCCATCAGCGAGCCCTATTATACACACCTCCAGGTACTGTTTACATCCCCTATTTTCCTCCGATAAGCTGCTTCTGTCGATATCGACTCGGCTATTGTATATAGTTACAAATTTTACAACGGTTCGGCAATTTTTCGATTCACAATGCAATTGGGGCAGTGCAGTTCTGATAGTTATCCACATCGTCAAAATGGAGGAGTTAAGTTTATTCCCTTCCCGAAACCAAGACGTAACTTAATAGTGAAAACCTCGCATAATGAAGAACTCACCCTGGGAGAACTCGCTCAACTTAATAATTTATTCAATTTATAAAATTTGCAATTTTTTTAACTTTCTCATTTGATCAACTCCGCCTCTGTACTTAACGAAAACTTAATGTTATCTGTCACTTTTACTCTGTTCTTCAAATCATTATATGTATTTTAATAATATTTGTAGAGATAGTGTTATGAATATTGTTTTTTTACAATTACATCTAAAAATGAATCATACGTACTAGATGCAATATAAGTAATTTTAATCGTCAATACTTTTTCATTTCTTCATTTGAGTGCTTCCATATAATAAATATGTCATCCAAAAATCTGAATCAAACAGATGGATTAAACTTTTCGTTTTGAATTAAATCCTTTTCTAATTCACACATTTAAGGAAAGAACATGACTGAGCTGTATTAATGCCCATTGATGTAACCATTATTTGTATGTAATTCGTATTATTAACTTGAAAATAATTATTTTCCAAGATACGTTTTTACTATTTAACAAATATCATCGCTAGATAGTGTGATATTATTAGCATTGTTATCAAGAAAATATTTGCACGCTTCAATACAAGAAGCATGAGGAATGTTGGCATATAGTGATGTTACATCTACTGATACCAGGATTGAAATTATCAGATTATTTTTAGATGTACGTATTTTAAGACTGAAACTATCAAATTCATCACATATTGAATTATTATTTTGACCGATATCATTAGTTCATTTTAATTTAACTTCTAATTGACGTTCAACATCTTTAACATAATCATCCTGATTCACAATAATAATAATGTTACTTATCATTATTTAATCACTAAACTGTCGTCATTCTTTAGATTATATACAGACTTAATTTCGTCTTTATAAATATTAATATGATATTGATTGAATTTAGTCTTTTGTGATCGCGTATATATATATATATATATATATATATATATATATATATATATATATATATATGAATCACGTAAGAGATGACTTAATTATGTTATAAATAGGTTATTTGGGTGAGACATTTTGGGACGACTTCGCCAGCCAGCCAATCGGGGCGACTTCTGATTGTAGATTTGCCTAAGTATTCATTGATGGTCTCTCTTTGGCCACTTTTCTCAATCTCCCAAACGCGAAGATATGACTTCATCGGCTTGGCTAGTAAAATTAGCGCTGATGCTAATAACATATGCATGGCCGGCTTATCCATATAAGGAAGTGGATAGTCTGCCCATGGCCTCCGAGGCTAAAGAGGCTCCGTATATTACCGTCTGATTTAACAAGAAGGGCCCCCTGAGGCTCAGCGGTCCAGTACAGTATCACCTGCTTTCACATCGAGTACTGTAACCATATCTATAAACAAGGCAGGATAGCTGTGTTCGCTGATCCCAGGGCCTCCAAAGGCCTTAATCCAACCATGAACATAGGTCATCATAAATGACTCCAAAGCGGTCGATGTTAGGTCGTCAAATAGGATAGTGGAGATCAGCAGCAGAGAGGGTAAATCGGACAACTTTTAGACAAAACACGATTTTAACCGTCAAAACGGCAAATAGAGCCATCCTACGAATTTTCATGTTTTAACCAAAAGAACAAGAAAGTCTCCATTTGCCAAACGGAGACTTAATTATTTTTGTCTGAAAACACGATCTTGCAGAAGGCTTCGAAATGAATAAAAACTCACCTCTATGATTTCAACCGAATATTTTATCAAGTCCGACATGATATCGCGTCTGAGGGTCTTAGGACGAAAATCCCTTTAGGATTTCACAAACAGACTAATTTGTAAAACTTCGCCTTGTAAATCAATCAGATTATTGGACTGGTCAGTGAGTTTAAAATTGATTCTGGTTAATGAATCATTATGACACCGCATATAGACTGGATTAACCGGAGACTCAATAATTAGAAACCCTGGAGGAGCTGTTGGTGCAAATGAATACAAAATATATCCTTGCTGAGCTTGATTTGATCGTTCTAGATTTATTTGGTAGCTTCCTTCGATAACATCACATACTAAATTGATCGCAATCACCGATGAAATATTCACATTTTGAGGAGCAATATGCCTGCCACCGCCTTCTGAGTCATTATTATGTTTGAGGATTTTTATTTCCGGTGATGATGTTTTTTCCACGTATCATGAATTATTTTAAAACCAATATCGATGGTGTCACTGAGAAGTTTTTTTAGTTCTGGAACATTATACCCAGGAATTTTAAATTTTGGAATAGCAAAATCTCTGATTCCGTATGTAAACATAAATTACAATGTAGTGTCTTTGTTCTTTAATGCTTCTTGAATAATTTTCGAATGAACTGTTTCCATGTCATCGATGATTTAGTTACCTGTTTCTACGACGCTGATAAATTCATCTCGGGTTAGAGTACCGGATTTAAGAGATGGCAACAACAATGAAAAATCATTATTCATCGCTGTGAAGTTTTCAGTGATTCTATTGCGTTGATTTTGATAGTAACTATTATCGCTGAAATCTTTTGTTTCCGTAAAAACTTTCAATTCGTTGTATTCTTTATAACGTTTTACTGGATTATTAGATTTTATCCTGTCTGTGACATAATCAGATTTTTGTGGTTCAGGTGGTAAATTAACGGTTTCTCCTCCGGGTGGTAATTCAGGCCATCTTAGTACGGTCCTTATTGAGCTTTGATAAATATGTACGACGTAACCATCTGTGCTTACCTCAATGGCAGATGATAGTGTCGGCTCATGAACCGTTATAGCTATTTTTGATTCTTTTCCAGTAATCGATTTTATTCTACGTTGCAATTCAGCATTGATTTGTTCAATTTGGTATGATCCGGTTGGTATCGAAACAACGTTCCAGTCTGGGGTTCCGTCGGGTTTATTCTTATACGAGAACACCAGTGAATTATTCGGTTGTTGACCACCAAACGATTTTGATCTGATATTAGGCCAACTGTGATACACTCGTAATTTTGCTAGCGCGATTTCCTTCACGGGGACTGGGATAGGGAAATTCACACTGAATTCTGGATTCGTTGATGTTATTGAGATCATGCTTGTTTGTACTGGCCTTGTGTTCTCCACTATTTGTTGAAGTAATTCCATCGGTGTTGTCATCGTTATTATACTGTTGTTGTCGCTCTAATTTTGACATCGCAGAATCATAAATACCTACCATCGCTGAGAACTCACTCTCTGCTATAATTGTATCATCGAGCAATGACGATATCAACGAGGATAATTGCGAGTATGCGGTTGATACAACATGAAATTGAATTATGTAGTCTTGTAGTTTGCGTTGGCTGCATGATGATATTTTTTTTTTATAATTGAAATTATTCCCGCGATTGTTGTTGCCGCAGAAATGCAAATTGGAACAGCTATCGGGGCCATCATTGTTACCGAGGATAGTATAATACCAGCTCCGGTGATTGCACCACTCACAGCGTACACAGTAACATCCATTGCGGTAATTCTTCGTTGGTATTTTTTTATTTTTATTTGATACTCCTCAGTGAGGGTTTTGAGTCTATTTTGAAATTCTCTGACCTGATCATAGCGATATTGCGATGATGAAATTATTTTATTTTTAAATCAGTTTACGATTTCAATTGAAACCGTTATTTACTTAAATCCGCTACGAATTCCAAATACCACGTTGTTGAAACCCTAACCAAATTTTTATCAGTAGATGTTATCGTGAACTTTTCAGTTGTATCCTTGTCGATGATCGTTGAAATCATATTGTTGACCCCTGATGAACTCGACGATGAAATATTAAATTGAGTCGTTGTCACTAGTGTTAATCGATAAATGCCTTTGACGGTTGCAGTGATATCTAATTTGTTGTTTGTAGGTGTCCACGCAAATGATCCGTGTTGGATCGTGTATACTACGTTGTTGGTTTTCTCATGAGGAATTTTTGTTTTCTCAATGATTGTTATCATCCTCGAAAAATCATTTTTGATGGCTTCGATGAAGCTTTTCGTCTCATCGATGGATTTTTTAATATCAGGTAGTTTTATTTCAATTTTATCCAACGGGGTTCCAAAAAAATTTATCCACGGTGTTTCTACGAAAATTTGAAAACTGTTTTCCGTGTTCTTCAGTTTTAGATTGAAGTGTTGCTAGGTCCAACACAGAATTTTTTAACTCATCGTTGAGAGTTTTTAATCTATCTGTAATCGTCGAAACGAGTACACCCGGTTTGAGTTTACCCTGATCGGAAAATAACGCGATAGTATCCTCGATTGCGTTTCGTTGTTTAACCAAAATATCATCCAACGACACATTACTAGTTTTCAATTTACCCTGACGATCTTGAAATACAACTATTTCCCCGGGATCAACACTTGTTAAGTTCAACGTCTCATCTAGTTCATCTTCGATTATTTTTTTTTATATCACCGGTTGCAGATATTCCTGCAGTGCCATCGGGTTCGGGTTTCTTCATCGCTGATAACGATCTCCCCCAAATATCAATCATGATATTTTATACATCTCTCTTTAAAATCGTTTCGATTTCCAGCGATTACTGATGTATTCATTTACGACAACATGTGGTGGTTTTCCCCTTGGGTTACCCAAGGAGTTAGAAATAGCGTCAAGGACATTTAATACTTTGCTGCCACATATTGGTGGATCATTCATTTGTTGTGTTGGTAGCGTAGAATACCAAGTCTTCATTGGAAAAGTCTTTAAGCGGTTTATATAACGCATAAACAATTTTGGCGGGGCTAATCCATATGAATCAAAATAGACGATTGCACGTGGATCAATAGCGTATGCAACCCAGTGAGTTCCAGGTCCGGTGCTGTTATCTAAATTAATAATACCAGTTTCAACGCTGTTTGGTTGTGCCGGTATCTGATCTTTCATAAAGACACCTCTGAAATTTTTAATCGCCAATTTTTTTAGCGGCATCAATTAAATCAAAATTGGACATGGGAACCAAAGATTCCTCAACTAGTAAACCGGTCCTAGTCTTAGACCCTTTCCGCTGTACCATGAATACGGGGATCCTGGTAGTCTTAGACCCTTTCCCTTTTTTTATATCCCTGTCCAGTTGCCTTCCTTAGTGCCATTCCTGCTGCAGTACCAACGGCTCCTAACGCCGCTGCTTTAGCCACCGCTGGTGCTGCTGCTGCAATGAAGGCCGGAATCACAGCTAACAACGGGAATATACCGCCGGTTTTAATCATATTTTTGATAGCAGCCGCAGAGAGAGTGATCTGAATGCCTTTTTTTGCTATAAGTGCATCATTGAAATGTTTTACTTGACGAGTTGTCAGCGATAATTTATTTGCACCACCATTCATTTGATTGGGTTTCAGCGTTATTGTGGTTCCACATTTTTTAGCTGATTCCGATTGCAATTTCTTGACCTGACCGGGTGTCAGGGCAACACTAATAACACTATACAACATTATACATAATAGATTGATTCTAAATCGTAAAACGATTCAATGGAAAAATCTGAAGGATTTTCAGTTACATATTTTCCACTGGTGCATCAATTACTCTCATTCTTCCGCCGACACCTTCGAGTAGCATTGATTTATCGCTGAGAATGACAGCAACTGCTCTATAATTAGCAAAAGTACCACGAAGCACATTAGCTCTAAAATGTATATCAACGACGGATTGTCTTGTTAAATCAAGATGTTCCAACGAAAAATAATAGATCGGATACAGATTCTTAAAATCATATTGTGATATTTGTAGACCAGTATCGACATTTTGATCGCGTGCCATAAATGACAACAGGCGATGATAAACTCGTGCAATATGATTTTGACCGTAATCAAGTTGTACATCTTCAGATGGTTCCTGTTGGCCGTTTATTCTCAGTGAGACGTCTTTAAACCTAATGGATCAAATATCATATGACTGAAACGTTGATCGCCAACTCGTGTGTTATCCTGTAACGCAATAGATATATAACGTGGGGCAGAAACGCCTTGTTTTGATGCTAGGTTCCACTTGAATAACCCGTTAATATTTGATTGTTTTACATCTGTCCTTACCGTTAGCCAACTTATCAGTGATTTTCCTCCTTGGTCCATAAATGATAATAATCGTTCTTCTGCAGCAATTGATGGAGTCAACACTGGCATCCATAATGACAGTTTTGTTAAAATGACTTTACCGGCATCATCATTTACATGATCTGCAGATGGATTTGCTGGAATCCTCCAAATTGCGTCATTATCATCACTCTTTCGCACCAGTGCTACTGTATGCTTCGCTCCATAAATAACTTTTCGTACATTTCTACAGAATCCAAAAATATGATGCAGTGCAATCGCGCATGAAAATGATTTACGCCGCCCATCCAACATTGACATACGTGTTGCAGCTCCTAGATTGAAATTAGGATCGTTGTTTATAACTACAGCCTCGACATCAGCATCATCATTTGCAGCACTGACTTCTTTTGGTCGTTTGATAGTAAATGGATTTCCTCCAGCGGTATTTTTAACATCTTTTCCAAACATCATAGAAGGTCCTGCTTATCTTGTATAATCATCAGAATATCTCGCCAACCCGATTATTGTTGTAGCCACATCAACATCGCGATCTATCGACTCAATTTCTTTTCCATCAATGAGGTATCTAGCACTCTCAAATAGCGCCATGATACCATTATTGACAAACCCGACTTGAGTACCAGCTGGATACGGTGCTGGTACAGCAGGAGTATCAGCAGCTGTTACAAGTTCTCCTTCTACTTCAATAAACGCTTCAGCGGGTAGAAAATATTTACTGGTATCATGAAGTTGAAGTTCAATTTTTGATCGACTATTTGAGTCTATTGCATGATAGGCGTAATATTGATAATCGCGTACAGAATCATCCTTGGAGACTGGGGCGTCTAAATCAAACGCTGGATCAGGTGACCTTTTGAACATTTTATTATATATCCATTGATCTAAATTGCGATTTTCATCGTAAACGATTTTCACCGTCGTGGTTTTGAGCCACTTCAAGCTATCATATTTGCGATGTTGCTTTGGTCGGGGTCATCAATGACTCTAGTTTTTCATCTACTGCGTTATTTATTATTTTACTAACACTTGCAGGCATAACTGCAGTAGATGGTAACGGTTTCTTTTTCGTCTAACTAGCGCTGTTAATTTATTCTTCGCGGCTGAAAACGCTTTCCCGGCAAGATCTCCAACAGTACTAATACCCTTATCACCAATAACATCAATGGCTTTCATTCCTAATTGTTTAGCTAACGGCATCACTTTTGGGGCCATTCTTGTAAATAACCCCGCAATGGTATCACCGAAACTATCTCCGTAATATGCTCTATAAACCGGAAACCGTGAATTAACTACATATACACTGGCTGGTTTATTATGATTGTAGTGTATGATCATTATTTGAAATTGCTAGCAATTTTTCAATTGTAAAACAATTTTTCAATTAATCACTAGTGATTTCAGTCACTATGATACCCATTTTCCACTAAATCGCTAATGAAACTACGATATGTTTTGATATCCATGATACCACCTTGAAATAACCGTCTACAGATATCAGCTGCTTCATTAATTATTTCCGGTGAATTATTTCCAGCTCGGAACCCTCCGATTAGAACATCTAATCGTGATATATCATTGATAACACTATCAGGACATACCCCACTTGGAGTCCCACTGGAATCTCTTAACCCCTTCCCGCTATAACCAGTTGCTTCATCCAGTTTGTCTGTATCCGTGGGTTGTAAATAATCAAGAGCATCATCATCAAGTGGTAGTTGTTGTTGCTTTTTTAGGAGAGAAAGATATTTTCTTTGCAGGTTGCTGTCGCTTTCCTTGCAATTTTCGTTGTTTTAGTTCTTCATATCGTTTATACACTGTACCCACCGCATTGATATATTCAATTTTTAATGCACAATCTGTCTTAATTTGACTTGTTTTAGTTTTGATTTTGTAGAATATATCAGCCCAGTGAGTTATACTTCTAACAAACTTGTGATGTTCTGGTTTCAACATTTTTTTCTGTTTTCATAAGTCGCAACAACAAGCGCAGGAATTTCTGCTGGATCAGTCTTATCAATTGCTGCTAACCCTTCCTCGTTAAATCTCACGCGTAAATCATCTACTGTTCTTTTTGATTCAGGTGTCTTAGATTCCATTTTTTGTACAGCTTGTTTTGTTCGTTCAGTTTCCGCTGATATTTTTTCAAGTTCACCAATAAGTGATTTTCCCTCATCTCCCCGTATAGCACGCTCTACCCCCTTCGTTGCTGTGGTTACTGGTTTAAACAATTCTTCAGATTCCGCAGCAAAATCCGTTTGTAAACTCTGTCTAGTTTGCAGTTTATTTCTTACAGAGTCGCGAATTGGTATAAATCTCTTAATTGCATCTAGGGGGTAGTCGTTCACGAGCCAATCGGGTCGTTAATGCATCATTGACCATTATTAAAAATCGTAGATTTCAATTGTAAAACAGTTTTTCAATAGTAAAACAATTTTCCCCATCGATGATTAACTAATCGGAACCATCCATTAATGGTCCATCAATTTTTTATTCAGTATGAAATATTTTTATTTTTTATTGCTGTGAAATATTTTTATTTTTTATTCAGTGTGAAATATTTTTATTCAGTGTGAAATATTTTTAATGCTGTGAAATATTTTTATTTTTTATTCAGTGTGAAATATTTTTATTTTTTATTGCTGTGAAATATTTTTATTTTCTATTCAGTGTGAAATTTTTTTTATTCAGTGTGAAATATTTTTAATGCTGTGAAATATTTTTATTTTTGATTTAGTGTGAAATATTTTTATTTTCTTTTAGTGTAAAATATTTTTATTTTTTATTCAGTGTGAAATATTTTTATTTTTTATTCAGTGTGAAATATTTTTTTTCAGTGTGAAATATTTTTTTATTCACTGATTTTGCCTGTTTTTCACTGATTTTTTGACAGTTTTGGTGGTTTTTTCATTGATTTTGTGCCATTTTGGTGGTAATCTCCTTGAGATCTTACGGTCAAGTAGTCGATTTTGCATTGGATTTTCTATAGGGAAAAGCTGTTAGGATTCATTTTTGATGGTTTTTAGCCGTTTTCCATCAATTTTTGTCTGTTTTTATCGATTTTTAGCCAGTTTTCATCGATTTTAGATTTAAAAAAAACCAGTAGGGTCAAGGAGTCGATTATGCATGTGATTTTCCGTAGAGAAAAGCTATTAGGATTCATTCAGTGTGTGAAATATTTTTATTCAGTGTGAAATAATTTCATTTTTTTTCAGTGTGAAATATTTTTATTTTTTTTTCAGTGTGAAATATTTTTTTATTCACTGATTTTGCCTGTTTTTCACTGATTTTTTGACAGTTTTGGTGGTTTTTCATTGATTTTGTGCCTTTTTGGTGGTAATCTCCGTGAGATTTTACGGTCAAGTAGTCGATTTTGCATTGGATTTTCCATAGGTAAAAGCTGTTAGGATTCATTTTTGATGGTTTTTAGCCATTTTCCTTCAATTTTTGTCTGTTTTCATCGATTTTTAGCCAGTTTTCATCGATTTTTGATTAAAAAAATACAGTAGGGTCAAGTAGTCGATTTTGCATGTGATTTTCGGTAGAGAAAAGCTATAGGATTCATTCAGTGTGTGAAATATTTTTATTCAGTGTGAAATATTTTTATTTTTTATTCAGAGTGAAATATTTTTAATTTTTATTTAGTGTGAAATATTTGTTTTTCAGTGTGAAATATTTTTTTATTCACTGATTTCGCCTTTTTTTACTGATTTTTTGACAGTTTTGGTGGTTTTTCATTGATTTTGTGCCATTTTGGTGGTAATCTCCTTGAGATTTTACGGTCAAGTAGTCGATTTTGCATTGGATTTTCTATAGGAAAAGCTGTTAGGATTCATTTTTGATGGTTTTTAGCCATTTTCCATCAATTTTTGTCTGTTGTTATCGATTTTTAGCCAGTTTTCATCGATTTTTGATAAAAAAAAAAAAAAAAACCAGTAGGGTCAAGTAGTCGATTTTGCATGTGATTTTCCGTAGAGAAAACCTATTAGGATTCATTCAGTGTGTGAAATATTTTTATTCAGTGTGAAATATTTTTACTTATTATTCAGTGTGAAATATTTTTATTTTTTATTGCTGTGAAATATTTTTATTTTTTTATTCAGTGTAAAATAATTTTTATTCAGTGTGAAATATTTTTAATGCAGTGAAATATTTTTATTTTTTCTTCATTGTGAAATATTTTTATTTTCTATTGCTGTGAAACATTTTTATTTTTATTCAGTGTGAAATATTTTTTATTCAGTGTGAAATATTTTTAATGCTGTGAAATATTTTTAACCATGTGGTTTAAGTACATACAACATCGTAGCACTGTCCAAAACGTCGTTTCTTAAGTTTAACAAAGCCGTTATTGTTGATCTTTTACACTCCTCAAATGACGTCGACGACAGTCACATGAAAGAAAAATGATACGTTTTCAGTATATATATATATATATATATATATACATATATATATATATATATATATATATATATATATATATATATATATATATATATATATATATATATATATCTTTAACTTTATACTGTCCATTTATTAGTTTTTTATGTGTTTTTTTATTAATTGTATACTGTACATGAATTATTATTTGATGTGCATATCTTACAGTATGATGTGACAAGGTACAAATGTTCTGTGGGCACTTCAGCACGTGATGTTCAAGAGAAAATACTTTTAAACGATAATTAACTGGTGAAACTGTTTCGAACGAAAATTACTTCCAATAAGGCTAGCAATATTTTGTCCATGTGGTCGAGGTATTCATATTCGAAACACCGTATGACCCATCTAAATATAGAAACATGTTTATAACAAAGCTCCATAATGTCTTTGGAATAAACCAATCATTTTAAAAGCTTGTTTACAACTCAGAAGCTAGGTCAGAAATGAGGTCATCACCCGGTGTTTGTTTGTAAAGTACAGGTCATTTCTCAATGAATGAATCTTAAACTTAAAATGCCAAATTTAAATATGACAAACAAACAATAAAATTAAATAACTTAAATAAAATATACGTAACAATTACAATCTAACGGTATGCGGATTTTAAATTGATTGATATTATTACAATCTAGCATGTGCATAAACTTGCCATTGCGTTTTTTAATAAAAAAAATTCAAGGTCAAAACTATCTTAAAACAATTTAATTTCAGTTCAAAAGTAAGATGTTCCATCTTAAAAAGCGCGCTTTTGATAGCTCACATATTGACCTAATTTCAAGGTGGAAGAAAAATGAAAACCGTCAAAATAGGATGGGCGCCCACAAACACATGAGAGGGACAGAACGAGCGATCGAACGCCAAACCACAAAAGTGCAAAACATGCTCACCACCGCCTTTTGCTTTTACCAGTTTTACAAAATGACTTATTTTTTGTTTCACTCAGATGTGTACACGAATATACGGCACGTGTATTTTAGTCGTTGTTGTACTTGTATCATATTTTAGGACATGCATTTCGTTCAGATGAAATTGCGACCAGGATGGTCAGTGTTCGGGTTCACTAAGAATCCAAGTGACATAATCATACTTTGCAAATCGTAAAACTGTCGGTCGTTTCCAGTTATAATTTAAGTCTCAAAGGTTGTCAGAAAAGTATGCGCTAATTATCCGATGATGTTAATGAAGAGGAAAATAATGAATATGACTGTTATATCTGCAAGGAAAATTTAAACTGAGCAATGAAAAGATGGAAATCCTCCTAACGACGACTACTCTAAAAAATTATTTGATATGTATTTCTTTAATTGTATCCTGTAAATTTATTATTATATGATGTGTATTTCATTAATTCTATACTGAATATTTATTATTATTTTATGTGTATTTCATTAATTGTGTGCTCTACATTCATTGATATTTTATGTGTATTTCATTATTTGTATACTGTACATTTATTATTATTAGATGTGTATACCTTACAGTGGGATGTGACAAAGTAAAAATATCCTGTGGTCACCTCTGCAAGTGATTTTGAAATGAAAATACTTTTAAACGAGAATTAACTGGTGAAACGATTACGAACGAAAATTACTTTCAATAAGGCTAACTATATTTTGTCCAAGTGGTTGAAGTACATACAAATTAATATCACTGTTCAAAACGTCGTTACTTAAGTTTAACAAAGCCTTTGTCGTTGAACTTTTAAACTCCTCAAATGACGTCGACGACAGTCACATGAAAGAAAAATTATACGTGTTCAGTATATATATATATATATATATATATATATATATATATATATATATATATATATATATATATATATATATATATGTATGTCTTTAATTTTATACTGTACATTTATTAGTATTGTATGTGCATTTTATTAATTGTATGCTGTACATGTATTATTATTTGATGTGAATATCTTACAATATGATGTGACAAGGTTAAAATATGCTGTGGGCACTTCAGCACGTAATGCTGAAGTGAAAATACTTTTATACGAGAATTAACTGGTGGAACTTTTACGAACGAAAATTACTTCCAATAAGGATAACTATATTTTGTCCATGTGGTCGAAGTACGTACATCATAGTAGCAGTGTTCAAGAGGTCGTTTCTTAAGTTTAACAAAGCTGTTGTTGTTGATCTTTTACACTCCTCAAATGACGTCGACGACAGTCACCTGAAAGAAAAATTATACGTTTTCACCATATATATATATATATATATATATATATATATATATATATATATATATATATATATATATATATATATATATATATATATATATATATATATATGTGTGTGTGTCTTTAATTTTATACTGAACATTTATTAGTATTTTATGTGTATTTCATTAATTGTATACTGTTCATGAAGTATTATTTGATGTGCATATCTTAGAGTATGATGTGACAAGGTAAAAATATGCTGTGGGCACTTCAGCACGTAACGTTGATGAGAAAATACTTTTAAACGAGAATTAACTGCTGAAACGATTACGAACGAAAATTACTTTCAATAGGGCTAACTATATTTTGTCCAAGTGGTTGAAGTACATACAAATTACTAGCACTGTTTAAGACGTCGTTACTTAAGTTTAACAAAGCCGTTATTATTAACCTTCGAAAATCCTCAAATGTCGTCGACAAGAAAGAGTCACATGAAAGAAAAATGATACGTGTTCAGTATATTATATCTGTATGTCTTTAATTTTATACTGTACATTTATTAGTATTTTATTTGTATTTCATTAATTGTATACTGTACATGTATTATTATTTGATGTGAATATCTTACAGTATGATGTGACAAGGTTAAAATATGCTATGGGCACTTCAGCACGTGATGTTGAAGTGAAAATACTTTTAAACGAGAATTAACTGGTGGAACATTTACAAACGAAACTTACTTCCAATAAGGCTAACTATATTTTGTCCATGTGGTCGAAGTACCTACATCATAGTAGCAGTGGTCAAGAAGAGGTTGTTTCTTAAGTTTAACAAAGCCGTTGTTGTTGATCTTTTACACTCCTCAAATGACGTCGACGACAGTCACATGAAAGAAAAATGATACGTTTTCAGTACATATATATATATATATATATATATATATATATATATATATATATATATATATATATATATATATATATATATATATCTTTAACTTTATACTGTCCATTTATTAGTTTTTTATGTGTTTTTTTTATTAATTGTATACTGTACATGAATTATTATTTGATGTGCATATCTTACAGTATGATGTGACAAGGTACAAATGTTCTGTGGGCACTTCAGCACGTGATGTTGAAGAGAAAATACTTTTAAACGATAATTAACTGGTGAAACTGTTTCGAACGAAAATTACTTCCAATAAGGCTACCAATATTTTGTCCATGTGGTCGAGGTATTCATATTCGAAACACCGTATGACCCATCTAAATATAGAAACATGTTTGTAACAAAGCTCCATAATGTCTTTGGAATAAACCAATCATTTTAAAAGCTTGTTTACAACTCAGAAGCTAGGTCAGAAATGAGGTCATCACCCGGTGTTTGTTTGTAAAGTACAGGTCATCTCTCAAGGAATGAATCTTAAACTTAAAATGCCAAATTTAAATATGACAAACAAACAATAAAATTAAATAACTTAAATAAAATATACGTAACAATTACAATCTAACGGTATGCGGATTTTAAATTGATCGATATTATTACAATCTAGCATGTGCATAAACTTGCCATTGCGTTTTTTAATAAAAAAAATTCAAGGTCAAAACTATCTTAAAACAATTTAATTTCAGTTCAAAAGTAAGATGTTCCATCTTAAAAAGCGCGCTTTTGATAGCTCACATATTGACCTAATTTCAAGGTGGAAGAAAAATGAAAACCGTCAAAATAGGATGGGCGCCCACAAACACATGAGAGGGACAGAACGAGCGATCGAACGCCAAACCACAAAAGTGCAAAACATGCTCACCACCGCCTTTTGCTTTTACCAGTTTTACAAAATGACTTATTTTTTGTTTCACTCAGATGTGTACACGAATATACGGCACGTGTATTTTAGTCGTTGTTGTACTTGTATCATATTTTAGGACATGCATTTCGTTCAGATGAAATTGCGACCAGGATGGTCAGTGTTCGGGTTCACTAAGAATCCAAGTGACATAATCATACTTTGCAAATCGTAAAACTGTCGGTCGTTTCCAGTTATAATTTAAGTCTCAAAGGTTGTCAGAAAAGTATGCGCTAATTATCCGATGATGTTAATGAAGAGGAAAATAATGAATATGACTGTTATATCTGCAAGGAAAATTTAAACTGAGCAATGAAAAGATGGAAATCCTCCTAACGACGACTACTCTAAAAAATTATTTGATATGTATTTCTTTAATTGTATCCTGTAAATTTATTATTATATGATGTGTATTTCATTAATTCTATACTGAATATTTATTATCATTTTATGTGTATTTCATTAATTGTGTGCTCTACATTCATTGATATTTTATGTGTATTTCATTATTTGTATACTGTACATTTATTATTATTAGATGTGTATACCTTACAGTGGGATGTGACAAAGTAAAAATATCCTGTGGTCACCTCTGCAAGTGATTTTGAAATGAAAATACTTTTAAACGAGAATTAACTGGTGAAACGATTACGAACGAAAATTACTTTCAATAAGGCTAACTATATTTTGTCCAAGTGGTTGAAGTACATACAAATTAATATCACTGTTCAAGACGTCGTTACTTAAGTTTAACAAAGCCTTTGTCGTTGAACTTTTAAACTCCTCAAATGACGTCGACGACAGTCACATTAAAGAAAAATTATACGTGTTCAGTATATATATATATATATATATATATATATATATATATATATATATATATATATATATATGTATGTCTTTAATTTTATACTGTACATTTATTAGTATTGTATGTGCATTTTATTAATTGTATACTGTACATGTATTATTATTTGATGTGAATATCTTACAATATGATGTGACAAGGTTAAAATATGCTGTGGGCACTTCAGCACGTAATGCTGAAGTGAAAATACTTTTATACGAGAATTAACTGGTGGAACTTTTACGAACGAAAATTACTTCCAATAAGGATAACTATATTTTGTCCATGTGGTCGAAGTACGTACATCATAGTAGCAGTGTTCAAGAGGTCGTTTCTTAAGTTTAACAAAGCTGTTGTTGTTGATCTTTTACACTCCTCAAATGACATCGACGACAGTCACCTGAAAGAAAAATTATACGTTTTCACCATATATATATATATATATATATATATATATATATATATATATATATATATATATATATATATATATATATGTGTGTGTGTGTGTGTCTTTAATTTTATACTGAACATTTATTAGTATTTTATGTGTATTTCATTAATTGTATACAGTTCATGAAGTATTATTTGATGTGCATATCTTAGAGTATGATGTGACAAGGTAAAAATATGCTGTGGGCACTTCAGCACGTAACGTTGATGAGAAAATACTTTTAAACGAGAATTAACTGCTGAAACGATTACGAACGAAAATTACTTTCAATAGGGCTAACTATATTTTGTCCAAGTGGTTGAAGTACATACAAATTACTAGCACTGTTTAAGACGTCGTTACTTAAGTTTAACAAAGCCGTTATTATTAACCTTCGAAAATCCTCAAATGTCGTCGACAAGAAAGAGTCACATGAAAGAAAAATGATACGTGTTTAGTATATTATATCTGTATGTCTTTAATTTTATACTGTACATTTATTAGTATTTTATTTGTATTTCGTTAATTGTATACTGTACATGTATTATTATTTGATGTGAATATGTTACAGTATGATGTGACAAGGTTAAAATATGCTATGGGCACTTCAGCACGTGATGTTGAAGTGAAAATACTTTTAAACGAGAATTAACTAGTGGAACATTTACAAACGAAACTTACTTCCAATAAGGCTAACCATATTTTGTCCATGTGGTCGAAGTACCTATATCATAGTAGCAGTGGTCAAGAAGAGGTTGTTTCTTAAGTTTAACAAAGCCGTTATTGTTGATCTTTTACACTCCTCAAATGACGTCGACGACAGTCACATGAAAGAAAAATGATACGTTTTCAGTATATATATATATATATATATATATATATATATATATATATATATATATATATATATCTTAACTTTATATTGTCCATTTATTAGTTCTTTATGTATTTTTTATTAATTGTATACTGTACATGTATTATTATTTGATGTGAATATCTTACAGTATGATGTGACAAGGTACAAATGTTCTGTGGGCTCTTCAGCACGTGATGTTGAAGAGAAAATACTTTTAAACGATAATTAACTGGTGAAACTGTTTCGAACGAAAATTACTTCCAATAAGGCTAGCAATATTTTGTCCACGTAGTCGAGGTATTCATATTCGAAACACCGTATGACCAATCCAAATATAAAAAAATGTTTATAACAAAGCTCCATAATGTCTTTGGAGTAAACCAATCATTTTAAAAGTTTGTTTACAACCCAGAAGCTAGGTCAGAAATGAGGTCATCACCCGGTTTTTTTTTTTGTAAAGTACAGTTCATCTCTCAAGGAATGAATCTTAAACTTAAAATGCAAAATTTAAATATGACAAGCAAACAATAAAATTAATTAACTTAAATCAAATATACGTAACAATTACAATCGAACAATATGCGGATTTTAAATTGATTGATATTATTACAATCTAGCATGTGCATAAACTTGCCATTGCGTTTTTTAATAAAAAAAATTCAAGGTAAAAATTATCTTATCTTACAACAATTTAATTTCAATTCAAAAGTAAGATGTTCCATCTTAAAAAGCGCGCTTTTGATGGCTCACATATTGACCTAATTTCGAGGTGGAAGAAAACTGAAAACCGTCAAAATGGGATGGGCGCCCACAAACACATGAGAGGGACATAACGAGCGATCGAACGCCAAACCACAAAAGTACAAAGCATGTTCACCACCGCCTTTTGCTTTTACCAGTTTTACAAAATGACTTAATTTTTGTTTCACTCAGATGTGTACACGAATATACGGTACGTGTATTTTAGTCGTTGTTGTACTTGTATCATATTTTAGGACATGCATTTCGTTCAGATGAAATTGCGACCAGGATAGTCAGTGTTCGGGTTCACTAAGAATACAGGTGACATAAATCATACTTTGCAAATCGTAAAACTGTCGGTCGTTTCCAGTTATAATTTAAGTCTCAAATGTTGTCAGAAAAGTATGTGCTAATTATCCGATGATGTTAATGAAGAGGAAAATAATGAATATGACTGTTATATCTGCAAGGAAAATTTAAACTGAGCAATGAAAAGATGGAAATCCTCCTAACGACGACTACTCTAAAAATTATTTGATATGTATTACTTTATTTGTATCCTGAACATTTATTATTATATCATGTGTATTTCATTAATTGTATACTGTATATTTATTATTATTTTATGAGTACTTCATTAATTGTATGCTGTACATTCATTGTTATTAGATGTGTATACCTTACAGTATGATATGACAAAGTAAAAATATGCTGTGGTCAAATCTGAACGTGATGTTGAAGTGAAAATACTTTTAACGAGAATTAACTGGTGAAACGATTACGAACGAAAATTACTTTCATTAAGGCTAACTATATTTTGTCCAAGTGGTTGAAGTACATGCAAATTAGTAGCACTGTTCAAGACGTCGTTACTTAAGTTTAACAAAGCCTTTGTCGTTGAACTTTTAAACTCCTCAAATGACGTCGACGACAGTCACATGAAAGAAAAATGATACGTGTTCAGTATATATATCTGTATGTCTTTAATTTTATACTGTACATTTATTAGTATTTTATGTGTATTTCATTATTTGTATACTGTACATGTATTATTAATTGATGTGCATATCTTACAGTATGATTGGACAAGGTTAAAAAATGTTGTGGGCACCTCAGCACGTGATGTTGAAGTAAAAATACTTTCAAACGAGAATTAACTGTTGGAACTGTTTCGAACGAAAATTACTTCCAATAAGGCTAACTATATTTTGTCCATGTGGTCGAAGTACGTACAACATAGTAGCACTGTTCTAGACGTCGTTACTTAAGTTTAACAAAGCCGTTTTTGTTGATCTTGTACACTCCTCAAATGACGTCGACGACGAAAAATTATACCTTTTCAATATATATATATATCTTTATATACATATATATATATATATATATATATATATATATATATATATATATATATATATATATATATATATATATATATATATATATATATATATATATATATGTTTTTAATTTTATACTGTACATTTATTTTTATTTTATGTGTATTTTATTAATTGTATACTGTTGATGTGGTGTTCGGGGTGCTCTGGGAGGGGTAGTAGTACTTCTGGTGTTTGGCATGTCGTGCTCATTCGGGAGTAGCTTGCCTATCTTTGGTCCTCACCAGGCGCTCAGCCCTCACCTGTGGCTCCAAGCAGCTGTAGCATGCACAGCGGCCACACCACGGGCAACGGCTTTGACTGGCCGGCTAAACCAGGTGGAGGGTAGCCGCGGGGCCTCAAACCCTCGGTCACTTAGGATCTTGTCTATCCTTGAATGTAAAGCGAGTTTCGGCAGAATGGGCGGAAGAGATCAACTGGGTGATCCAACGGCCACAAAGGCGAATCTGCAAACGCTTTGTTGAGAGCGTAGGGTATGACAAGGCACGGAAGACGTCATAGCCATCCAATGCAGCCGAAGTAGTTCCCAGCCGTGACGAATCTTCGTACCACTGAGTTCTAACTACCAAGGCCGAGAGAGTGAGGCTGTCTCTGTGCAAAGGCTGTTTCACTTTAATCTCCTTCACGCACAGGTTATGTTGTGCACCTATCATTCATCCTTATCATCACACTCATCGTGTATTACCTACACCTACTAAAGTCCTACGGCGATGGGCGACTGGCGACGCAACAGGTGGAGATGACCACTGGGAGTTGTAGTCAGAGACCTGCACGTTGGCGGCCCTTGGACAAGTGGTCGTTCTGCTCTGTACCCAAGGCAGCAGAACAGTTCGGCAGCATCCAGGGGTGACTGAGCAGACCTTTTTAGGACGGCGCTGCTCACCCTGAATAGGTAGAGGCCTAGAAAAGGTGGCCTCAAAAAAAAAAGCTTGCCTTGTAAAAATCTGGTCAGCATACCGCGGCTGGCAAGATCATCCATATCTGCGGTCGAAATAATCGAAGAAAAAAACTTATTATTGGAGCATGGAACATCCGTACTCTCATGGACAAATAAAACGTAGCAAGACCCCACAGGAGAACAGCTCTAGTTTCTAAGGTGCTAGCACACTACAATATTGACATCGCAGCCTTGAGTGAAACCAGGTTCGCAGAAGAGGGTTCTCTTACTGAGCTAGCCAGCTGCTACACATTCTTCTGGAAAGGAAAAACCCAAAATGAGGACAGGATCCATGGAGTCGGCCTGGCTATCAAATCAAGTCTTCTGAAGCAGCTATCGGAAATGCCGGTTGGTATCAATGAGAGGCTAATGAAATTGCGAATACCTATAAGTCACAAACGGCACGCAACAATCATCAGTGCATACTCAACTACCCTATCGAGTCCAGCAAAAACCATCGAACAGTTCTATACGGACCTCAGCTCTGTACTCAGCTCAATTCCAGTTGACGACAAGATCATACTACTGGGGGACATCAATGCCCGTGTACATTTATTAGTATTTTATGTGTATTTCATTAATTGTATACTGTACATGTATTATTATTTGATGTGCATATCTTACAGAATGATGTGACAGGGTAAAAATATGCTGCGAGCACTTCAGAACGTGATCTTGAAGTGAAAATACTTTTAAACGAGAATTAACTGGTGGAACTGTTACGAACGAAAATTACTTCCAATAACGCTAACTATATTTTCTCCATGTGCTTTAAGTACATACAACATAGTAGCACTTTTCAAGAGGTCGTTTCTTAAGTTTAACAAAGCTGTTGTTGTTGATCTTTTACACTCCTCAAATGACGTCGACGACAGCCACCTGAGAGAAAAATGATACGTTTTCAGTATATATATATATATGAATATATATATATATATATATATATATATATATATATATATATATATATATATCTGTATGTCTTTAATTTTATACTGTACATTTATTAGTATTTTATGTGTATTTCATTAATTGTATACTGTACATGTATTATTATTTGAAGTGCATATCTTACAGTATGATGTGACAAGGTAAAAATATGCTGCGAGCACTTCAGAACGTGATCTTGAAGTGAAAATACTTTTAAACGAGAATTAACTGGTGGAACTGTTACGAACGAAAATTACTTCCAATAACGCTAACTATATTTTCTCCATGTGGTTTAAGTACATACAACATAGTAGCACTGTTTAAGACGTCGTTTCTTAAGTTTAACAAAGCCGTTGTTGTTGAGCTTTTACACTCCTCAAATGACGTCGACGACAGTCACATGAAAGAAAAACGATACGTTTTCAGTATATATATATATATATATATATATATATATATATATATATATATATATATATATATATATATATATGTCTTTAAATTTATACTGTACATTTATTAGTATTTTTTGAGTATTTCAATAATTATATACTGTACATGAATTATTTTTTGATGTGCATATCTTACAGTATGATGTGACAAGGTAAAAATTTCATGTGGGCACTTCAGTACGTGACGTTGATGTGAAAATACTTTTAAACGAGAATTAACTGGTGGAACTGTTACGATCGAAAATTACTTCCAATAAGGCTAACTATATTTTGTCCAAGTGGTGGAAGTACATACAATATAGTAGCACTGTTCAAGACGTCGTTATTTAAGTTTAACAAAGCCGTTGTTGCTGAAATTTTACACTCCTCAAATAACGTAGACGACAGTCACATGAAAGAAAAATGATACGTGTTCAGTATATATATCGGTATGTGTTTGATTTTATACTGTACATTTATTAGTATTTTACGTGGATTTCATTAATTGTATACTGTACACGTATTATTATTTGATGTGCATATCTTACAGTAAGATGTGACAAGGGGAAAATGTGCTCTGGGTACCTGATCACGTGATGTTGAAGTGAAAATACTTTTAAACGAAAATCAACTGGTGGAACGGTTTCGAACGAAAATTACTTCTAATAAGGCAAACTATATTTTGTCCAAGTGGTCGAAGTACGTACAACATACGAGCACTGTTCAAGACGTCGTTACTTAAGTTTATTAAGCCGTTGTTGTTGAACTTTTAAACTCCTCAAATGACGTCGAAGAGAGTCAAATGAAAGAAAAATCATATGTTTTCAGTATATATATATATATATATATATATATATATATATATATATATATATATATATATATATCTTTAATTTTATTCTGTACATTTATTAGTATTGTATGTGTATTTCATTACTTGTATACTGTACATGTATTATTATTTTATGTGCATATTTTACAGTATGATGTGACAAGATAAAAATATGCTGTGGGCACTTCAGCACGTAACGTTGATGTGAAAATACTTTTAAACGAGAATTAACTGGTGGAACTGTTACGATCGAAAATTACTTCCAATAAGGCTAACTATATTTTGTCCAAGTGGTCGAAGCACATTCAACATAGTATCACTGTTGAGGACGTCTATACTTAAGTTTAACAAAGCCTTTGTCATAGAACTTTTAAACTCCTCAAATGACGTCGACGACAATCACATGAAAGAAAAATGATACGTTTTCAGTGTATGAATATATATATATATATATATATATATATATATATATATATATATATATATATATATATATATATATATATATATATATATATATATATATATATATATATATATATATTGTTACGTATATTTGATTTAAGTCATTTATTTTATTTGTTTGTTTGTCAGATTCAAATTTGAAACACCGTATGACCCAACTAAAAATAGAAAGATGTTTAAAACAAAGCTCCATAATGTCCTTGGAATCAACCAATTATTTTTAAAGCTTGTTTGCAATTCTGAAGCTAGGTCATAAATGAGGTTAACACCCAGTGTTTACTTGTAAAGTGCAGGTCATGTCCGAAGGAATGAAACTTAAAACTTAAAATGTCAAATTTGAATCTGAAAATTTAAGAATAAGAATAAATAACTTAAATCAACTATACGTAACATTAACAATCTAACGATACGCAGATTTTTAATTGATTGATATTATTACAATCTAACGATATGCGGATCTTAAATTGATTGATATTATTACAATCTAACCATTTGCGAGTTTTAAATTGATTGATCCTATTACAATCTAACGATATGTGGATTTAAACTTGATTGATATTATTACTATCTAGTATTTGCATATACTTGCCATGGATTGTTTTTAATAAAAAAAAATTCGATGTCATCACTATCTTATCTTAAAACTATTTAATTCCAACTTAATTTAAAATTAAGATTCACCATCTCAAAAAGTGCGGGACAAGCGCGAGTCAAACCCCAGTTCAAACACTGGCGGCAACCATTGCCACTGCTGCTAAGTTATTTGCTTTGCTCCCAAACACAACAGCTTCGTCCCAGAGTAACACCACAGGTAAGACAACTTAATATATGTATGAGGTCCGTTTGACATACATTTGGTTGAAACTACATACTAGTACGCGTCTTTCTTAGCATAAGGTGTACATCCATATTTATATGACTTACATATGTTATATAATTTGTTCGTTTTGTTATATGATGTGGACATTAAAATATACTATGTTTACTTGCTACTAGATGATGTGTATTTCTTATGATACCTTATGCTGTTATTAATTATACGAAGTGTACGTTTTATTTATGTGATGTACATTCATTATTATTTTGATGTGCATTTGTTACCGTTAGATGTGGCAGAATCAAAATGCATATGCTGTTGGCACTCAATCACGTGATATTGATGTTTTAGTCTATGCTGTGAATTTTTCAATCTATGGCGTGCAAACCTTTCATGATGGGGATCAGATTTAAAAACGTTCATCGAGTGAGAATTTACTGATGCACCGGTTACGACAGAAATGATTTGCAATATAATAAGCGAAAAATCCTTGAAAACGACTGCAGAACTCACGATACTAACCCAGTTAACCTATGCAAACACCATGCTATTAAAAATTCAATAACTTTAAATTTCTGAATGTTCGTGACCAAACATATATTTATCAGTTGAGATGAAGCCTGGTTGATAGATTCTGTATAGCGTAAAAGGATATGAGGCGCAGCATTTTATGGAACTACATGTGTTTTAAACGTGCGCTTTCAATTCCACACCGAAAGGCATGTGATTAGTTCAATAAGTAGTGTTCAAAACTCAAGACAGTTAAATAACTGAAATTCCATCAATAAAACAATGTCGTTTTTTCCATTTACAACATTGATAAGCTCTTAAAAGATTCTCTTTCATAGAAAAACAACTTTTATTATCAACCAATCCTGGCCAGCAAATCCCATAGATACTCTTTTTTATTTTATATCTTCAAACATTTTCCGTCTGGTTCCCATTTCTCCAACCTATTAGTACCGTGTATTCTACGGCCACTCCTGATATTTTCCCATCAGCTGGGATTCATCCCCTCTGCAGGGATAAAATTCAAACATCTTTCTGATAAATCTGGTGTCTATGGTTGACAATGACATATAACAATTTTTAATATAGCAAGAATATCAAATAAACATTCATGCTGTATGTTCTACGAATATAACCTTGATCCCTGGGTCAAGGTTATTTTCATAGAACAGACAGCAAGAATGTTAAATATATCGGCACCAAACTTTAAAAAATGCAGAAAACCAAAAAGAATACTCATACTTCATTTACATTAGCTCATTACAGACACCATTTTGAGCTTCACATAAATACTTGAATTTTCTATGTCAAGTGTGCGTGCGCCATAGAGACTTCATATTATCATGTAAGTATGGATGTGTGTTACAATATGCATCTCATTATTTCAGACGGACTGTGCATGTCCAGCTTTCCTTGTACAGATTAGGTGTGTGTTGTATAGTCAATAGGTACGGTAGAGCCCTATAATGAGCGACAACGCTTAATTCCCATTCAACCTCCTACCATCCCATGTATTCCTAACATGACCATCACGGTTTAAATTCTCATAGAGTCCGAAAGTGAATAGTGTGTTAATAGAAAGTATGCACCTTTTCAACAATAAATTCTGTTTATGGTTAAAATTACCTTACTGCCCCAATCATGCCGCTATCTTGCAATAATCCATTCCAGCTCTCTATGTCAATTCTAAGGACATTTTGAACATTAATTCCTATATTCGCCACGCATGGGCACAATGGTGTTCATATGGACATTTTCACAAGAATATACTCGCCATGTGGTCAAAATAGAGGCGTAATGTTTAATTAGCCTTGTCCCTATTGTAATTTTCATGGCTGGGCCTGTTCCCTTTACTATGGTAGAATGCTATAGGTTTTAAGAGGGTATGCTGTTTGCATATTTTTGAGAAACATGCAATAGTTTGTGATTTGTCGTAATAAACCGGTGATTTGAATTTCCTTTAAAATTCAAAGCAAGGTTTAATCTTGGCATGTGTCGGAACATGATCCGTCATGTTCAACGGTAACCGGGAGAAATTAAAGGATTTCCGATTGCCACAGAAAAAGATGCGTAAAGCCATTCATAATGATAGGCATCGTTATAACAACAGCAACGATTAATGTCGACCATGATGAAAATAGTGGTGGTGGTCATGACGATGACCAAGATGATTAAAATGTCCTTACCTTCACTCAACGATGGCTCCCTCTCCAAAGTAAACATTTTACCCAAGTTTGAAACAACGGATAAACAGTTCGGCATATTCTATTGCAAAAAGAAAACATTGTCTTGAAGCAAATCCTCGTAAAACAGGCGGTGTTGCTGACAAAAGAAGGCTCATAAATGTAAATGCTTTATCCCCAGGTATCACAACAGCACCAACAAGCGCTGCTCCAGGGCAGGCACCAGAATCCATCAAGACTGACCCGTCCCCGACGAAGAAAGGTGAGTGAAGCATGAGCGGTGTAATGAAGGGAGCAGGAAAAGGAATTTTGTGCATTGTTTAAAAACGAATAAATGCGATATATCATTGAAAGTTATATCCTCGAAATTCATTTATATCATAACAATTACCATGCGAACCTTTCTTGGATCCATAAGTAACTACATGTATTCCTTATTTGTGACCTGTATAAGTTACCTCCCTTCCTGGCATAAGTAGTAGATTTTAGGATACGGCAAGATGTATGTATGTATGTATGTATGTATGTATGTATGTATGTATGTATGTATGTATGTATGTATAGGTTCAGCAATGGGTAAGATACAAATATTTGTTAATAATTCTAGTCAAGGGATCAATCAATCAAATAAATAAATTCATATATAAATGAAAATATCCAAAAAGAAAAGAAATTATATGTTTCTTCGAGCTCGTATTATACTTACGAACATAAAAATGGTAAATGTTAAAGCATGCAATTGTTTAGCCTTTTTTCAACATTTCATACTGCAGATTGTGCTATTTATTTTACCTTTAAATAAGTTTGGAATCAGCAAAAGGGGCTTTAAAATAAGTGATCGTATGTTTTGTAACTGTCGTGGATGGTTAGCGAAATTTGTATAGTCCTGAAAATAAAGACTCAAAATGCGAAAATACTTTTACACAACAAGTCTTAAAAAGATCGAAATCAGAGAAACTGGCGGTTAATTTTTGGGTTTTTGGGACCATATCTTGGCTTTCAACAAAATCAGTTCTCTTAAAGTATTAGATAGACGATATGGCTATTGTCTAAGTTGTGTGTCAAAAATTGATGATACTTTATATTTTCAGCTGTTGAATATATATAGAATACATTGCCCCCCCCCCCATACACACACACACACACACACACACACAAATCGACCACTGTACCCGGGGAGGGGGGGAGGTTGCGTTTGCCGGCTATTCTCTACAGGTAAGCTTTGTAAAAGGGTCGCAGTTGCAAAGACTAACATTTGATTGCGATTATTTCACCTTTTCTGGACCAAAAGAAATCAGGAAGTAAAATAAAAACAAATTTTCCAAAACTTGTAATGGAAATGTATCATCTGGGCCACTAGTATGCAACTCTTATTTCTTCTTCAAGAGAGAGAGAGAGAGAGAGAGAGAGAGAGAGAGAGAGAGAGAGAGAGAGAGAGAGAGAGAGATTTAAAAAATGCTATACTCTTGTCCGTTTATTTAGATTGTTAGCATCTTGCGTTGACGTCTACATCTGGATTGGAAACGGTCCCATATATTGTTACGAGCTATACACCCCATCTTAATTAGGCTTCTACAAGAACCCGGATTATTGGTGCAACAAGTATGTCTTGACATACTGTTGTGGAACATGTGCAAGACTACGAGCGGTAAATATTTTGTTCTGTATTTATATATATATATATATATATATATATATATATATATATATATATATATATATATATATATATATATATATATATATATATATAATCTATGTTGGGTTTTGGACCGACACAATGAAATCCCAGCCTAGGGGTTATATTATTATTATTTGTATCCTCACGAGGCTTGTCCGAGTGGGGAGATATATAATGTAACCCCGCGGATGGAATTTCATTGTCTCTGTACTAACCCCAACGTAGATTATTTTTCTCAACCAATATTATCCTTTAAAGTAAAAATAACTCTTTAAAAGTGTGCACGTCGCAATGTGTACATGTGGTGCATGAATATAAATAAGCTAATGAGGGCTGTGGTGTGACAGTTGAGCCCGAAGTACGCAGTTCATACGCGTGAGCAAAGAAAAATAACAACATAAAACGTCGCATAGTAATGAGGTATTATCATATTTAATATATGAATGTTCTATGAAATTAACAATAAATAGTGATAATTTATTAGAAACAAACTGTTTCCTTTCATCATTTCCAATTTCGAGTACCCCATTCTCCCATATAAAAGACCATCGTCACCCTCCAAATATGCGGACCCCAGAGGATAACAATGTGCTAAACTTTCAAGTTCACGGATTCTTTGAAAAATTATATTTCTGTCTTGGAAATATGGCAAATGATGCAGTGCAATTTGCTTATGGATTAGTGTGTTGAGGGATAAATGATTAATTCTGGCTGGTAAGATTATTATTTCAATAAATATTGCAGGTATATTCAGCTGGAGCACAACAGAGATGCTTAACAAAATGATAATAGAGCATGTTTGGCATAACACATTTCTGGCTTTTGCTAAGTTTTCCGTTGTTGTTTAGAGAGTTGGGATGCTATGTAGCGTATAGGTATATAGTCTTATGTGCATGGATCTGTGTTCTCTGACAAAGTTCATTTCAAACACCATTGAGAAATTTATCCTACCTGTAGCACAGTAAATTTTCAGGTCAGCTTCATTAGATGTAGCTAACAGTATATACAATGTTTCAAGCGATGTGTTCACAACTAGTTCAGTTGCTTTAGCTACATTTAATGATCTGAAAATGTACTGAGCTAGTCCTGCATGAAGGATAAACTTGACCATGCTAGTTAGAACGAACTAACATAATATCAAAACCTCGAAATAGTATCCGTGTGTGTAATTGTCTCTATCACAAATTTTTTTTTGTTTTGGTTTGTGTTTTAAAACAGATTGCCCTTAAATAACTATGCTTTGGTTATATATTATTTGTTGTTGTTGTTTTATTTGAGAACTATGGCACAGATAAGACAAGAATTTCTTTTGTTAAAAGTAGTTCTCAGCGCGTGGACACAATGACTGAGACGATTGGTCTTGAGATGACTAGACTCAGATCAGAAGGGAAGTAAGGTTAGCAAAACAGCTAGATTTTTTTGTCGCTTGGGTGATATATATATATATATATATATATATATATATATATATATATATATATATATATATATATGTGTGTGTGTGTGTGTGTGTGTGTGTGTGTGTGTGTGTGTGTGTGTGTTAGATCTTCTTCCCTATAGTGACTACCAGTCTACACCACTGTAATTTGATCTGCCAACGGTCGCAACAGACGTTGGACACACGACAGCAATATACACACAAATTTGTATGCCCTCTAAGTAAATGAAAACAATATTGGTACCGAAAGTTTCGTGTTTCTGGTGGTTTTACCCGATCTTTGTCGCATTCATTTTTGTTACATGCGCAACAATGGTTTTGTTTTGCAATGCATTTCATTACATTTATTTCGCGTTAATTTGTATAAATAGGACTATAACGTCTGTATAAATATGACTATAACGTCTGCCTTCCCTTGGATAATATTGCTGACAGTATATTCTGACATGCACAACGCTAGCCTTACACTTTTCATCAAACTTGTTAAGGCGAAAATAAGCTGAACAAAGGTTTATCTTCTATTGCTCTAGTCATAATGGACTATTTGTTAACATACTAGAATTGTTGGACTTCTAACAGTCAAAATACGGAATACCACTAGCAACATGATTGTGTTGTAGAATGGTTATGTTTGTTTAACAACTTTGATATTTAAACTTAAACTAACAGAAGTTACTGGAGCTTTGATAAATTTACTTGCATATGTTACAAATGTCACGATAAACAATAGGCATTTCTTTATTTCAGGAGGGTGTGATCAGCTGAAATATTCCTGAACAAATTGGACATTGATAAAAGAAATCTCACTCTCGAGCAAGTCTGCAATCAAATATTGTGAACTGCAGTAACAAGTTTAAATTATATATATATATATATATATATATATATATATATATATATATATATATATATATATATATATATATATATATATATATATATATATACATACATACATATATATATATATATATATATATAAATATATATATATATATATATATATATATATATATATTGCTACTAACATATTAAATGCAGCGTTTTATGATTATCATTTTGATAAAAAGTAATTATAAGATATATACCGTCTGTTCTCACTTATAAGTCTAATCCAACTGCAGAATGCACGGACACAGATAAGCCTTAGCATAATACGCAGACGATCTGCGTGAAAACAATTTATTAGCAGCAAACAGTAGAGCAAATAGTATAGATACTGATCTTCCGGAGTAGAATGCAGCGGCACATCATGGTCTATGTTCTTTCCAGTTGGATTCGACGTATATGTGATTATATATTAGTTGAGTAGCAAACACAGTATTAATTTTCTAAGCATGCACATATATTTTCTAATCCGCGTGATGTCAACCTAAGTTGGATTCAGAGATTTCAAAAGGCTTTATGCGGCATGATCTTTAATAATATAAATTCACAGGATCTTCAACGTGGAATTCAGAGCGATATCTTAATGCGATGCATTAGTTATGTAAGATTCACTTTAGTTGCATATACACGTGTCAACAAACGTGACAAGATGGAAACGTTGCGGTAGCACTATTCCATGAAGTCTGGGCCAATCTGATTCAAATCAGATCTCCACTATTATATTTGACGACCTAACAGCGACCGCTTTGGAGTCTTGTTATGATGACCTATGTTCAGGGTTGGATTAAGGCCTTTGGAGGCCCTGGGCACAGCGAACACAGCTATCCTGCCTTGTTCATGGATATGGTTATAGTACTCGATGTGAAAGCAGGTGATACTGTACTGGACCGCTGAGCCTCAGGAACCCTTCCTGTTAAAGGTATCACGGTACCAAATGTTTTTCAATAGACCTCAATGCTAATGTTTTGTGAAATAAATATACTTTCTATCCTACATGAGCATGCATGTCACACACTGTCATAGAGAACAATGTTAGATTGTCAATTTGACAGTGATATAACCAGGTACTCTCCATTGCATTTAAGAGAGATAACTCTGCTGGAACTAGACAGGGGTATGAGTTATCTAGTCATAACAAACCAATTTTCATTCATGTGCATCACATTTTCAAAAAATCATAAAAAATGCAAAATATGATCTATATAGGAATTAGCATAAATTCACATCTTGCCTAGAGGCTAAACTTTTTTTAAGCCTAACAGAAAGTACAACTCTTACATAATCCACCAATCATAGCTTGTGTTGTTGTTTATTTCTGAATGCAATGGACCCTACACTTTAAGCTCCACCCAGCTGGACTTGCGCAATTGGTACCCTTATACCTAAATCAGAGGATAATATACGGAGCCTCTTTAGCTTCGGAAGCCATGGGCACGTTATCCACTTCGTCTTATGGATAATCGGCCATGCATTGGTTATTAGCATCAGCTCTAATTGTACCAGCCAAGCCGATGAAGTCATAACTTCACGTTTTGGAGATTGAGCAAAATGGCCAGAGACCATCAATGTATACTTAGGCAAATTTACAATCAGAAGTCGCCCCGATTGGCTGGCGAAGTCGTCCCAAAGTGTCTCACCCAAATAACCTATTTATAACATAATTAAGTCATCTTTTACGTGATTCATATTTATGTTTTTTTATATATACGCAATCACAATAGAGATATCAACTAAATTAAAGCAATATCATATTAATATTTATAAGGACGAAATTAAGTCTGTATATAATCTAAAGAATGACGTCAATTTAGTGATTAAAAATGATAAGTCAAACATTATTATTATTGTGAATCAGGATGATTATGTTAAAGAAGTTGAACGTCAATTAGAAATTAAATAAAAAATTTCAACATACATTAATGATATCGCTCAAATTAAAAATTCAATATGTGAGGAATTTGATAGTATCATTCTTAAAATACGTACACCTAAAAATAATCTGATAATTTCAATCCTGGTATCATTAGATGTAACATCACTATATACCAACATTCCTCATGCAGCTTGTATTGAATCTTGCAAATATTTTCTTGATGACAATCCTAATAATAGCACACTGTGTAGTGAAGATATTTGTAAAATAATAAAATCTTATCTTGGAAAATAATTATTTTCAAGTTAATAATACGGATTACATACAAATAATGGTTATATCAATGGGTATTAATATGGCTCCGTAATGCTCTTTCCTTAAATGTGTGAATTAGAAAAAGATTTCATTCAAAACGAAAAGTTTAATCCATCTCTTTGATTCAGATTTTTAGATGACATATTTATGATATGGAAGCATTCAAATGAAGAACTGAAAAAAAGTATTGATCGTCTAAATCATTTTCACCTGACGATTAAATTTATTTATATTGCATCTAGCACGTTTTTTTAGATGTAATTGCAATAAAAAAAATATTTACACTATCTCTGCAAATATTATTAAAATACATATAATGATTTGAAGAGCAGAATAAAAGGGACAGATAACATTATTTTTCGTTAAGTACAAAAGCGAAGTTGATCAAATGAAAAAGTTTTCAAAAATTGCAAATGTTATAAATTTAATAAGTTATTAAGTTGAGCGAGTTCTCCCAGGATGAGTTCTCCATGGGGCGAGTTTTTCACTATTCAATTACGTCTTGGTTTCGGGAAGGGAATAAACTTAACTCCTCCATTTTAACGCTCTAGATAACAACTATCAGAATTGCACTGCCCCCATTGCATTTTGAATCGAAAACTTGCCGAACCGTTGTAAAATTTGTAAATATATATCGACAGAAGCAGCTTATTGGAGGAAAATTGCGGATGTAAACAGTACCTGGAGGTGTGTATAATAGCACTCGCTGATTGGTCAAATGAACAGAATGATTGACAACTAGCGATAGGTCAATTCTTGCACGTGCTGTTGTAACATATGCACTGTAGTCCGCCTGAGGCAAATCAACAAACACATAAAAAAGGTTATGTGTTTTAGTGCAACTACTTCTCTGTTATTTTACAATCTGACCGAAATGACAGCGATTTTCCGAGCGACAGCCGAGTCAGAAATGTCTCCATGACCGCCAGAACATAACGAGTACACTAAACGGCATATTCTACACATGCCGATCAATACCTTATACCACATTACTGAGAGGTATAAAGAACCCTTTGCAACTCCAATACTGACTAAAGCTATTATACAACACAAGTTTTATATATATAGCATGCGATCGAATTCCAATAAATGCACTTTATAAATGAAAGTTCAACTGTTGGGGATCCGGTGTAACTTTTAGACAAAAAACGATTTTAACCGTCAAAATGGTAAATAGAGCCTTCCTACGAATTTTCATGTTTTAACCAAAAAAAACAAGAAAGTCTCCATTTGCCAAACAGAGACTTAGTTATTTTTGTCTGAAAACACGATCTTGTAGAAGGCTTTGAAATGAATAAAAACTCACCTCTATGATTTCAACCGAATATTTTATCAAGTCCGACATGATATCGCGTCTGAGGGTCTTAGGACGAAAATCCCTTTAGGATTTCACAAACAGACTAATTTGTAAAACTTCGCCTTGTAAATCAATCAGATTATTGGACTGGTCAGTGAGTTTAAAATTGATTCTGGTTAATGAATCATTATGACACCGCATATAGACTGGATTAACCGGAGACTCAATAATTAGAAACCCTGGAGGAGCTGTTGGTGCAAATGAATACAAAATATATCCTTGCTGAGCTTGATTTGATCGTTCTAGATTTATTTGGTAGCTTCCTTCGATAACATCACATACTAAATTGATCGCAATCACCGATGAAATATTCACATTTTGAGGAGCAATATGCCTGCCACCGCCTTCTGAGTCATTATTATGTTTGAGGATTTTTATTTCCGGTGATGATGTTTTTTCCACGTATCATGAATTATTTTAAAACCAATATCGATGGTGTCACTGAGAAGTTTTTTTAGTTCTGGAACATTATACCCAGGAATTTTAAATTTTGGAATAGCATAATCTCTGATTCCGTATGTAAACATAAATTACAATGTAGTGTCTTTGTTTTTTAATGCTTCTTGAATAATTTTCGAATGAACTGTTTCCATGTCATCGATGATTTAGTTACCTGTTTCTACGACGCTGATAAATTCATCTCGGGTTAGAGTACCGGATTTAAGAGATGGCAACAACAATGAAAAATCATTATTCATCGCTGTGAAGTTTTCAGTGATTCTATTGCGTTGATTTTGATAGTAACTATTATCGCTGAAATCTTTTGTTTCCGTAAAAACTTTCAATTCGTTGTATTCTTTATAACGTTTTACTGGATTATTAGATTTTATCCTGTCTGTGACATAATCAGATTTTTGTGGTTCAGGTGGTAAATTAACGGTTTCTCCTCCGGGTGGTAATTCAGGCCATCTTAGTACGGTCCTTATTGAGCTTTGATAAATATGTACGACGTAACCATCTGTGCTTACCTCAATGGCAGATGATAGTGTCGGCTCATGAACCGTTATAGCTATTTTGATTCTTTTCCAGTAATCGATTTTATTCTACGTTGCAATTCAGCATTGATTTGTTCAATTTGGTATGATCCGGTTGGTATCGAAACAACGTTCCAGTCTGGTGTTCCGTCGGGTTTATTCTTATACGAGAACACCAGTGAATTATTCGGTTGTTGACCACCAAACGATTTTGATCTGATATTAGGCCAACTGTGATACACTCGTAATTTTTGCTAGCGCGATTTCCTTCACGGGGACTGGGATAGGGAAATTCACACTGAATTCTGGATTCGTTGATGTTATTGAGATCATGCTTGTTTGTACTGGGTTTGTGTTCTCCACTATTTGTTGAAGTAATTCCATCGGTGTTGTCATCGTTATTATACTGTTGTTGTCGCTCTAATTTTGACATCGCAGAATCATAAATACCTACCATCGCTGAGAACTCACTCTCTGCTATAATTGTATCATCGAGCAATGACGATATCAACGAGGATAATTGCGAGTATGCGGTTGATACAACATGAAATTGAATTATGTAGTCTTGTAGTTTGCGTTGGCTGCATGATGATATTTTTTTTGTTATAATTGAAATTATTCCCGCGATTGTTGTTGCCGCAGAAATGCAAATTGGAACAGCTATCGGGGCCATCATTGTTACCGAGGATAGTATAATTCCAGCTCCGGTGATTGCACCACTCACAGCGTACACAGTAACATCCATTACGGTAATTCTTCGTTGGTATTTTTTTATTTTTATTTGATACTCCTCAGTGAGGGTTTTGAGTCTATTTTGAAATTCTCTGACCTGATCATAGCGATATTGCGATGATGAAATCATTTTATTTTTAAATCAGTTTACGATTTCAATTGAAACCGTTATTTACTTAAATCCGCTACGAATTCCAAATACCACGTTGTTGAAACCCTGACCAAATTTTTATCAGTAGATGTTATCGTGAACTTTTCAGTTGTATCCTTGTCGATGATCGTTGAAATCATATTGTTGACCCCTGATGAACTCGACGATGAAATATTAAATTGAGTCGTTGTCACTAGTGTTAATCGATAAATGCCTTTGACGGTTGCAGTGATATCTAATTTGTTATTTGTAGGTGTCCACGCAAATGATCCGTGTTGGATCGTGTATACTACGTTGTTGGTTTTCTCATGAGGAATTTTTGTTTTCTCAATGATTGTTATCATCCTCGAAAAATCATTTTTGATGGCTTCGATGAAGTTTTTCGTCTCATCGATGGATTTTTTGATATCAGGGTGTTTTATTTCAATTTTATCCAACGGGGTTCCAATAAATTTATCCACGGTGTTTCTACGAAAATTTGAAAACTGTTTTCCGTGTTCTTCAGTTTTAGATTGAAGTGTTGCTAGGTCCAACACAGAATTTTTTAACTCATCGTTGAGAGTTTTTAATCTATCTGTAATCGTCGAAACGAGTACACCCGGTTTGAGTTTACCCTGATCGGAAAATAACGCGATAGTATCCTCGATTCCGTTTCGTTGTTTAACCAAAATATCATCCAACGACACATTACTAGTTTTCAATTTACCCTGACGATCTTGAAATACAACTATTTCCCCGGGATCAACACTTGTTAAGTTCAACGTCTCAGCTATTTCATCTTCGATTATTTTTTTTATATCACCGGTTGCAGATATTCCTGCAGTGCCATCGGGTTCGGGTTTCTTCATCGCTGATAACGATCTCCCCCAAATATCAATCATGATATTTTATACATCTCTCTTTAAAATCGTTTCGATTTCCAGCGATTACTGGTGTATTCATTTACGACAACATGTGGTGGTTTTCCCCTTGGGTTACCCAAGGAGTTAGAAATAGCGTCAAGGACATTTAATACTTTGCTGCCACATATTGGTGGATCATTCATTTGTTGTGTTGGTAGCGTAGAATACCAAGTCTTCATTGGAAAAGTCTTTAAGCGGTTTATATAACGCATAAACAATTTTGGCGGGGCTAATCCATATGAATCAAAATAGACGATTGCACGTGGATCAATAGCGTATGCAACCCAGTGAGTTCCAGGTCCGGTGCTGTTATCTAAATTAATAATACCAGTTTCAACGCTGTTTGGTTGTGCCGGTATCTGATCTTTCATAAAGACACCTCTGAAATTTTTAATCGCCAATTTTTTTAGCGGAATCAATTAAATCAAAATTGGACATGGGAACCAAAGATTCCTCAACTAGTAAACCGGTCCTAGTCTTAGACCCTTTCCGCTGTACCATGAATACGGGGTTCCTGGTAGTCTTAGACCCTTTCCCTTTTTTTATATCCCTGTCCAGTTGCCTTCCTTAGTGCCATTCCTGCTGAAGTACCAACGTCTCCTAACGCCGCTGCTTTAGCCACCGCTGGTGCTGCTGCTGCAATGAAGGCCGGAATCGCAGCTAACAACGGGAATATACCGCCGGTTTTAATCATATTTTGGATAGCAGCCGCAGAGAGAGTGATCTGAATGCCTTTTTTTGCTATAAGTGCATCATTGAAATGTTTTACTTGACGAGTTGTCAGCGATAATTTATTTGCACCACCATTCATTTGATTGGGTTTCAGCGTTATTGTGGTTCCACATTTTTTAGCTGATTCCGATTGCAATTTCTTGACCTGACCGGGTGTCAGGGCAACACTAATAACACTATACAACATTATACATAATAGATTGATTCTAAATCGTAAAACGATTCAATGGAAAAATCTGAAGGATTTTCAGTTACATATTTTCCACTGGTGCATCAATTACTCTCATTCTTCCGCCGACACCTTCGAGTAGCATTGATTTATCGCTGAGAATGACAGCAACTGCTCTATAATTAGCAAAAGTACCACGAAGCACATTAGCTTTAAAATGTATATCAACGACGGATTGTCTTGTTAAATCAAGATGTTCCAACGAAAAATAATAGATCGGATACAGATTCTTAAAATCATATTGTGATATTTGTAGACCAGTATCGACATTTTGATCGCGTGCCATAAATGACAACAGGCGATGGGTGCAATATGATTTTGACCGTAATCAAGTTGTACATCTTCAGATGGTTCCTGTTGGCCGTTTATTCTCAGTGAGACGTCTTTAACACCTAATGGATGAAATATCATATGACTGAAACGTTGATCGCCAACTCGTGTGTTATCCTGTAACGCAATAGATATATAACGTGGGGCAGAAACGCCTTGTTTTGATGCTAGGTTCCACGTGAATAACCCGTTAATATTTGATTGTTTTACATCTGTACTTAACGTTAGCCAACTTATCAGTGATTTTCTTCCTTGGTCCATAAATGATAATAATCGTTCTTCTGCAGCAATTGATGGAGTCAACACTGGCATTCATAATGACAGTTTTGTTAAAATGACTTTACCGGCATCATCATTTACATGATCTGCAGATGGATTTGCTGGAATCCTCCAAATTGCGTCATTATCATCACTCTTTCGCACCAGTGCTACTGTATGCTTCGCTCCATAAATAACTTTTCGTACATTTCTACAGAATCCAAAAATATGATGCAGTGGAATCGCGCATGAAAATGATTTACGCCGCCCATCCAACATTGACATACGTGTTGCAGCTCCTAGATTGAAATTAGGATCGTTGTTTATAACTACAGCCTCGACATCAGCATCATCATTAGCAGCACTGACTTCTTTTGGTCGTTTGATAGTAAATGGATTTCCTCCAGCGGTATTTTTAACATCTTTTCCAAACATCATAGAAGGTCCTGCTTATCTTGTATAATCATCAGAATATCTCGCCAACCCGATTATTGTTGTAGCCACATCAACATCGCGATCTATCGACTCAATTTCGTTTCCATCAATGAGGTATCTAGCACTCTCAAATAGCGCCATGATACCATTATTGACAAACCCGACTTGAGTACCAGCTGAATACGGTGCTGGTACAGCAGGAGTATCAGCAGCTGTTACAAGTTCTCCTTCTACTTCAATAAACGCTTCAGCGGGTAGAAAATATTTACTGGTATCATGAAGTTGAAGTTCAATTCTTGATCGACTATTTGAGTCTATTGCATGATAGGCGTAATATTGATAATCGCGTACAGAATCATCCTTGGAGACTGGGGCGTCTAAATCAAACGCTGGATCAGGTGACCTTTTGAACATTTTATTATATATCCATTGATCTAAATTGCGATTTTCATCGTAAACGATTTTCACCGTCGTGGTTTTAAGCCACTTCCTGCTATCATATTTGCGATGTTGCTTTGGTCGGGGTCATCAATGACTCTAGTTTTTCATCTACTGCGTTATTTATTATTTTACTAACACTTGCTGGCATAACTGCAGTAGATGGTAACGGTTTTTTTTTCGTCTAACTAGCGCTGTTAATTTATTCTTCGCGGCTGAAAACGCTTTCCCGGCAAGATCTCCAACAGTACTAATACCCTTATCACCAATAACATCAATGGCTTTCATTCCTAATTGTTTAGCTAACGGCATCACTTTTGGGGCCATTCTTGTAAATAACCCCGCAATGGTATCACCGAAACTATCTCCGTAATATGCTCTATAAACCGGAAACCGTGAATCAACTACATAGACACTGGCTGGTTTATTATGATTGTAGTGCATGATCATTATTTGAAATTGCTAGCAATTTTTTAATTGTAAAACAATTTTTCAATTAATCACTAGTGATTTCAGTCACTATGATACCCATTTTCCACTAAATCGCTAATGAAACTACGATATGTTTTGATATCCATGATACCACCTTGAAATAACCGTCTACAGATATCAGCTGCTTCATTAATTATTTCTGGTGAATTATTTCCAGCTCGGAACCCTCCGATTAGAACATCTAATCGTGATATATCATTGATAACACTATCAGGACATACCCCACTTGGAGTCCCACTGGAATCTCTTAACCCCTTCCCGCTATAACCAGTTGCTTCATCCAGTTTGTCTGTATCCGTGGGTTGTAAATAATCAAGAGCATCATCATCAAGTGTTAGTTGCTGTTGTTTTTTTAGGAGAGAAAGATATTTTCTTTGCAGGTTGCTGTCGCTTTCCTTGCAATTTTCGTTGTTTTAGTTCTTCATATCGTTTATACACTGTACCCACCGCATTGATATATTCAATTTTTAATGCACTATCTGTCTTAATTTGACTTGTTTTAGTTTTGATTTTGTAGAATATATCAGCCCAGTGAGTTATACTTCTAACAAACTTGTGATGTTCTGGTTTCAACATTTTTTTCTGTTTTCATAAGTCGCAACAACAAGCGCAGGAATTTCTGCTGGATCAGTCTTATCAATTGCTGCTAACCCTTCCTCGTTAAATCTCACGCGTAAATCATCTACTGTTCTTTTTGATTCAGGTGTCTTAGATTCCATTTTTTGTACAGCTTGTTTTGTTCGTTCAGTTTCCGCTGATATTTTTTCAAGTTCACCAATAAGTGATTTTCCCTCATCTCCCCGTATAGCACGCTCTACCCCCTTCGTTGCTGTGGTTACTGGTTTAAACAATTCTTCAGATTCCGCAGCAAAATCCGTTTGTAAACTCTGTCTAGTTTGCAGTTTATTTCTTACAGAGTCGCGAATTGGTATAAATCTCTTAATTGCATCTAGTCGTTCACGAGCCAATCGGGTCGTTAATGCATCATTGACCATTATTAAAAATCGTAGATTTCAATTGTAAAACAATTTTTCAATAGTAAAACAATTTTCCCCATCGATGATTAACTAATCGGAACCATCCATTAATGGTCCATCAATATTTTATTCAGTGTGAAATATTTTTATTTTTTATTGCTGTGAAATATTTTTATTTTTTATTCAGTGTGAAATATTTTTATTCAGTATGAAATATTTTTAATGCTGTGAAATATTTTTATTTTTTATTCAGTGTGAAATATTTTTATTTTCAATTGATGTGAAATATTTTTATTTTCTATTCAGTGTGAAATTTTTTTTATTCAGTGTGAAATATTTTTAATGCTGTGAAATATTTTTTTTTTATTCAGTGTGAAATATTTTTATTTTCTTTTGCTGTGAAATATTTTTATTTTTTATTCAATGTGAAATATTTTTATTTTTTATTCAGTGTGAAATATTTTTTTTCAGTGTGAAATATTTTTTTATTCACTGATTTTTGCCTGTTTTTCACTGATTTTTTGACAGTTTTGGTGCGTTTTTTCATTGATTTTGTGCCATTTTGGTGGTAATCTCCGTGAGATTTTACGGTCAAGTAGTCGATTTTGCATTGGATTTTCCATAGGGAAAACCTGTTAGGATTCATTTTTGATGGTTTTTAGACATTTTCCATCATTTTTTATCTGTTTTTATCGATTTTTAGCCAGTTTTCATAGATTTTTGATAAACAAAAAAAAAAAAACCTGTAGGGTCAAGTAGTCGATTTTACATGTGATTTTCCGTAGAGAAAAGCTATTAGGATTTATTCAGTGTGTGAAATATTTTGATTCAGTGTGAAATATTTTTATTTTTTATTCAGTGTGAAATATTTTTATTTTTTATTCAGTGTGAAATATTTTTTTTCATTGTGAAAAATTTTTTTATTCACTGATTTTGCCTGTTTTTCACTGATTTTTTGACAGTTTTGGTGGTTTTTTCATTGATTTTGTGCCATTTTGGTGGTAATCTCCTTGAGATTTTACGGTCATGTAGTTGATTTTGCATTGGATTTTCTATAGGGAAAAGCTGTTAGGATTCATTTTAGATGGTTTTTAGCCATTTTCCATCAATTTTTGTCTATTTTTATCGATTTTTAGCCAGTTTTCATCGATTTTTGATATAAAAAAAAACAGTAGGGTCAAGTAGTCGATTTTGCGTGTGATTTTCCGTAGAGAAAAGCTATTAGGATTCATTCAGTGTGTGAAATATTTTTATTCAGTGTGAAATATTTTCATTTTTTTTTCAGTGTGAAATATTTTTATTTTTTTTTCAGTGTGAAATATTTTTTTATTCACTGATTTTGTCTGTTTTTCACTGATTTTTTGACAGTTTTGGTGGTTTTTCATTGATTTTGTGCCATTTTGGTGGTAATCTCCGTGAGATTTTACGGTCAAGAAGTCGATTTTGCATTGGATTTTCCATAGGTAAAACCTGTTAGGATTCAATTTAGATGGTTTTTAGCCATTTTCCATCATTTTTTTTTATCTGTTTTTATCGATTTTTAGCCAGTTTTCATAGATTTTTGATAAACAAAAAAGAAAAAAAAAAACCTGAAGGGTCAAGTAGTCGATTTTACATGTGATTTTCCGTAGAGAAAAGCTATTAGGATTCATTCAGTGTGTGAAATATTTTTATTCAGTGTGAAATATTTTTATTTTTATTCAGTGTGAAATATTTTTATTTTTTATTCAGTGTGAAATATTTTTTTTCAGTGTGAAATATTTTTTTATTCACTGATTTTGCCTGTTTTTCACTGATTTTTGGACAGTTTTGGTTGTTTTTTCATTGATTTTGTGCCATTTTGGTGGTAATCTCCGTGAGATTTTACGGTCAAGTAGTCGATTTTGCATTGGATTTTCCATAGGGAAAAGCTGTTAGGATTCATTTTAGATGGTTTTTAGCCATTTTCCATCAATTTTTGTCTATTTTTATCGATTTTTAGCCAGTTTTCATCGATTTTTGATAAAATAAAAAAACAGTAGGGTCAAGTAGTCGATTTTGCATGTGATTTTCCGTAGAGAAAAGCTATTAGGATTCATTCAGTGTGTGAAATATTTTTATTCAGTGTGAAATATTTTAATTTTTTTCAGTGTGAAATATTTTTATTTTTTTTTTAGTGTGAAATATTTTTTTGTTCACTGATTTTGTCTGTTTTTCACTGATTTTTTGACAGTTTTGGTGGTTTTTCATTGATTTTGTGCCATTTTGGTGGTAATCTCCTTGAGATTTTACGGTTAAGAAGTCGATTTTGCATTGGATTTTCCATAGGGAAAACCTGTTAGGATTCATTTTAGATGGTTTTTAGCCATTTTCCATCATTTTTTATCTGTTTTTATCGATTTTTAGCCAGTTTTCATCGATTTTTGATAAACAAAAAAAAAAAACAGTAGGGTCAAGTAGTCGATTTTGCATGTGATTTTCCGTAGAGAAAAGCTATTAGGATTCATTCAGTGTGTGAAATATTTTTATTTTTTATTCAGTGTGAAATATTTTTTTTTTTTATTCAGTGTGAAATATTTTTTTCAGTGTGAAATATTTTTTTATTCACTGATTTTGCCTGTTTTTCACTGATTTTTTGACAGTTTTGGTTGTTTTTTCATTGATTTTGTGCCATTTTGGTGGTAATCTCCTTGAGATTTTACGGTCAAGTAGTCGATTTTGCATTGGATTTTCTATATGAAAAAGCTGTTAGGATTCATTTTAGATGGTTTTTAGCCATTTTCCATCAATTTTTGTCTGTTTTTATCAATTTTTAGCCAGTTTTCATCGATTTTTGATAATAAAATTAAAACAGTAGGGTCAAGTAGTCGATTTTGCATTTGATTTTCCGTAGAGAAAAGCTATTAGGATTCATTCAGTGTGTGAAATATTTTTATTCAGTGTAAAATATTTTCATTTTTTTTCAGTGTGAAATATTTTTATTTTTTTTCAGTGTGAAATATGTTTTTATTCACAGATTTTGTCTGTTTTCACTGATTTTGTGACAGTTTTGGTGGTTTTTCATTGATTTTGTGCCATTTTGGTGGTAACCTCCGTTTGATTTTACGGTCAAGAAGTCAATTTTGCATTGGAATTTCCATAGGTTAAACCTGTTAGGATTCATTTTTGATGGTTTTTAGCCATTTTCCATCAATTTTTGTCTGTTTTTATCAATTTTTAGCCAGTTTTCATCGATTTTTGATAAACAAAAAAAAAAAACCAGTAGGGTCAAGTAGTCGATTTTGCATGTGATTTTCCGTAGAGAAAAGCTATTAGGATTCATTCAGTGTGTGAAATATTTTTATTCAGTGTGAAATATTTTTATTTTTTATTCAGTGTGAAATATTTTTATTTTTTATTCAGTGTGAAATATTTTTTTCAGTGTGAAATATTTTTTGTTCACTGATTTTGCCTGTTTTTCACTGATTTTTTGACAGTTTTGGTGGTTTTTCATTGATTTTTTGCCATTTTGGTGGTAATCTCCTTGAGATTTTACGGTCAAGTAGTCGATTTTGCATCGGATTTTCCATACGGAAAAGCCGTTAGGATTCATTTTTGATGGTTTTTAGCCATTTTCCATCAATTGTTGTCTGTTTTTATCGATTTTTGATTAAAAAAAACCAGTAGGGTCAAGTAGTCGATTTTGCATGTGATTTTCTGTAGAGAAAAGCTACAGGATTCATTCAGTGTGTGAAATATTTTGATTCAGTGTGAAATAATTTTATTTTTTATTCAGTGTGAAATATTTTTATTTTTTATTCAGTGTGAAATATTTTTTTTCATTGTGAAATATTTTTTTATTCACTGATTTTGCCTGTTTTTCACTGATTTTTTGACAGTTTTGGTTGTTTTTTCATTGATTTTGTGCCATTTTGGTGGTAATCTCCTTGAGATTTTACGGTCAAGTAGTTGATTTTGCATTGGATTTTCTATAGGGAAAAGCTGTTAGGATTCATTTTAGATGGTTTTTAGCCATTTTCCATCAATTTTTGTCTATTTTTATCGATTTTTAGCCAGTTTTCATCGATTTTTGATAAAAAAAAAAAAAAACAGTCGGGTCAAGTAGTCGATTTTGCATGTGATTTTCCGTAGAGAAAAGCTATTAGGATTCATTCAGTGTGTGAAATATTTTTATTCAGTGTGAAATATTTTCATTTTTTTTTTAGTGTGAAATATTTTTATTTTTTTTTCAGTGTGAAATATTTTTTTATTCACTGATTTTGTCTGTTTTTCACTGATTTTTTGACAGTTTTGGTGGTTTTTCACTGATTTTGTGCCATTTTGGTGGTAATGTCCGTGAGATTTTACGGTCAAGAAGTCGATTTTGCATTGGATTTTCCATAGGTAAAACCTGTTAGGATTCAATTTAGATGGTTTTTACCCATTTTCCATCATTTTGTTTATCTGTTTTTATCGATTTTTAGCCAGTTTTCATAGATTTTTGATAAACAAAAAAGAAAAAAAAAACCTGTAGGGTCAAGTAGTCGATTTTACATGTGATTTTTCGTAGAGAAAAGCTATTAGGATTCATTTAGCGTGTGAAATATTTTTATTCAGTGTGAAATATTTTTATTTTTATTCAGTGTGAAATATTTTTATTTTTTATTCAGTGTGAAATATTTTTTTTCAGTGTGAAATATTTTTTTATTCACTGATTTTGCCTGTTTTTCACTGATTTTTTGACAGTTTTGGTTGTTTTTTCATTGATTTTGTGCCATTTTGGTGGTAATCTCCTTGAGATTTTACGGTCAAGTAGTCGATTTTGCATTGGATTTTCCATAGGGAAAAGCTGTTAGGATTCATTTTAGATGGTTTTTAGCCATTTTCCATCAATTTTTGTCTATTTTTATCGATTTTTAGCCAGTTTTCATCGATTTTTGATAAAATAAAAAAACAGTAGGGTCAATTAGTCGATTTTGCATGTGATTTTCCGTAGAGAAAGGCTATTAGGATTCATTCAGTGTGTGAAATATTTTTATTCGGTGTGAAATATTTTAATTTTTTTCAGTGTGAAATATTTTTATTTTTTTTTTCAGTGTGAAGTATTTTTTTATTCACTGATTTTGTCTGTTTTTCACTGATTTTTTGACAGTTTTGGTGGTTTTTCATTGATTTTGTGCCATTTTGGTGGTAATCTCCTTGAGATTTTACGGTCAAGAAGTCGATTTTGCATTGGATTTTCCATAGGGAAAACCTGTTAGGATTCATTTTAGATGGTTTTTAGCCATTTTCCATCATTTTTTATCTGTTTTTATCGATTTTTAGCCAGTTTTCATCGATTTTTGATAAACAAAAAAAAACCAGTAGGGTCAAGTAGTCGATTTTGCATGTGATTTTCCGTAGAGAAAAGCTATTAGGATTCATTCAGTGTGTGAAATATTTTTATTCAGTGTGAAATATTTTTATTTATTATTCAGTGTGAAATATTTTTATTTTTTATTGCTGTGAAATATTTTTATTTTTTTATTCAGTGTGAAATATTTTTTTCAGTGTGAAATATTTTTTTATTCACTGATTTTGCCTTTTTTTCACTGATTTTTTGACAGTTTTGGTTGTTTTTTCATTGATTTTGTGCCATTTTGGTGGTAATCTTCTTGAGATTTTACGGTCAAGAAGTCGATTTTGTATTGGATTTTCCATAGGGAAAAGCTGTTAGGATTTATTTTTAGATGGTTTTTAGCCATTTTCCATCATTTTTTGTCTGTTTTTATCAATTTTTAGCCAGTTTTCATCGATTTTGATAAAAAAAAACAAAAAACAGTAGGATCAAGTAGTCGATTTTGCATGTGATTTTCCGTAGAGAAAAGCTATTAGGATTCATTCAGTGTGTGAAATATTTTTATTCAGTGTGAAATATTTTCATTTTTTTTCAGTGTGAAATATTTTTATTTTTTTTCAGTGTGAAATATGTTTTTATTCACAGATTTTGTCTGTTTTTCACTGATTTTGTGACAGTTTTGGTGGTTTTTCATTGATTTTGTGCCATTTTGGTGGTAATCTCCGTTTGATTTTACGGTCAAGAAGTCAATTTTGCATTAGATTTTCCATAGGTAAAACCTGTTAGGATTCATTTTTGATCGTTTTTAGCCATTTTCCATCATTTTTTAAATGTTTTTATCGATTTTTAGCCAGTTTTCATCGATTTTTGATAAACAAAAAAAAAAAAACCATTAGGGTCAAGTAGTCGATTTTGCATGTGATTTTCCGTAGAGAAAAGCTATTAGGATTCATTCAGTGTGTGAAATATTTTTATTCAGTGTGAATATTTTTATTTTTTATTCAGTGTGAAATATTTTTTTTTTATTCAGTGTGAAATATTTTTTTCAGTGTGAAATATTTTTTTGTTAACTGATTTTGCCTGTTTTTCACTGATTTTTTGACAGTTTTGGTGGTTTTTCATTGATTTTGTGCCATTTTGGTGGTAATCTCCTTGAGATTTTACGGTCAAGTAGTCGATTTTGCATTGGATTTTCCATAGGGAAAAGCCGTTAGGATTCATTTTTGATGGTTTTTAGCCATTTCCCATCAATTTTTGTCTGTTTTTATCGATCTTTAGCCAGTTTTCATCGATTTTTGATTAAAAAAAAACCTGTAGGGTCAAGTAGTCGATTTTGCATGTGTTTTTCCGTAGAGAAAAGCTATTAGGATTCATTCAGTGTGTGAAATATTTTTATTCAGTGTGAAATATTTTTATTTTTTATTCAGTGTAAAATATTTTTTTTTCAGTGTGAAATATTTTTTTATTTACTGATTTTGCCTGTTTTTCACTGACTTTTTGACAGTTTTGGTGGTTTTTCATTGATTTTGTGCCATTTTGGTGGTAATCTCCTTGAGATTTTACGGTCAAGTAGTCAATTTTGCATTGGATTTTCTATAGGAAAAGCTGTTAGCATTCATTTTTGATGGTTTTTAGCCATTTTTCATCAATTGTTGTCTGTTTTAATCGATTTTTAGCCAGTTTTCATCGATTTTTGATTAAAACAAAAAACCAGTAGGGTCAAGTAGTCGATTTTGCATGTGATTTTCCGTAGAGAAAAGCTATTAGGATTCATTCAGTGTGTGAAATATTTTTATTCAGTGTGAAATATATTTATTTATTATTCAGTGTGAAATATTTTTAATTTTTATTGCTGTGAAATATTTTTATTTTTTTATTCAGTGTGAAATATTTTTTATTCAGTGTGAAATATTTTTAATGCTGTGAAATATTTTTATTTTTTATTCATTGTGAAATATTTGTATTTTCTATTGCTGTGAAATATTTTTATTTTTTATTCAGTGTGAAATATTTTTTATTCAATGTGAAATATTTTTATTTTTTATTCAGTGTGAAATATTTTTTAATTTTATTCAGTATGAAATATTTTTTTTTCTGTGTGAAATATTTTTTTATTCACTGATTTTGCCTGTTTTTCACTGATTTTTTGACAGTTTTGGTGGTTTTTCATTGATTTTGTGCCATTTTTGTGGTAATCTCCGTGAGATTTTACGGTCAAGTAGTCGATTTTGCATTAGATTTTCCATAGGGAAAAGCTGTTAGGATTCATTTTTGAAGGTTTTTAGCCATTTTCCATTAATTTTTGTCTGTTTTTATCGATCTTTAGGCAGTTTTCATAGATTTTTGATTAAAAAAAAATTAGTAGGGTCAAGTAGTCGATTTTGCATGTGATTTTCCGTAGAGAAAAGCTATTAGGATTCATTCAGTGTGTGAAATATTTTTATTCAGAGTGAAATATTTTTATTTTTTATTCAGTGTGAAATATTTTTTTTCAGTGTGAAATATTTTTTTATTCACTGATTTTGCCTTTTTTTCACTGATTTTTTGACAGTTTTGGTGGTTTTTCATTGATTTTGTGCCATTTTGGTGGTAGTCTCTTTGAGATTTTACGGTAAAATAGTCAATTTTGCATTGGATTTTCTATAGGAAAAGCTGTTAGGATTCATTTTTGATGGTTTTTAGCCATTTTCCATCAATTGTTTTCTGTTTTCATCGATTTTTAGCCAGTTTTCATCGATTTTTGATTAAAAAAAAACCAGTAGGGTCAAGTAGTCGATTTTGCGTGTGATTTTCCGTAGAGAAAAGCTATTAGGATTCATTCAGTGTGTGAAATATTTTTATTCGGTGTGAAATATTTTTATTTATTATTCAGTGTGAAATATTTTTATTTTTTATTGCTGTGAAATATTTTTATTTTTTTATTCAGTGTGAAATATTTTTTATTCAGTGTGAAATATTTTTAATGCTGTAAAATATTTTTATTTTTTATTCATTGTGAAATATTTGTATTTTCTATTGCTGTGAAATATTTTTATTTTTTATTCAGTTTGAAATATTTTTTATTCAGTGTGAAATATGTTTAATGCTGTGAAATATTTTTATTTTTTATTCAGTGTGAAATATTTTTTATTCAGTGTGAAATATGTTTAATGCTGTGAAATATTTTTATTTTTATTCAGTGTGAAATATTTTTATTTTTTATTTAGTGTGAAATATTTTTTTTCAGTGTGAAATATTTTTTTATTCACTGATTTTGCCTGTTTTTCACTGATTTTTTGACAGTTTTGGTGGTTTTTCATTGATTTTGTGCCATTTTGGTGGTAATCTCCTTGAGATTTTACGGTCAAGAAGTCGATTTTGCATTGGATTTTCCATAGGGAAAACCTGTTAGGATTCATTTTAGATGGTTTTTAGCCATTTTCCATCATTTTTTATCTGTTTTTATCGATTTTTAGCCAGTTTTCATCGATTTTTGATAAACAAAAGCATTTTCCAGTCTTCCCCCGTTTCAAATTCTCACTCTGTGTAACAACTTCTAGATTTGATAAGGAATTATTCTTTGGATTAGAATCCTTGTGATCAATAACAAAATCACCCTTGATCAATCCATAAAAACATTCATACACGAAACGATGATTGTGATATTTCTTCTTTCCAGCGCCAAACATCAAATACCCTTAATTACTCACAACACCAACTGGTTTCTTTAGCCTACAGTGTCTGACAACACCATCACTAGATGCTTCATAATTTGTAATCAAGGGATGCGGTCTAAATTCTTGGTTCATTTATATACTATATTATTGTTTGTCTAATTCATTGTTTGGTTTAATAATGAATCTTTCGATGTAGTCTTGAGGGGTTCTTATGATTTTATTGCTGACTTTGTCAGGGACTCTGATTTTGTCAGGGTCACTGATTTTGTCAGGGTCAGGGACTTTGTCAGTGTCAGGGACTTTGTCGCTGACAGTGTCAGGGTCAGAAATTTTGATTGAAAATTCATATGATTTTCCATTTTTTATTCTTTTTATCATAATAACGCTTCAACTCTCTGTATCGCTTACCACTACAATTTAGACACAATTGTGATTTTCCCCTGACCCCAACCCCACAACGAATACAGGGTAACGGACCAAGGCTTCCAAGACGAAAACTTTGCATATGATACCCACAGAACTCGTTTCTACATGATTTGTTACAAGGAGTCACAGATCCAATCATGAGCCATTTGCAATGATTCATTATACATAAATCTTTCATTTAAATGCTTGTTTTAATTATAGTATGAAGGAGTTCAAGAGATTATCGAAAATAACTCCCTTGAAAAGTGTTAAATTCAATCTCGATAGAGTTTCTGATACACCAAAGAATAAAATTCCTGATAGAACCATGATTAGTAAAATCAGAGACTGTTTTAATGAATTCAAGCGTGATGGGGCATCTCATTGTTGGTCAACATTTCGAATCCATGGTAGTGTTGACGCTACCATGAATGATGAAAAAGCAGCAGGGATAATCTCAAATCTTGGGCGAGAAAGGCATTTTTTTAGAATAAAATTCCTTATCCGTGATGATACTGGAAATTGGATCATTAGGGATAAATACGAACCCATTCTCAAGGACAAAAAAAACTGTCGCTGTGAATCAAGATTCCAAACTAGGAATTTTGACTGGAATTGACAAACCATACTACGAGAGATCTTATCCTGTAACAGCAGTTGTTTACGGGATATATCCGTTAAATGACAAACCTGATATTGCAAAACTAGCACACATGAAATATTCTTCGTCAAAGGCTCAATTGTGTAGCAACACGAATAAAAAAACACTTCACAAATGCATCCCAGGGAAATAAATTGATTGATCTAAGACGAAAAAAAAAACACGAATGGGAATTAACGGTGAAACAGCATGGGGCAACAATTCAGGATATAATCAAATTAGAAAAGTCATTAAGATTTCCAATATCAGTAACGACAATAACCGGTGAAGTATTATACGAATCGAAATATAAATCAAAAGGAACTCCAATACAAATTATTGATCATAACGAACACGCGTGGTCATCTGTAGTAACAATATTCCAACGGGATAGAACTGTAAATTATATCCCCCCAACAGGGTTGGGACCTGAAGAGTTTTTTCCGAGCAGAAATTATTTGATGCTATTTACAATTTGAGTAAAAACGATCCTGTGTCGATGTGGCAATTTCATAGTGCTGCAGACGATGAATGTAGATTTGATCAGTTTGTAAGACCCAACGGAGAATTGTACCGTACTGAAGAGCTGCATAATCAAATGAAAAAACTAGCTAGTGAGTTTTCTCCAGAGAGTATTGAAGATCAGTTATTAACAAACTGTTTTACACTTCCCTCTGTTGCAACACATTTTGCTAGGAAGAAAAACGCGTGGAAACCAACGCAAAGTGAGTTTTTATCAGATGTCAGATTGAGTTGTCTTGAATACAGTCATGGAGGGTTTTGGAATACAAAATATGACCCTGAAACCGTTATTTCCGTTGATTCGCTCGTGTAGTATCATTTGAATTGGCTACAGGACTTCATCCGTGTAGTTATGTTTTTATTGGTAAACACATGTCTGAAAAACACTGGATGCCAATAGTGTTATTACGGTATATGATTGATTGTGGGATGTTAAAATCATTAATTGTCAGTGAAGCGATTATATCCTATCGAGCACAGAAATCAGTCTGGTTACCACAACCTGATCTAGAAAAAATAATTAGCGGACAGCGAAAACTGTTTCCTGATTTTAATGAGCAACAAATCATGGATTGGTCTAAACAGCTATTTGAAATCAGAAACAACGAAGCAAAAGATCTTGGACGAAGAATAATCGGTAAATTCACCCAGGGTGGCAAATATGGCAATACAAGATATTCTTCACGATTGATTATAAACAAAGCTGAATACGATTTTGTAATCGCGGATCTAACGAATAAAGGCCTATATGTCAATCGTAAAGACGCATTTCTGTCCAGTAGAACCAAATTGGGTACAATTGTTACCTACAACGATGGATTCAATCCGCAGTATACACATTTCAGAGCTTCTATGCTCGGTTATGCTTCTATTAATCTGTTTTCAATGATAAATAAATTTCCTAACACCGCAGGTAGAGTCGCCACTGATTCATTTTACATAAAAAGCGATATGGCTGATTTTATAAGCAGTAGCAAAGCTACTGGCAACGAGAATTGGGGATCATGGAGAATTAAGCGAGAAATGCTTCATGATTATATTCAATCAGCAGATGTTACGATTGAAAATAATTATCGGAATCTCTTTGAGATTCAATCAGAATTTTCTAATGCACCACCGATTTCTGATCCAATATGTCGATATAAAACAGTTTATTTAAACGGCTGTGGTGGGTCAGGAAAAACAACCCGGGCAATTGAATTATTCCGCGTTTCCAATCCAAACATGATTGTGCTAACACCAACTCACAGACGTGCAAGAGAGATGATACAGCGAGGGGTAAATGCCTGTACTTAATACAGTTTCTTTCGATGGAAAGTAGATAAGTGGACTCCTGAGCGTATGGGCGAAAATCTTATTCCTTAAATACTCATTTGGGATGAAATATGCACAGTGTCATTAGATGTATTACAAATATTTCTTGAGTGGTTGTTATTGAAAACTACAAAAGTCGTCATGTGCGGTCATCACGGCCAACCCCCACCATTTGTCGGTGCATCGCCACATGAATGGCTAAAGGGTTTTGTAGACTATTATGAAGAAATTAGTACTGATTATAGATCACTTGATGAACAATTACGAGAATTCAAAGCGCTAATTAGATTACAACCGGATAGAATCCTATGTGAAATAGCGCGTGAAATAATTTCAGAAACTCCAATGAATGATTTCTTGGAAACATGGAGACCAAATGATTTGATAATTGCAAGTAGAAAAATAGTTAGAGACACACTTCAGATGAAGTTATTTGAAACGCATAAAAAAAATTTGCAACACTTCCGGTACCGTTATGTTATAGGCCTTCGGATACATGAAAAATATTGATATTCCAGGCTTGACAGAGTCAAGAAAAAAAATTCTCGTATTAAATGATATTGTGCTGGTTGATATCAATGTCGTTGAAGATGCATTGCGTGCTAATAAATCCGCATGGACGCTAGGATACGCAACGACGATACATTCTTCACAGGGATTGACTATATCGGATACAATTGTTTGGATAGTAGATAATCGCATCGAATGGTCAAATTTAGTCTATCTTGCAGTATCCAGAGTACCAAAAATAAATCAGCTTTGAAGAGTTGTCTTTGAAAATCCTTTTTTCTTGGATGAATTCTTTTGCATATTGATATCCAAATAACCGCTCAGGAAGGGTTTTATTAAATCGTTCTACAATTGCCTGATCACGACGTAGCGCAGTATGCCCCCGTCTGATGGTGACATTATGATGTTTCATTATTGATAACACTGCACCCTGAAATTCCTTGCCAGGATCAACTTGTAACAGATTTGGCCAGTGCCCCTTCGATAAATCTTTTCAAATGCAGAAGCCACTTCAGGTGATGATTGTATTTTTAACGGTTCTGCTTCTTTGTATCGACTTGCAACATCAACTACAGTTAACGCGTATTTGTAACCACCATCATGTGGCAGAAATAATATATCAGCTTGATGAACTTCATTAGGGACAGTCACATCAAAATGCGAGTAATTAATTTGTTTAGGCGGTGGTAGATAAATCTGCCATAGTGCCTGTTTGGATAACCAATGAGCCGAAGTGGGTTTTTTCACTTTTGCAGCGCTAGCGAGTTTATTGATTGCTGCCTTGCCTCTCCAGTATCCTTTCGGAGAATAATAAATAGATTCCATGTTGTTATTAATTACCAGTACCCAACATCAATTTACTTTTCATAGCCGATTTTATCAAAAATGAAGCCAATTTTTCTTTGAAAGATTTATCCGGAATAGCATTTAACGCATGAATTAATTTCACATCTGCTAGATGCCTGTGTTGCAAATTGCTGCTTTTATAAGCAACATCATGAACGTGACACGCCTTATCAATGGCGTTTATTGGTTCTTCACCGGGTTTGGGTTGGTTATGATTATAGAGTCTGATATCAAGTCTGGTTCCCGGTCCACAATAACTATACCCTGGAAGGTGTTTTTCTCCTGGATACTTTGCCCATGGGGTTCCAGGGAGTTTAGTTAGCTTGGCTGCGATATCACCCCCTCGTTTTTTTTAAATCCTTGGAAACAAATCTAAATTTCTTTGTACTACATTGTACGCATTTACCAGAAAGCGCTGATCGGTTATTTTTAGTAGTAGTCGTCGTCAAGTCATCTGTGCCATTACGCGCCTTACACTTCACACAATATAGATCCATAATTTATATATAACAGCATGAATATAATTGATTATTCAGCTACCCGACGACGGGAACCTATTAAACACCATGAAATGTTGATGAATTCAATTAGAATGATTATAATCGGACCATCTGGAAGTGGCAAGACACAACTGCTACTTAATTTGATAACGAGATGGATGAAATGGAACAAGTTGTATTTAATAACCCCGAGTGTAGACGATCAGCGATGCTATGAAGTGCTAAAGTATTTTAACGAAAAAGCAAAAGAATTTCAAATCGATGATGATATTATTGAATTTATTACTGATATAGAGGAAGCACCGAGTATTGATTCATCGACGGAAGTATTAACAATTTAGTCGTATATGACGATATCATGTTAGACAATCAAAAGAATCCTGCAATGATTTTTTCCAGAGGCAGGCATAAAAGCACTGATGTGATATATGTCACTCAACGATACACACAAATACCAAAAGTGATTCGCGATAATTGCAATTTATTGTGTGTATTTAACGGCGTTGATACTCATACACTACAAAATATTCATCAGACCTGGTGCAGCGGTGATATGAATCATAATCAATTTAGAAATTTCTTTAGTCACGCTCAGTCAATACCACACGGATTTGTGACGATAAATTTAGCAGACCCGCGGACGCGATATCGTATCGAACTTGATAAAATATTTGGTTGAAATCATAGAGGTGAGTTTTTACTCATTTCTAAGCCTTCTCCAAGATCGTGTTTTCAGACAAAAATCACTAAGTCTCTGTTTGGCAAATGGAGACTTTCTCTTTTCTTGTGGTTAAAACATGAAATTTCGTAGGAAGGCTCTATTTGCCGTTTTGACGGTTAAAATCGTTTTTTGTCTAAAAGTTGTCCGATTCACCCTCTCTGCTGCTAGATCTGATTTGAATCAGATTGGCCCAGACTTCGTGGGATAGTGCTACCGCAACGTTTCCATCTTGTCACGTTTGTTGACACGTGTATATGCATCTGAAGTGAATATTACATAACTAATGCATCACAGTAAGATATCGCTCTGAATTCCACGTTGAAGATCCTGTGAATTTATATTATTAAAGATCATGCCGCATAAAGCCTTTTAAAATTTCTGAATCTAACTTAGGTTGACATGACGTGGATTAGAAAATAAATGTGCATGCCTATAAATATAATACTGTGTTTGCTACTCTACGATACATTCTTTCATTAATCTGAGAGCAGTGGTAAATGCAAACATAAATTCGTACTTACCATTAACTCAATTCAAATTTAGGAATCCTGTTCCATAAAATAATTATTAATTTGTCACCTGAAGCCCACACAAAACTAATACACGTTATACTCATTTTCAAAACATTCCATATATGCGGCACAAATGGGCACATCACAATATGATTGACTCAAAGGGTAATAATTAGATAGGACCCATGCATCCGGTTGATGATGTTACCTCTTGAGCCAATCATATTTCGTAGAGTAACAAACTCCGTAGCTCTCGGTAAATAGATGACGTTGCATATGAATATATTTGTCTCGGTTGATCATGAGCCTTCAAAGATGAAATAGCAGAAGGAGATCGGAGGTCAGACGTGGAACGAAGAATTTTAGAACTTATTTACCTGGTCTCTTTTATAGTATGATACACATGGTCCTTTGTCAGAACGGATCATTGAGGTAATCTGAAGAAATTAAGTCAATCGGTATGATTTTTTTTCTTCTTTAGGTTATTGCTTTTTTTAACTGTAAGCCTTCGTCGAGTACCTGTGATTAAAATCAAATCTCCACTGTCCTACATTAAGATCATACAGCAACCGTTTAAGGGTCATGTTCTGGTGACCTTTAAATTAGCCAATGGAAATGCAGCTTTAAAAAGTAGGAAAGTGAATCAAATCGTTCGGCACGCAATGACACCCTTCACACTACTCACTCTCAAAACACGAGAATATCAGACTTTATCTGACTGGATGACAAAATTATCAAGTTTGGTAATATTATAGGTCACCAGAACATGGGACCTATGCGGTCGCTGTCATGCCTTCACGTTGAACAGTGGAGATCTGATTTTAATCAGATTTGGGAGGTGGGAGAGAAAAACATCAATTCGTTAGCTTTTTTTACGGTTTAACGCCATTTGTTATCACAATATAGGCTATACATGGCGGCCAGTGTTAATGGTGGAGGAAGAACCCGGAGAACCCCAGGAAAGAACCAGACAGGTGAGATGGCCGTGATCCGGAACGAACAGCGCTTTAGACCACTCGACCACTCGGGGCCCCAGATCAATCTGTTCAGCGTATCTGAAATCCTGAAGTAACTTTCTATTGTATCGCAAGGGAAAAAAGGTATCTTTTTTTTACCATTATAACGTGTTAACATTTCTGACGGAAGGAATAAACCAAAAACTATGGAAAAGTTGCAAATGGACATTTATTATCGGATGTAAAATAAAACAAAGAAGAATCTGCGCAAGTCATTATTTTTGCGATCAAAAAGTCAACAAAATTGATATATAATCACATATACGTCGAATCCAACTGCAAAGAACAGACCATGATGTGCCGCTGCATTCTACTCCGGAAGATCAATATCTATAATATTTGCTCTACTGTTTGCTGCTAATAAATTGTTTTCAGGCAGATCGTCTGCGTATTATGCTAAGGCTGATATTTGTCTGTGTATTCTGCAGTTCGATTAGACTTATAAGTGAGTTCAGACGGTATATATATATATATATATATATATATATATATATATATATATATATATATATATATATATATATATATATATATATATAATTTAAACTTGTTACTGCAGTTCACAATAACTGATTGCAGACTTGCTAGAAAGTGAGATTTCTTTTATCAATGCCCATTTGCTCAGGAATATTTCAGCTGATCACACCCTCCTGAAATAAAGAAATGCATAAAGTTCATCGTGATATTTGAAACGTTTGCAAGTAAATTTATCAAAGCTCCAGTAACTTCTGTTAGTTTAAGTTTAAAATTCAAAATTGTTAAAGAAACATAACAATTCTACAACACAATCATGTTGCTAGTGGTATTCCGTATTTTGACTGATAGAAGTCCAACAATTCTAGTATGTTAACAAATCGTCCATTATGACTAGAGCAATACAAGATAAACCTTTGTTCAGCTTATTCTCGCCTTAACAAGTTTGATGAAAAGTGTAAGGCTATCGTTGTGCATGTCAGAATATAATGTTAGCAATATTATCCAAGACAAGGCACACGTTATAGCCTTATGTATACACAAATTATAGCCCTATTTAGACTGACGTTATAGCCCTATTTATACAGATTATGGTGAAATGAATGTAATGAAATCTATTGCAAAACAAAACCATTGTTGATCATGGAACAAAAATGAATGCGACAAAGATCGGGTAAAACCACCAGAAACACGTCACTTCCGGTACCAATATTGTTTTCATTTACTTAGAGGGCATACATATATGTGTATATATTAATGTCGTGTGTCCAGCATCAGTTGCGAGCGTTGGCAGATCAAATTACGGTGGTGTAGATAGGTAGTCACAAGAGGGAAACACACACACACACACACACACACACATATATATATATCTGTCGCTTGGATTATATATATATATATATATATATATATATATATATATATATATATATATATATATATATATATATATATAATCCAAGCGACAGAGAAATCTAGTTGTTTTACTTTTATGATCTCAGTCTAGTCATCTCAGACCAATCGTCTCAGTCATGGTGTCCACGCGCTAAGAACTACTTTTAACAAAAGAAACCCTTAATTGTCAGCTGCTGTGCCATAGTTCTCAAATAAAATAACAACAGCAAGAACAACAACAAATAATATATAACCTAAACATAGTTTTTTAAGGTCAATCTGTCTTAAAAAACAAACCAAAACAAAAACATTTTGATAGAGACAAATACTATTTCGAGGTTTTGATATTATGTTAGTTCCTTCTAACTAGCATGGTCAAGTTTATCCTATATGCAGGACTAGCTCAGTACATTTTCAGATCATTAAATGTAGCTAAAGCAACTGAATTATGTGTAAACACATCGCGTGAACCATTGTATATATTGTTATCTATATTTAATGAAGCTGACCTGAAAATTTACTGAGCTACAGATAGGATAAATTTCTCAATGGTGTTTGCAATGAACTATGTCAGAAAACACTGATCCATGCACATAAGACTATATACCTATACACTACATAGCATCCCAACTCTCTAAACAGCAACGGAAAACTTGGCAACAGCCAAAAATGTGTTATGTCAAACATGCTCCATTATCATTTTGTTAAGCGTCGTTTTGTGTTATTTTTCTTTGCTCACGCGTATGAACTGTGTACTTCGGACTCAACTGTCACATCACAGACCTCCTTAGCTTATTTGCATTCATGCGCCACATGTACGCATTCCGACGTGCACACTTTTAAAGAGTTCTTTTTACTTTAAAGGATAATATTGGGTGAGAAAAATAATCTACGTTGGGGTTTGGACCGAGATGATGAAATCCCAGCCGCAGGGTTACAATATTTACCTCCCCACTCTGACAAGCCTCGTGGGGATACAAATAATATAACCCCTACTCTCATTGTCTCGGTCCAAACCCCAACATAGATTTTATATATATATATATATATATATATATATATATATATATATATATATATATATATATATATATATATATATATAGAACAAAATATTTACCGCTCGTAGTCTTGAACAAGTTGCACAACAGTATGTCAACTGATACGTGTTGCACCAATATCCCGGATCCTTGTTGATGCCTATTGCAGTTGGGGTGTATAGCTAGTAGCAGGGAAAGGAACCGTCTCCAGCCCAGATGTAAGAGTCTTTGCAAGCTAACAAAATAAATAAACGGACAAGAGTATTGCAGTTTTTAAATCTCTCTCTCTCTCTCTCTCTCTCTCTCTCTCTCTCTCTCTCTCTCTCTCTCTCTCTCTCTCTCTCTCTTTTCTATAAGATAGAAATCATGGTTGCATACTAGTGGCCCAGATAATATATTTCCTTTACAAGTTTTGGAAAATGTGTTTTTATTTTAGTTCCTGATTTCTTTTGGTCCAGGAAAGGTGTAGAAATCACAATGAAATGTTAGTCTTTGCAACTGCGACCCTTTTACAAATCTTGCCTTTAGACAATAGCCGGCATACGCAACGCCCGCACCCCCTTCCCCGGGTTGTGGTCGATTTGTGTGTATGTGTTTGGGGGCGGGGCAATGTATTCTCGTCTTTATATTCCACCGCCGAAAATATCTAATATCATCAATTTTTGGCGCACCGCTTAGATAAACGCGATATCGCCAATCTAAAACTTTAAGAGAACTGATTTTGTTGAAAGCCAAGATATGGTCCAAAAAAAAAATAACCGCTAGTTTCTCTGATTTCGATCTTTTTAAAACTTGTTGTGTAAAAGTATTTTAGGTTTTTGAGTCTTTATTTTCAGGACTATACAAATTTCGTTAACCATCGACGACAGTTACAAAACATGCGATCACTTATTTCAAAGCCCCTTTTGCTGATTCCAAACTTATTTAAGGTAAAATAAATAGCACAATCTGCGGTATGAAATGTTTAAAAAAAAGTCTAAACTATTGCATGCTTTAACATTTGACATTTCTTTTGACCGTCAGAATAATACGAGATCGAAGAAACATATAATTTCTTTTCTTTTTCGATATTTACATTTATATATGAATTTATTTATTTAATTGATTGATCCCTTGACTAGAATTATTAACAAATATTGGTATCTTACCTATTGCTGAACCTATTCAATCATACATACATACATACATATATACATACATACATACATACATACATACGTACGTACGTACGTACGTGCGCGCGCGCATGCATGCATGCATACATACATACATACATACATACATACATACATACATACATACATACATACATCTTGCCGTATCCTAAAATCTACTACTTATGGCAGGAAGGGAGATAACTTATACAGGTCACAAATAAGGAATACATGTAGTTGCTTATGGATCCAAGAAAGGTTTCCATGATAATTGTTATGATATAAATGAATTTCGAGGATATAACTTTCAATCATATATCGCATTTATTCGTCTTTAAACAATGCACAAAATTCCTTTTCCTGCTCCCTTCATTACGCCGCTCTTGCTTCACTCACCTTTCTTCGTCGGGGACGGGGCAGTCGTGATGGATTCTGGTGTCTGCGCTGGAGCAGCGCTTGTTGGTGCTGTTGTGGTACCTGGGGATGAAACAATCATCTTTATGAACCTTCTTTTGTCATCAACACCGCATGTTTTATGAGGATTGGCTTCAAGACAAACAATGTTTTTTTTGCAATAAAATATGCCGAACTGTTTATCCGTTGTTTCAAACTTGGGTAAAATGTTTACTTTGGAGAGGGAGCCATCGTTGAGTGAAGGTAAGGACATTTTAATCATCTTGGTCATCGTCATGACCACCACCACCATTTTCATCATCGTCGACATTAATCGTTACTGCTGTTATCACGATGTTTATCATTATCAATGGCTTTATCCATCTTTTTCTGTGGCAATTGGAAACCCTTTAATTTCTCTCGGTTACCGTTGAACATGACGGATCATGTTCCGACACATGCCAAGATTAAAGCTTGCTTTGTATTTTAAAGGAAATCGAATGTATCTTACTTAATTTAATATATATATATATATATATATATATATATATATATATATATATATATATATATATATATATATATATATATATATATTAACACTAGTTATTCAAATCACCTGTTTATTTCGACAAAACACAAACTATTGCATGTTTCTCAAAAAAATATGCAAACAACATACCAACTAAAAACCTGTAGCTTTCTACCATAGTAAAGAGAACAGTCCCAGCCATGAAAATTACAATAGGGACAAGGTTAATTAAACATTACGCCGCTATTTTGACTATATAGCGAGTATATTCTTGTGAAAATGTCCATATGAACTCCATTGTGCCCATGCGTGGCGAATATAGGAATTGATGTTCAAGATGTCCTTAGAATTGACATAGAGATCTGGAATGGATTATTGAAATATAGCGGCATGATTGGGGCAGTATGGTAGTTTTAACCATAAACAGAATTTACTGTTGAAAAGGTGCATCCCAGCTGATGGGAAAATATCAGGAGTTGCCGTAGAATACACGGTACTAATAGGTTAGAAAAATGGGAACCAGACGGAAAATGTTTGAAGATATAAAATAAAAAAGAATATGTATGGGATTAGCTGGCCAGGTTTGGTTGATAATAAAAGTTGTTTTTCTATGAAAAACAATCTTTTAAGAGCTTATCAATGTTGTAACTGGAAAAAACGACATTGTTTTATTGATGGAATTTCAGTTCTTTAACAGTCTTGAGTTTTGAACACTACTTATTGAAATGATCACATGACTTTTCGGTGCGGAATTGAAAGTACCTGTTTCAAGCACATGTAGTTCCAGAAAATGCCGCTCCTCATATCCTTTTCGCTATACAGAATCTATCAGCCAGGCTTCATTTAAACTGATAAATATAAGTTTGATCACGAGCATTCAGAAATTTGAAGTTATTGAATTTTTAATATCATGGTGCTTGCATAGGTTTACTTGGTTTGTACCGTGAGTTCTGCAGTCGTTTTCAATGATTTTTAGCTTATTATATTGGAAATCATTTCCGTCGTAACCGGTGCATCAGAAAATTCTCACTTGATGAGCGTTTTTAAATCTGATCCCCATCATGAAAGGTTTGCACGCCATAGATTGAAAAATTCACAGCATAGACTAAAACATCAATATCACGTGATGAAGTGGCAACAGCATATGCATTTTTGATTCTGCCACATCTAACGGTAACAGATGCATATCAAAATAATAATGAATGTACATCATATAAATAAAACCTACACTTCATATAAATAATAACATCATAGGATATCATAAGAAATACACATCATCTAGTAACAAGTAAACATAGAACATTTTAATGTCCATATCATATAATAAAACGAACAAATTATATAAGATATGCAAATTATATAAATATGTATGGATGTACACCTTATGCTAAGAAAGACGCGTGCTAGTATGTAGTCTCAACCAAATGTATGTCAAACGGACCTCATACATATATTAAGTTGTCTTACCTGTGGTGTTACTCTGGGACGAAGCTGTTGTGTTTGAGAGCAAAGAAAATAACTTACTAGCAGTGGCAGTGGTTGCTGCCAGGGTGTGAACTGGGGTTTCACTCGCGCTTATCCCGGGCTGTGTATTGCCTCTATCATCGCATCTTTGGAGAGGTGTTCCTGTGAGAGAGACAAACCTTGAATTTAGTATTGCCCTTATATCAAACAGCCAGACAGGATGTTGTTTTGAGAAGGTATCATTGTTGGGCAGAAGTCCTCTTTTGAGTGACCTATTTTTGTCGCCATAATCGTCATTGTCAGCATGGCCAAGATCATATCATGACTTATTCATATATTTTCAAAACCTTTGATTTCGTTTAATGAAAAGCGTTTCAAAACTGCTAATTGTAAAGCTTGGTTATATTTCTTAAATTTCACGTGGACATCGTGTGTACCTGAAAATTGATCATTCATGTCACAGTATTATATTGATCAAGTGCCTGTCATAAAAATTGAACTACAAAGGTAAATATTTTATTTAAAATCCAAGTTTTAATTAGAATATCCAAATCTTAAACATGCATACATACATACATACATACATACATACATACATACATACATACATACATACATGTATGCATAGATGACTGAGCCCATAATGACATCAGGGAATATAGATATACAAACAGGCAGGCAGAGACAGACAAATATATAGAAAGACAGACAGAGAGACAAACATACAGAAAAAGATAGATAGATGGATAGACAGACAGACAGACAGACAGACAGACAGATAGACAGATAGATAGATAGATAGACACTTACCCCGTGTAATAGCGAAGTTCACTGAAAGTAAAGCGGATAGAGTAAAAAGAATTAAGGTTCTCATATTTAATTTTAGAAGTCTCTGATTTTCTTGTTTCAAAATAAATCCAAGAGAGAGAGATAGTGTTGCGCTTTATATATATCAAGAGACGTCATCTTTTGTACCGTATTCCACTTCATCTGAGGACATCTAATAATTTGTCACTATATGTTTTAAAATTAAAACCACTCGTACTAACAGCATGACCATGGACAATTGAATTACTCGATCGGGCCCATCAAGGTTCCTGTGTATATCTTAGATTTCTCGTATACCTACCTTCTGGTCTGCGTTTCAAAACGTCTTATTTGTACAGGTTGCATACGGTTATATTACATTAGATACTTGTCCCTTAAGATATCATTGTCTTTTCTGTGAGTATATGTTTTCGTAACATCTGCCTACAAATGTGAACTATTATTTTTAAGTGACCTTACCGCGCCAGTGTTGTTTGTTTATATAGTTATCTCGATTAGTTATCGGACTTGTAAATAACGCTAGGAGTTGTAATATCGACATACAACGACTAAAATACACGTGCCGTATATTCGTGTACACATCTATATGAAACATAAAATAAGTCATTTTGTAAAACTGGTTAAAGCAAAAGGCGGAGATGAGCATGCTTTGCACTTTTGTGGTTGCGGGATCAATCGCTCGTTCTGGCACTCACATGTGTATGTGGGCGCCCAAACTTATTTTGACGGTTTTCCTTTTCTTCCACCTTGAAAATATGTCAATATGTGAGCCGTCGAAAGTACGCTTTTTAAGATGGTGCATCTTACTTTTAAATTCAGTTGGAATTAAATTGTTTTAAAATAAGATAGTGATGACCTAAAATTTTAATTTAAGCTATTTATTTTTATTGTTTGTTTGTCACATTCAAATTTTGAAATTTTAAGCTTAAGATTCATTCCTTGGGAGATGACCTGTACTTTACAAATAAACAACAGGTGTTGACCTCATTTCTGACCAAGCTTCAGAAATGTAAAAAAGCTTTAAAAATGATTGATTTATTCCAAGGACATTATTGAGCTTTGTTATAAAAATTTGTCTATTTTTAGATGGATCATACGGTGTTTCGAATTTGAATACCACGACCACATGGAAAAAAATATTGCTAGCCTTATTGGAACTAATTTTCCTTCGAAACAGTTCCACCAGTTAATTATCGTTAAAAAGTATTTTCACTTCAACATCACGTGCTGAAGTGCCCACAGAATATTTTTACCTTGTCACATCATACTGTAAGATAGTAAGATATGCACATCAAATAATAATTCATGTACAATATACAATTAATTAAATACACATAAAAAACTAATAAATGTACAGTATAAAGTTAAAGACACACACATATATATATATATATATATATATATATATATATATATATATATATATATATATATATATAAAACGTATCATTTTTCTTTCATGTGACTGTCGTCGACATCATCTGAGGGGTGTAAAAGATCAACAATAGCGGCTTTGTTAACCTTAAGAAACGACGTCTTGAACAGTGGTACTATGTTGTACATACTTCGACCACATGGACAAAATATAGTTAGCCTTATTGGAATTACTTTTTAATTTAATTCCAATTCAAAAGTAAGATGTACCATCTTAAAAAGCGCGCTTTCGACGGCTTACATATTGACCTAATTTCGAGATGGAAGAAAACTGAAAACCGTCAAAATAGGATGGGCGCCCACAAACACATGAGAGGGCCAGAACGAGCGATCGAACGCGAAACCACAAAACTGCAAAGCATGCTCACCACCGCCTTTTGCTTTAACCAGATTTACAAAATGACTTTTTTTTGTTTCATTCAGATGTGTAAACGAATATACGGCACGTGTATTTTAGTCGCTGTTGTACTTGTATCATATTTTACGACATGCATCTCGTGCAGATGAAATTGCGACCAGGATGTGTCTTTCATTAATTGTATACTGTACATTCATTGTTATTAGATGTGTATACCTTACAGTATGTGACAAAGTAAAAATATGCTGTGGTCAAATCTGAGCGTGATGTTGAAGTGAAAATACTTTTAAACGAGAATAATTAACTGGTGAAATAATTACGAACAAAAATTACTTTCAACAAGGCTAACTATATTTTGTCCAAGTCGTTGAAGTACATACAACTTAGTAGCACTGTTCAAGACGTCGTTACTTAAGTTTAACAAAGCCTTTGTCATTGAACTTTTAAACTCCTCAAATGACGTCGACGAAAGTCACATCAAAGACAAATGATACGTTGTCAGTATATATATGTGTATGTGTTTAATTTTATACTGTACATTTATTAGTATTTTATGTTTCTTTCATTAATTATATACTGTACATGTATTATTATTTGATGTGCACATCTTACAGTATGATGTGACAAGGTTAAAATATGCTGTGGGCACTTCAGCACGTGATGTTGAAGTGAAAATACTTTTAAACGAGAATTAACTGGTGGAACTGTTACGAACGAAAATTACTTCCAATAAGGCTAACTATATTTTGTCCATGTGGTCGAAGTATGTACAACATAGTACCACTGTCCAAGACGTCGTTTCTTAAGTTTAACAAAGCCGTTATTGTTGATCTTTAACACTCCTCAAATGACGTCGACGACAGTCACATGAAAGAAAAATGATACGTTTTCAGTATATATATATATATATATATATATATATATATATATATATATATATATATATATATATATATATATATATATATATATATATATATATATATATCTTTAACTTTATACTGTCCATTTATTAGTTTTTTATGTGTTTTTTTATTAATTGTATACTGTACATGAATTATTATTTGATGTGCATATCTTACAGTATGATGTGACAAGGTACAAATGTTCTGTGGGCACTTCAGCACGTGATGTTGAAGAGAAAATACTTTTAAACGATAATTAACTTGTGAAACTATTTCGAACGGAAATTACTTCCAATAAGGCTAGCAATATTTTGTCCATGTGGTCGAGGTATTGATATTCGAAACACCGTATGACCCATCTAAATATAGAAAAATGTTTATAACAAAGCCCCATAAAATGATTGAATAAACCAATCATTTTAAAAGCTTGTTTACAACTCAGAAGCTAGGTCAGAAATGAGGTCATCACCCGGTGTTTATTTGTAAAGTACAGGTCATCTCTCAAGGAATGAATCTTAAACTTAAAATGCCAAATTTAAATATGACAAACAAACAATAAAATTAAATAACTTAAATCAAATATACGTAACAATTACAATCTAACGGTATGCGGATTTTAAATTGATTGATATTATTACAATCTAGCATGTGCATAAACTTGCCATTGCGTTTTTTAATAAAAAAATTCAAGGTCAAAACTATCTTATCTTAAAACAATTTAATTTCAATTCAAAAGTAAGATGTACCATCTTAAAAAGCGCGCTTTTGATGGCTCACATATTGACCTAATTTCAAGGTGGAAGAAAAATGAAAACCGTCAAAATAGGATGGGCGCCCACAAACACATGAGAGGGACAGAACGAGCGATCGAACGCCAAACCACAAAACTGCAAAGCATGCTCACCACCGCCTTTTGCTTTTACCAGTTTTACAAAATGACATTTTTTGTTTCATTCAGATGTGTACACGAATATACGGCACGTGTATTTTAGTCGTTGTTGTACTTGTATCATATTTTAGGACATGCATTTCGTTCAGATGAAATTGCGACCAGGATGGTCAGTGTTCGGGTTCACTAAGAATCCATGTGACATAATCATACTTTGCAAATCGTAAAACTGTCGGTCGTTCCCTGTTATAATTAAAGTCTCAAAGGTTGTCAGAAAAGTATGCGCTAATTATCCGATGATGTTAATGAAGAGGAAAATAATGAATATGACTGTTATATCTGCAAGGAAAATTTAAACTGAGCAAAGAAAATATGGAAATCCTCCTAACGACGACTACTCTAAAAAATTATTTGATATGTATTTCTTTAATTGTATCCTGTAAATTTATTATTATATGATGTGTATTTCATTAATTCTATCCTGAATATTTATTATTATTTTATGTGTATTTCATTAATTGTGTGCTCTACATTCATTGTTATTTTATGTGTATTTCATTATTTGTATACTGTACATTTATTATTATTAGATGTGTATACCTTACAGTGTGATGTGACAAAGTAAAAATATCCTGTGGTCACCTCTGCAAGTGATTTTGAAATGAAAATACTTTTAAACGAGAATTAACTGGTGAAACGATTACGAACGAAAATTACTTTCAATAAGGCTACCAATATTTTGTCCAAGTGGTTGAAGTACATACAAATTAATAGCACTGTTCAAGACGTCGTTACTTAAGTTTAACAAAGCCTTTGTCGTTGAACTTTTAAACTCCTCAAATGACGTCGACGACAATCACATGAAAGAAAAATTATACGTGTTCAGTATATATATATATGTATGTCTTTAATTTTATACTGTACATTTATTAGTATTGTATGTGCATTTTATTAATTGTATACTGTACATGTATTATTATTTGATGTGAATATCTTACAATATGATGTGACAAGGATAAAATATACTGTGGGCACTTCAGCACGTAATGTTGAAGTGAAAATACTTTTATACGAGAATTAACTGGTGGAACTTTTACGAACGAAAATTACTTCCAATAAGGCTAACTATATTTTGTCCATGTGGTCGAAGTACGTACATCATAGTAGCAGTGTTCAAGAGGTCGTTTCTTAAGTTTAACAAAGCTGTTGTTGTTGATCTTTTACACTCCTCAAATGACGTCGACGACCGTCACCTGAAAGAAAAATGATACGTTTTCATTATATATATATATATATATATATATATATATATATATATATATATATATATATATATATATATATATATATATATATATATATATATATATATATGTCTTTAATTTTATACTGTACATTTATAAGTATTTTAAGTGTATTTCATTAATTGTATACTGTACATGAAGTATTATTTGATGTGCATATCTTAGAGTATGATGTGACAAAGTAAAAATATGCTGTGGGCACTTCAGCACGTAACGTTGATGAGAAAATACTTTTAAACGAGAATTAACTGGTGAAATGATTACGAACGAAAATTACTTTCAATATGGCTAACTATATTTTTTCCAAGTGGTTGAAGTACATATAAATTACTAGCACTGTTTAAGACGTCGTTACTTAAGTTTAACAAAGCCGTTATTATTAACCTTCTAAAATCCTCAAATGACGTCGACAAGAAAGAGTCACATGAAAGAAAAATGATACGTGTTCAGTATATTATATCTGTATGTCTTTAATTTTATACTGTACATTTATTAGTATTTTATTTGTATTTCATTAATTGTATACTGTACATGTATTATTATTTGATGTGAATATCTTACAGTATGATGTGACAAGGTTAAAATATGCTATGGGCACTTCAGCACGTGATGTTGAAGTGAAAATACTTTTAAACGAGAATTAACTGGTGGAACATTTACAAACGAAACTTACTTCCAATAAGGCTAACTATATTTTGTCCATGTGGTCTAAGTATCTACATCATAGTAGCAGTGGTCAAGAAGAGGTCGTTTCTTAAGTTTAACAAAGCCGTTGTTGTTGATCTTTTACACTCCTCAAATGACGCCGACGACAGTCACATGAAAGAAAAATGGTACGTTGTTAGTATATATATCTGTATGTCTTTAATTTTATACTGGACATTTATTAGTATTTTATGTTTCTTTCATTAATTATATACTGTACATGTATTATTATTTGATGTGCATATCTTACAGTATGATGTGACAAGGTTAAAATATGCTGTAGGCACTTCAGCACGTGATGTTGAAGTGAAAATACTTTTAAACGAGAATTAACTGGTGGAACTGTTACAAACGAAAATTACTTTCAATAAGGCTAACTATATTTTGTCCATGTGGTCGAAGTATGTACAACATAGTACCACTGTCCAAGACGTCGTTTCTTAAGTTTAACAAAGCCGTTATTGTTGATCTTTTACACTCCTCAAATGACGTCGACGACAGTCACATGAAAGAAAAATGATACGTTTTCAGTATATATATATATATATATATATATATATATATATATATATATATATATATATATATCTTTAACTTTATACTGTCCATTTATTAGTTTTTTATGTGTTTTTTTATTGATTGTATACTGTACATGAATTATTATTTGATGTGCATATCTTACAGTATGATGTGACAAGGTACAAATGTTCTGTGGGCACTTCAGCACGTGATGTTGAAGAGAAAAAACTTTTAAACGATAATTAACTGGTGAAACTGTTTCGAACGAAAATTACTTCCAATAAGGCTAGCAATATTTTGTCCATGTGGTCGAGGTATTGATATTCGAAACACCGTATGACCCATCTAAATATAGAAAAATGTTTATAACAAAGCTCCATAATGTCTTTGGAATAAACCAATCATTTTAAAAGCTTGTTTACAACTCAGAAGCTAGGTCAGAAATGAGGTCATCACCCGGTGTTTGTTTGTAAAGTACAGGTTACAAGGTAAAATATATTTGGGAACTTGAGGACGTGACGTTGATTTGAAAATACTTTTAAACAAGAATTAACTGGTGCAACTGTTTCGAACGAAAATTACTTCTAATAAGGCTAACTATATTTTGTCCAAGTGGTCGAAGTACATACAACATAGTAGCACTGTTGAAGACGTCTATACTTAAGTTTAACAAAGCCTTTGTCATAGAACTTTTAAACTCCTCAAATGACGTCGACGACAATCACATGAAAGAAAAATGATACGTTTTTCAGTGTATGAATATATATATATATATATATATATATATATATATATATATATATATATATATATATATATATATATATATATATATATATATATATATATATATATATATATATATATATATATATATTGTTACGTATATTTGATTTAAGTCATTTATTTTATTTGTTTGTTTGTCAGATTCAAATTTGAAACACCGTATGACCCAACTAAAAATAGAAAGATGTTTAAAACAAAGCTCCATAATGTCCTTGGAATCAACCAATTATTTTTAAAGCTTGTTTGCAATTCTGAAGCTAGGTCATAAATGAGGTTAACACCCAGTGTTTACTTGTAAAGTGCAGGTCATGTCCGAAGGAATGAAACTTAAAACTTAAAATGTCAAATTTGAATCTGAAAATTTAAGAATAAGAATAAATAACTTAAATCAACTATACGTAACATTAACAATCTAACGATACGCAGATTTTTAATTGATTGATATTATTACAATCTAACGATATGCGGATCTTAAATTGATTGATATTATTACAATCTAACCATTTGCGAGTTTTAAATTGATTGATCCTATTACAATCTAACGATATGTGGATTTAAACTTGATTGATATTATTACTATCTAGTATTTGCATATACTTGCCATGGATTGTTTTAATAAAAAAAAATTCGATGTCATCACTATCTTATCTTAAAACTATTTAATTCCAACTTAATTTAAAATTAAGATTCACCATCTCAAAAAGTGCGGGACAAGCGCGAGTCAAACCCCAGTTCAAACACTGGCGGCAACCACTGCCACTGCTGCTAAGTTATTTGCTTTGCTCCCAAACACAACAGCTTCGTCCCAGAGTAACACCACAGGTAAGAGAACTTAATATATGTATGAGGTCCGTTTGACATACATTTGGTTGAAACTACATACTAGTACGCGTCTTTCTTAGCATAAGGTGTACATCCATATTTATATGACTTACATATCTTATATAATTTGTTCGTTTTGTTATATGATGTGGAGCAGCAGAGAGGGTGAACAGACCACGTTTTTAAGCAAAAACAAGGCTTACAGATCATGTTTTCGAGCAAAATATGGCCTATAGACTACGTTTTCAGACAAAAAATAAGACTTCCAACAAAATCTCATTTAACCCAAAAAAAAAGTCTCCATTTTTGCAAAAACGGAGATTTTACGATTTTTTAATCAATTTTGGTCGTAACTTGTTGTCATCCACCCTCTCTGCTGCTACAGGTTAATAATTCTTTTACGATTTTAACCGAACATTTGATCGAGTCTTTATGATGAAAGTCCTTAGGACGAAAATCCTTTCAGGATTTCACAAACAGACTAATCGCTAACACCTCATCTTGTAGATCAATTAGATTATTGGACTGGTCGGTGAGTTTGAAATTAATTCTGGTTAATGAATTATTATGGCATCGCATATAGACTGGATTAACCGGAGACTCAATTATTAAAAATCCTGGAGGAGCTGTTGGTGAAAACGAATAAAGAATATATCCTTGCTGAGCTTGATTTGATCGTTCGAGATTAATTTGATAGCTTCCTTCGATAACATCACATACTAAATTGAGCGCAATCACCGATGAAATATTCACGTTGAACGGAGCGATATGCCTACCGCCACCGTCTGGGTCATTTTTGTGTTTGAGGATTTTTATTTCCGGTGATGCTGTTTTTTTCCACGTATCATGAATTATTTTGAAACCAACATCGATGGCATCATTGAGAAGTTTTTTTTAGTTCTGGTACGTTATATCCTGGTAGTTTGAATGTTGGAATATCTTCAACGCGGATATTATAGTCTGATGCAAATCTTGTTCTCGATTGGGGATTATCGTCATCTAATATATCCTGAATAATTTTTAGGTTAAATACTTCCATATCGTCGATAATTTTGTTGCATGTTTCTACGACGCTGATAAATTCATCTCGGGTGAGAGAGCCGGATTTAAGAGATATTAACAACAGTGATAAATCATTATTCATTGCTGTGAAATTTTTAATGATTTCAGGTTCGTTAACAAAATGAAATCCCTCTATTTCCTCCTCTTTTCTAGTTGCGTAGTATCCGAAATAAAAAAAACCTAAAGTGTTTTCGTGCTCTTTATAACTCTTTATTGGATTATCAGGTTTTATTCTGTCGGTGATATAATCAGTTTTTTGTGGTTCTGGTAAATCAACGGGTTTTCCACCGGGTGGTAATTCAGGCCATCCCAGTACGGTTCTAATAGAACTTTGATAGATATCTACGACGTATCCTTCTGTGTTTATCTCAATTGCGGATGATAGCGTCGGTTCATGAACTGTTATAGCGATTTTTGACTCTACTCCAGTAATCGATTTTATTCTACGCGCGAATTCATTATTGATTTGTTCGATTTGGTATGACCCTGTTGGTATCGAAACGACGTTCCAGTCTGGGGTACCGTCGTCCTTATTCTTATACGAGAACACCAGTGAATTATTCGGTTGTTGACCACCAAATGATTTTGATCTGATATTAGGCCAACTGTGATACACTCGTAGTTTTGCTAGCGCTAGGGAAATTCACACTAAACTCGGGTTCCGTTGATGTTATTGATATCATACTTGTTTGTACTGGGTTCGTGTTCTCCACTATTTGTTGAAGTAATTCCATCGGTGTCGTCATTGTTATTATACTCATGTTGTCGCTCTAATTTTGACACTGCGGAATCATAAATACTGACCATCACTGAGAACTCACAATTTGGTATGGTTGAGGTTATTGAGATCATTCTGGTTTTTGGGTTCGTGTTTTCTAATTCCATCGGTCTTGTCATTGTTATTATATTCATGTTGTCGCTCTAATTTCGATATCGCGGAATCAAAAATACTGACCATCGCTGAGAATTCACTATCTGATATAATTGTATTATCGAGTGACGACGATATCATCAATGATAATTGCGAGTATGCGGTTGATGCAATATGAAATTGAAGTAAGTAATTCTGCAGTTTACTCTGGCTGCATGATGATATCTTTTTTGTTATCCCGGTTGATATACCCCCGATTGTAGCCACCGCAGAAATGCAAATTGGAACTACGACCGGGGCAATCATTGTAACCGATGCAAGTATTATTCCGGCGCCAGCGAGAACGCTTGACACCGAGTACATAGTAATATCAATTGCGGTGATTCTTCGTCGGTATTTTTTTATTTTTATTTGATACTCCTCAGTGAGGGTTTTGAGTCTATTTTGAAATTCTCTGACCTGATCATAGCGACATTGAGTTGATGAAATCATTTTTATTGTAAAAACACTAGTGTTTTCAATTGTGAAATCCGAAGGATTTTCCTTTGAATTTAGTTATTTACTTAAATCCGCTACGAATTCCACATACCAGGTTGCTGAAACCCTAATCAAATTTTTATCAGTAGCTGTTATAGTGAACTTTTCAGTTGTATCCTTGTCGATGATCGTTGAAATCGTATTGTTGACCCCGGATGAACTCGACGATGATATATTAAATTGAGTCAATGGTGTTACTAGTGTTAATCGATAAATACCTTTAACGGTTGCAGTGATATCTAATTTGTTGTTTGTAGGTGTCCACGCAAATGATCCGTGTTGGATTGTGTATACTACGTTGTTGGTTTTCTCATGAGGAATTTTTGTTTTTTCAATGATTGTTATCATCCTCGAAAAATCACCTTTGATGGCTTCGATGAAGTTTTTTGTCTCATCGATGGATTTTTTAATATCAGGGAGTTTTATTTCAATTTTATCTAACGGGGTTCCAATAAATTTATCAATGATATTTCTACGAAATGATGTAAACTGTTTTCCGTTTTCTTCAATTCTAGATTCAAGTGTTGTTAGTACAAACACAGAATTGTTTAACTCATCGTTGAGAGTTTTTAATCGATCTGTAATCTTTGAAACGAGTACACCCGGTTTGAGTTTACCCTGATCGGAAAATAGCGCGATAGTATTCTCGATTGCGTTTCGTTGTTTAACTAAAATATCATCCAGAGAGACATCACTAGTTTTCAATTTACCCTGATCGGAAAATAGCGCGATAGTATTCTCGCTTGCGTTTCGTTGTTTAACTAAAATATCATCCAACGACACATCACTAGTTTTCAATTTACCCTGTTTGTCTTGAAATACAACTATTTCATTAGGATCAACGTTTGTTAAGTTCAACGTCTCAGCGATTTCATCTTCAATTATTTTTTTTTATATCCTTGACAGAATCAGGTGGTGCAGTGCCATCGGGTTTGGGTTTCAAAGATCTCCCCCAAATATCAATCATGTTATTGTAAAACTCTTTCTCTCTCTAAAATCGTTTTTGACGACTTCGTTGAAAAATCTTCGATTTTCTCCAGCGATTACTAGTGTATTCATTAACGACAATATGTGATGGTTTTCCGCTTGGATTACTCAAGGAGTTAGAAATAGCGTTAAGGACATTTAATACTTCGCTGCCACATATTGGTGGGTCATTCATTTGTTGTGTTGGTAACGTAGAATACCAAGTCTTCATTGGAAGGGTTTTTATATAACGCATAAACTCTTTTGGTGGGACTAATCCATATGAATCGAAATAAACAATCCCACGTGGATCAATAGCGTATGCAACCAAGTGAGTTCCAGGTCCGGTGCTGTTATCTAAATTAATGATTCCGGTTTCAGTGTTGTTTGGTTGATGTGATAATTGATCTTTCATAAAGACACCTCTGAAGTTTTTAATCGCTAGTTTTTTAGCAGCATCGAGTAAATCAAAATTGGACATGGGAATCTTCGATTCCCGAATCATAGACTCTCCAGTTAATAAACCGGTCCTAGTCTTAGACCTTTTCCGCTGTACCACGAATACGGGGTTCCTGGTAGTCTTAGACCCTTTCCCTTTTTTTATATCTTTTCCCAGTTGCCTTTTTTAGTGCCATTCCTGCTGCAATACCAACGGCTCCTAACGCTGCCGCTTTAGCCACCGCTGGGGCTGCTGCTGCAATCAATGCTGGAATCGCAGCTAACAACGGAAATATACCGCCTGTTTTAATCATATTTTTGATAGCAGCCGCAGAGAGAGTAATCTGAACACCCTTTTTTGCTACTAGTGCATCATTGAAATGTTTCACCTGACGAGTTGTCAGCGATAGTTTATTTGCACCACCAGTCATTTGGTTGGGTTTCAACGTGATTGTGGTTCCACATTTTTTAGCTGATTCCGATTGCAATTTTTTTAATTGACCGGGAGTTAACGCAACACTAATATTACTATATGACATTATACATAATTGATTGATTCTAAATCGTTTACAATTTCAATTACATGTTTTCCACTGGTGCATCTACCACTCTCATTCTTCCACCAACACCTTCAAGTAGCATTGATTTATCACTGAGAATGACAGCAACCGCTCTATAATCAGCAATAGCACCACGAGTCACATTAGCTCTAAAATGTATATCAACAACAGATTGTCTCATCAAATCGAGATGTTCCAGTGAGAAGTAATAGATCGGATACAGATTTTTAAAATCATATTGTGATATTTGCAAACCAGTATCCACATTTTGATCGCGTGCCATAAATGACAACAGACGATGATACACTCGTGCAATATGATTTTCTGTGTAATTAAGTTGTATATCCTCGGATGGTTCCTGTTGGCCGTTTATTCTCAGTGAGACGTCTTTCACACCTAATTGATCAAATATCATATGACTGAAACGTTGATCGCCAACTCGTGCGTTATCTTGTAACGCAATAAATATATGACGTGGCGCAGAAACGCCTTGTTTTGATGCTAGGTTCCAAGTGAATAACCCGTTGATATTTGATTGTTTAACATCTGTACTCACGGTTAGCCAACTCAACAACGACTTTCCTCCTTGGTCCATAAATGATAGTAATCGTTCTTCTGCGGTGATTGCTGGAGTCAACACTGGCATCCACAATGATATTTTTGTTAAATTGACTTTACCGGCATCAGCATTTGGATTTGCATTGTCTGCTGGAATCCTCCAGATTGCGTCACTATCATCACTCTTTCGTACAAGCGATACTGTATGCTTCGCCCCGTAGATAACTTTTCGGACGTTTCTACAGAATCCAAATATATGATGCAGTGGAATCGCGCATGAAAATGATTTACGCGCTCCTTGCAACATTGAAATACGTGTTGCAGCTCCTAGATTGAAATTAACATCGTTGTTTATAATCATATCTTCGGCATCAATATTAGCGGTGCCAGCATTATTCTTTGGTTGTCTTACAACAAATTGTTTTCCTCCAGCGGTATTTGTAGCATCTTTTGCAAACATCATAGAAGGTCCTGCTGATCTTGTATAATCATCGGAATATCTCGCTAACCCGATTATTGTTGTAGCCACATCAACATCGCGATCTATCGCCTCAATTTCTTTTCCATCAATGAGATATTTTGCACTCTCAAATAGCGCCATGATACCATTATTGACAAAACTGACTTGAGTACCAGCTGGATACGGTGCTGGTACAGCAGGAGTATCAGCAGCTGTTACGATTTCTCCTTCTACTTCAATAAACGCTTCACAGGGCAAAAAGTATTTACTGGTATCATGGACTTGAAGATCAATTCTTGCTCGACTATTTGAGTCTATGGCATGATAGGCGTAATATTGATAATCGCGAACAGAATCATCCTCGCCAACTGGGGCGTCTATATCAAATGCTGGATCACGTGACTGTTTGAACATTTTATTCTATTTATCAGTCTAAATCGCGATTTTCCATTTTCATCGTCGTAGTTTTTTAAAGCCACTTCCTGCTATCATATTTGCAATATTGCTTTGGTCAGGGGTTAAAACCATCGACGCTAATTTTTCATCTACTGCGTTATTTATAATTCTACTAACACTTGCAGGCATTTCCGCTGTAGACGGTAACGGTTTTGAAAATCCTTCGGATTTCATCCGTGATTTCACTAATGATGTTAATTTATTCTTCGCAGTTGAAAACGCTTTTCCAGCAAGATCTCCAACAGCACCAATACCCTTATCATAACATCAATTGCTTTCATTCCTAATTGTTTAGCCAACGGCATCACTTTTGGAGCCATTCTCGCAAATAACCCTGCAATGGTATTACCTAAACCATCTCCGTAGTATGCTCTATAAACCGGAAACCGTGAATTAACTACGTAGACGGGGGGTGGTTTATCATGATTGTAGTGTATGATCATTATTTGAAATCAGAAACAATTTTTCAATTGACTTTTCAATTCAGTCACTATGATACCCACTTTCCACTAACTCGCGAATGAAATCTCGATATGTGCTGATATCCATGATACCACCCTGAAATAATCGTCTACAGATATCAGCTGCTTCATTAATTATTTCCGGTGAGTTATTTCCAGCTCGGAACCCTCCTACAAGAATCTCTAATCGTGATATATCACTGAGAACACTACCAGGACATACCCCACTTTGGGGTCCACTGGAATCTTGCAATCCACTTCCGCTATAACCCATTGCTACATTCATTTTTTCCATTTCGTCTAAATCGGCTTTTTGTAAATAATCAAGAATATCATCATCATCAGGTGGTAGTTGTTTTTTAGGTGAAAAAGATATTTTCTTTGCAGGTTGCTGTCGCCGCCTTTGCGTTTTTTGCGGTTTTTGTTGTTGTTTAAACTCTTCGTATTGATTATACACTGTACCCACCGCATTGATATATTCAATGTATGATGCATTATCGGTATCAATTTGACTTGTTTTAGTTTTGATTTTATAGAATATATCAGCCCAGTGAGTTATATTTCTAACATATTTATGATGTTTTGGTTTCAACCATTTTTTTCTGTTTTCATAGGACGTAACAACAAGCGCAGGAATTTCTGCTGGATCAGTCTTATCAATTTCTGCTAACCCTTCTTCGTTAAATCTCACGCGTAAATCATCTACTGTTCTTTTTGATTCTATTTTTTTGTATAGCCTGTTTTGTTTGTTCAGTTTTCGCTGCTATTTTTTCGAGTTCACCAATAACAGATTTCCCCGTCTCGGGAACATCTCCCCGTATAGCACGCTCTATCCCCTTCGTTGCTGTGGTTACTGGTTGAAACAATTCTTCAGATCCCGCAGCAAAATCAGTCTGAAGACTCTGTCGTTGTTGTAGTTTATTCCGTACAGAGTCACGAATTGGTACAAATCTCTTAATTGCATCTAATCGTTCACGAGCCAATCGGGTCGTTAATGCTTCATTGACCATTATTTGAAATCAGAAACAATTTTTCAATTGCAAAACAATTAATACCACACTTTTCCCATCAATGACATGTCATAGATGATTTTTGACACGATCATTTTGTTGTTTTAACGGCTCTATCAATGATGGGGAAAGTCACATAATTGTATATAAAATAATTAATACTGTGACTTTCCCCACTTTTGTTACATGTCAGACATGTAGGATGATTTTTAACACGATCATGGAAGTCTTATTTTGATATTCTGAGGGTGTTATCAGGTATGAGGAAAGTCACATAATTGTATATAAAATAATAATACTGTCACTTTCCTCATTGTCATTTGATCATCCATTAACGGTCTATCGATTTTTTATTCAGTGTGTGTGAAATATTTTTCATTCACTGATTTAGACATTTTTAATCAAAAAATGCTAAAAAAAATTAAAATCTCTCTGAGGGACGGTCACAATCAAATAATGATAAATGGTTGGTCAATCAAATAATGATAAATGGTCAATCAAAATTGTTCATTTTCTTGAATTAACGCCCGTAGGTTTCTAACTTTAGAATTAACCTCCTTTTTCAATTCGTATTCGTACCCCAATTCTTTTCGTATTCGTTCTACGATGGTATACAACGGAGCGAACACACTTACGTCACTGGAAAATGCGAGAGAGTCCCGAATAGAATTCTGAATTCTTTTGATGAGCGCATACTTCTTTGGTAGCATATACTTGTTAGTGCTAACTCCGTATTCTATATCCTGAAAATCAGACATGATTTGATCAGGATTTAACCCATCTGATAGTTCAATATCCCAACTTTTCAATTTTGAAATCTCGAATATGATGCTATTCATGTTTTCAGAATTCATTATTCTATAATAATGATATATTTCTAAATGAAAAATATGATGCATTAGACATAACTAAATCGAATTTTCTGTCCAGTCCCCTTTGAAATCGCAGATCGATAAATCCCCTCTGCAACATATCGTACTGAGGCTCTACAAATATCGAAGTGCCTACCGGCTTCATTCATTGATTGAAATATTTTTTCTTCGTTAGTTATCGTATTCAAAGATTTCACAGGTCTCACTTTTTTTGAGCAAATGCCAGTCTTTACTCGTTTGGTATTCTCACTTTGTGTGATAGCCTGCAGATTTGATAAAGAATTGTTTTTCGGATTAGAATCCTTGTGATCAATGACAGAATCATCCTCGATCAATCCATAAAAGCATTCAAATACGAAACGATTATTGAGATATCTCTTCTTCCCGCCAACAGTAAACTTCAAGTACCCTTGATTATTCACAGAACCAACTGGTTTCTTCAGTCTGCGGTTTCTTACAACACCATCACTGGATGCTTCATAATTTGTGATCACAGGGTGTTGTCTGAATTCTTGGTTCATTCGTATACATAATACTATTGTTTGTCTAATTCATTGTTTGGTTCAATAATGAATCTTTCAATGTAGTCTTGATGGGTTCTTATGATTTTATCCTTGATGTTGTCACGGTCAAGGACCTTTTCAGGGTCAAAATTTCTGATTGATTGTCCATTTTTTATTCTTTTATCATAATAACGCTTCAATTCCCTGTATCGCTTACCACCGCAATTTAGACATAACTGAGATTTTCCCCTGACCCCAACCCCACATCGTATGCAGGGTAACGGGCCAAGGCTTCCACGACGATAGCTTTGCATATGATACCCACAGAACTCATTTCTGCATGATTTGTTACACGGGGTTATTGATCCAATCATAAGCCACTTACAGTGATTCATTATATATAAATTCTTCATTTAAATGCTTGTTTTAATTATAGCATGAGGGAATTAAGGAGAACGCCTTCGAAAAATGCTGAATTCAATGCTGATAAGGAGTTTAAGAGATTATTAAAAATTAGTCCTAAATTTAATATCGATAGACCCAAAAAACGTCCAAGAGACGGAAACATGAAAGAGTTTAAGAGATTATTAAAAATTAGTCCTAAATTTAATCTCGATAAACCCAAAAAACGTAACAAAATTAATCTCAAACGTCCAAGAGACGGAAACATGAAAGAGTTTAAGAGATTATTAAAAATTAGTCCTAAATTTAATCTCGATAAACCAAAAAAACGTAACAAAATTAATCTCAAACGTCCAAGAGACGGAAACATGAAAGAGTTTAAGAGATTATTAAAAATTAGTCCTAAATTTAATCTCGATTAACCCAAAAAACGTAACAAAATTAATCTCAAACGTCCAAGAGACGGAAACATGAAAGAGTTTAAGAGATTATTAAAAATTAGTCCTAAATTTAATCTCGATAAACCAAAAAAAAACGTCCAAGAGATTACCCTGGAAAGATGCTCAATTCAATCTCGATATAGTTTCTAATACACCAAAGAATACAATTCTTGATAAAGCCATGATTAGTAAAATCAGAGACTGTTTTAATGAATTCAAGCGTGATGGAGCATCTTATTGTTGGTCAACATTTCGAATTGATGGTGTTGTTGACGCTACCATGACTGATGAAAAAGCAGCAGTGATAATTTCACGTGTTGGGGAAAAAAGGCATTTTTTCCGAATCAAATTCATTATCGAAGTCGATGGCAAATGGATTATTAGGGATAAATTTGAACCAATCCTTAAGAATAAAAAAGCTGTCATTGTGAGTAGAGATTCCAAACCAGGAATTCGAACCGGCATTGACAAACCATACTACGAAAGATCTTATCCCGTAACAGCAATGGTTTATGGGATATATCCGTTAAATGATAAACCCGATATCGCAAAACTAGCTCCTATGAAATATTCTAGTTCACTGAATTGTGTAGCAGAACGAATAATAGAACACTTCACAAATGCGTCCCGAGGAAATAAACTAACTGATCTGCGACGTAGGAAAATAACCGAGTGGGAACTGACAGTGAAACAGCATGGTGCAAAGATTTCTGATATAGCTAAATTAGAAGCATCATTAAAATTCCCAATATCAGTAACAACAATAACCGGAGAAGCAGCAGAAGGGGTGAATCAGACAACATTTTTAGACAAGTTTTCACTGAAATCAGGCTTAAAAACAATGAAATCAATGACATCAGGCCCAAATGTGTGTGTGAATCATGGATTAGGTCCAAAAAAAAATCAATGAAAAATCAATGAAATCAAAAAACTTTTCAACTATTACAACGTCGTTGTCACTCGCCCTCTCTGCTGCTATGGGTTAACCGAATATTTGATCCAGTCCGATACGATATCGTGTTCGAGGGTCATGTAAATCACTACGACGAAAATCCTCTTAGGATTTCACAAACAGACTAATTTGTAAAACCTCCTCTTGTAAATCAATCAGATTATTAGACTGGTCAGTGAGTTTGAAATTAATTTTGGTTAATGAATTATTATGACATCGCATATAGACTGGATTCACCGGGGACTCAATTATTAAAAACCCTGGAGGAGCTATTGGTGCAAATGAATACAAAATATATCCCTGCTGAGCTTGATTTGATCGTTCTAAATTTATTTGATAGCTTCCTTCGATAACATCACACACTAAATTGAGCGCAATCACCGTTGAAATATTCACATTGAACGGAGCAATATGCCTACCACCACCATCTGGGTCATTATTGTGTTTGAGGATTTTTATTTCCGGTGATGATGTTTTTTTCCACGCATCATGAATTATTTTAAAACCGACATCGATGGCATCACTGAGAGATTTTTGTAGTTCTGGTACGTTATATCCTGGTAGTTTAAATGTCGGAATATCTTCAATGCGGATATTAAATTGTGTTGCAAACTCTGTTCCCGTTATGGAACTATTATCCTCATCTATTGTCACTTTAATAATTTTCAAATTAAATTTTTCCATATCGTCGATAATTTTATTGCATGTTTCTACGACACTGATAAATTCATCTCGGGTAAGAGAGCCGGATTTAAGGGGTATTAACAACAGTGAAAAATCATTATTCATTGCTGTGAAATTTTCAGTGATTTTAGGTTTCTTAAAAATATAATATTGCTCTATTGTAACTGCGTCCCCTCTCCCCCCTCCCCCTCCTCCCTAGTTTCTTTTAATTTGGAATCAAAGAAAACATGAAAGTTTAAAAAATCTGTGTGATCTATATAACTCTTTACTGGATTATTGGGTTTTATCCTGTCGGTGACATAATCAGTTTTTTTTGGTTCTGGTAAATCAACGGTTTTCCCCCCTGGTGGGATTTCAGGCCATCCTAGTACGGTTCTTATAGAACTTTGATAGATATCTACGACATAACCCTCTGTGCTTATTTCAATGGCAGATGATAGTGTTGGCTCATGAACTGTTATAGCTATTTTTGATTCTGCTCCAGTAATCGATTTTATTCTACGCGCGAATTCATTATTGATTTGTTCGATTTTGTATGATCCGGTTGGTATGGAAACAACATTCCAGTCTGGGGTTACGTCGGGTTTATTCTTATTTGCAAATACCAGGGAATTATTCGGTTGTTGACCACCAAATGATTTTGACCTAATATTTGGCCAGCTATGATACACTCGTAATTTTGCTAGCGCTATCTCCTTCACTGGGACCGGAGAGGGGAAATTCACACTGAATTCTGGATTCGTTGAGGTTATTGAGATCATGCTTGTTTGTACTGGGTTTGTGTTCTCCACTATTTGTTGAAGTAATTCCATCGGTGTTGTCATTGTTATTATACTCATGTTTTTGTATTTCTAATTTTGACATCGCAGAATCATATATATCTACCATCGCTGAAAACTCACTCTCTGATATAATTGTATCATCGAGCGATGACGATATCAATGAGGATAATTGCGAGTATGCAGTAGACACAACATGAAATTGAATTATGTAGTCTTGTAGTTTCCGTTGGCTGCATGAGGATATTTTTTTGGTGATTATTGAAATAATTCCAGCGATTGTTGTTGCCGCAGAAATGCAAATTGGAACAGCTATCGGGGCCATCATTGTCACTGAAGACAGTATAATACCAGCTCCGGTGATTACACCACTCACAGCGTACACAGTAACATCAATTGCGGTAATTCTCCTGCGATATTTTTTAATTTTCATTGCATACTCCTCAGACAAGGTTTTGAGTCTAGTTTGATACTCTCTGACCTGATCATAGCGATATTGAGATGATGAAATCATTTTTATTTTAAATACGCTAGCGTTTTCAATTACGATTTACTTAAATTCGCTACGAATTCCACATACCACGTTGTTGAGACCCTAACCAAATTTTTATCAGTAGATGTGATTGTGAACTTTTCAGTTGTATTCTTGTCGATGATCGTTGAAATCGTATTATTGACCCCATATGAACTGGACGATGAAATATTAAATTGAGACAAAGGTGTTACTAGTGTTAATCGATAAATACCCTTAACGGTTGCAGTGATATCTAATTTGTTGTTTGTAGGTGTCCACTCAAATGATCCGTGTTGGATTGTGTATACTAAGTTGTTGGTTTTCTCATGAGGAATTTTTGTTTTTTCAATGGCTGTTATCATCCTCGAAAGATCACCTTTGATGTCTTCGATGGAGGTTTTCGTCTCATCGATGGATTTTTTAATATCAGGGAGTTTTAGTTCAATTTTATCGAATGTAGTTCCAATAAATTTATCAATGATATTTCTACGAAATGCGGTAAACTGTTTTATGTGTTCTTCGGTTTTAGATTGAAGTGTTGCTAGTTCTAACGCAGAATCGTTGAGAGTTTTAAATCGATCTGTAATCGTCGAAAAAAGTACACCCGGTTTGAGTTTACCCTGATCGGAAAATAACGCGATAGTATTCTCGATTGCGTTTCGTTGTTTAACTAAAATATCATCCAATGACACATCACTAGATTTCAATTTACCCTGTTTGTCTTGAAATACAACTATTTCATTCGGGTCAACACTTGTTAAATTTAACGTCTCAGCGATTTCATCTTCAATTATTTTTTTTATATCCTTGATAGAATCAGGGGGTGCAGTGCCATCGGGTTTGGGTTTCAAAGATCTCCCCCAAATATCAATCATGTTATTGTAAAACTCTTTCTCTCTCTCTAAAAAGCGATTGCTGGTGTAGTCATTTACGACAATATGAGGTGGTTTTCTAGATGCTGAAATAGCATCAAGGACATTTAATACTTCACTGCCGCATATTGGTGGGTCATTGATTTGTTGTGTTGGTAGCGTAGAATACCAAGTCTTCATTGGAAATTGTTTTATGTAACGCATAAACTCTTTTGGTGGGGCTAATCCATATGAATCAAAATAGACAATCCCACGTGGATCAATAGCGTATGCAACCCAGTGAGTTCCAAGTCCGGTGCTGTTATCGAGATTAATAATACCTGTTTCAGTTTTGTTTGGTTGATGTGGTAATTTATCTTTCATAAAAACACCTCTGAAATTTTTAATCACTAGTTTTTTAGCCGCATCCATTAAATCAAAATTGGACATAGGAAACATCGAAGATTTGGGAACCATAGGTTCCTCAATTAATAAACCGTTCCTGGTAGTCTCAGGCCTGATCCGTGAATGGATCTCCCGCTGTACCATGAATACGGGGTTCTTGGTAGTCTTAGACCTTTTCCGCTGTACCATGAATACGGGGTTCCTGGTAGTCTTAGACCCAATCCGTGAACGGATCGTCCCTTTTTTTTATATCCTTGTCCAGTTGCCTTTTTTAGTGCCATTCCTGCTGCAGTACCAACGGCTCCTAACGCCGCTGCTTTAGCCACTGCTGGGGCTGCTGCTGCAATCAATGCTGGTATTGCAGCTAACAATGGAAATATACCGCCTGTTTTAATCATATTTTTGATAGCAGCCGCAGAAAGAGTAATCTGAACAAGTGCATCATTGAAATGTTTCACCTGACGAGTTGTCAGCGATAATTTATTTGCACCACCAGTCATTTGATTAGGTTTCAACGTGATTGTGGTTCCACATTTTTTAGCCGATTCTGATTGCAATTTTTTGATTTGACCAGGAGTTAACGCAACACTAATAACACTATATGACATTATACATAATAGATTGATTCTAATGGAAAAATCCTTCGGATTTTCAATCAAAGATTTTCCACTGGTGCATCTACCACTCTCATTCTTCCACCAACACCTTCGAGTAGCATTGATTTATCGCTGAGAATGACAGCAACCGCTCTATAATCAGCAATAGCACCACGAGTCACATTAGCTCTAAAATGTATATCAACAACCGATTGTCTCATCAAATCGAGATGTTCCAGTGAGAAGTAATAGATTGGATACAGATTTTTAAAATCATATTGTGATATTTGCAAACCAGTATCCACATTTTGATCACGTGCCATAAATGACAACAGACGATGATACACGCGAGCAATATGATTTTCTGTGTAATTAAGTTGTATATCCTCGGATGGTTCCTGTTGGCCGTTTATTCTCAGTGAGACGTCTTTCACACCTAATTGATCAAATATCATATGGCTGAAACGTTGATTGCCAACTCGTGTGTTATCCTGTAACGCAATAAATATATGACGTGGCGCAGCAACACCTTGTTTTGATGCTAGATTCCACGTGAATAACCCGTTGATATTTGATTGTTTAACATCTGTACTCACTGATAACCAACTCAACAACGACTTTCCTCCTTGATCCATAAATGATAGTAATCGTTCTTCTGCGGTGATTGCTGGAGTCAACACTGGCATCCACAATGATATTTTTGTTAAATTGACTTTACCGGCATCAGCATTTGGATTTGCATTGTCTGCTGGAATCCTCCAAATTGCGTCATTATCATCACTTTTTCGTACAAGCGATACTGTATGCTTCGCTCCATAAATAACTTTTCGGACGTTTCTACAGAATCCAAATATATGATGCAGTGGAATCGCGCATGAAAATGATTTACGCGCTCCTTGCAACATTGAAATACGTGTTGCAGCTCCTAGATTGAAATTAACATCGTTGTTTATAATCATATCTTCGGCATCAATATTAGCGGTGCCAGCATTATTCTTTGGTCGTCTTACAACAAATGGATTTCCTCCAGCTGTATTCTTTTGCAAACATCATAGAAGGTCCTGCTGATCTTGTATAATCATCAGAATATCTCGCTAACCCTATGATTGTTGTAGCCACATCAACATCACGATCTATCGACTCAATTTCTTTTCCATCAATGAGATATTTTATGTGTATTTCATTAATTGTATAATGTACATTTCTTATTATTTGATGCGAGAATGTAAAATATGCTGTGGTCACCTCCGCAGTGTGATGTTGAAGTGAAAATACTTTTAAACGAGAATTAACTGGTGGAAAGGTTACGAACGAAAATTACTTTCAATAACGCTGACTATATTTTGTCCAAGTGGTCGAAGTATATAAAACATAGTAGCACTGTTCAATACGTCGTTACTTAAGTTTAACAAAGCCGTTGTTATTAAACTTTTAAAATCCTCAAATGACGGCGACGACAGACACATGAAAGAAAAATGATACGTTTTCAGAATATATATATATATATATATATATATATATATATATATATATATATATATATATATATATATATATATATATATATATATATATATATATATATATATATATGTCATTATTTTTATCCTGTACATTTATTAGTATTGCATGTGTATTTTCTTAATTGTATACTGTACATTTATTATTATTTGATGTGCATACCTTACAGTATGATGTGACAAGGTAAAAAGCTGCTGTGGTCACCTCTGCACGTGATGTTGATGTGAAAATACTTTTAAACGAGAAATAACAGGTGGAACTGTTACGAACGAAAATTACGTTCAATAAGGCTACCTATATTTTGTCCATGTGGTCGAAGTACATACAACATAGTAGCACTGTTAAAGACGTTGTTACTTAAGTTTAACAAAGCCGTTGTTGTTGGACTTTGACACTCCTCAAATGACTTCGAGGTCATTCACATGAAAGAAAAATGATACGTTTTCAGTATATATATGCATGTCGTTAATTTTATACTGTACATTTATTGGTACTGTATGTGTATTGCATTAATTGTATACTGTACATGTATTATTATTTGATGTGCATACTTTACAGTATGATTTGACAACGTAAGAAATATGCTGTGGGCACTTCAGCACGTGATGTTGAAGTAAAAATACTTTTAAACGAGAAATAACAGGTGGAACTGTTACGAACGAAAATTACTTTCAATAAGGCTAACTATATTTTGTCCAAGTGGTCCAAGTACATACAACATAGTAGCACTGTTCAAGACGTCGTTACTTAAGTTTATCAAAACCGTTGTTGTTGATCTTTTACACTCCTCAAATGACTTCGACGACAGTCACATGAAAGAAAAATGATACGTTTTCAGTATATATATATATATATATATATATATATATATATATATATATATATATATGGTTACGTATATTTGATTTAAGTAATATATTTTAATTGTTTGTGTGTCAAACTCAAATTTGAAATACCATACGATCCAACTAACAATAGAAACATGATTATAACAAAGCTCCATAATCTCCTTTTAGTGCACCAGACATTTTGAAAGCTTGTTTACAACTCTGAAGCTAGGTCAGAAATGAGGTCAACACCTGGTGTTTATTCGTCAAGTACAAGTCATCTCCCATGGAATTAATCTTAAACTTAAAATCCCAATTTTAAATCTGTCAAACAAACTTTAAAAACAAATAACTTAAATCAAATATACGTAACAATTACAATCTAACGATATGCGGATTTTAAATTGATTTATATTATTACAATCTAACGATATGTGGATTTAAAATTGATTGATATTATTACAGTCTAGCATGTGCATATACTTGCATGGATTTTTTAATTAAAAAAATTCGAGGTCAACACTATCTTATCTTAAAACAATTTAATTCCAACTGAATTTAAAAGTAAGATGTACCATCTTTAAAAGCGCGCTTTCGACGGCTCACATATTGACATATTTAAAAGGTTGAAGACAAAGGAAAACCGTCAAAATAGGATGGGAGACCACAAACACATTTAAGGGCCAGAACGAGCGATTGAACGCGAAACCACAATAGTGCAAAGCATGCTGACCACCGACCTTTGCTTTAAGCAGTTTTACAAAATGACTTATTTTTTGTTTATCTTCAGATGTGTACACGAATATACGGCACGTGTATTTTAGTCGTTGTTGTACTTGTATCATATTTTAGGAAATGCATTTCGTGCAGATGAAATTGCGACCAGGATGGTCAGTGTTCGGGATCACTAAGAATACACGGGAGATAAATCATTCTTTACAAATCGTAAAACTGTCGGTCGTTTCCAGTTATAATTTAAATCCCAAAGGTTGTCAGAAACGTATGCGCTAATTTTCCGATGATGCTAATGAAGAGAAAAATAATGAATATGACTGTTATATCTGCAACGAAAATTTAAACTGAGCAAAGAATAGATGGAATTCCTCCTATCGGCGACTACTAAAAAAAAATTATTTGATATGTATTTCTTTTATTGTATACTGTACACTTATTATTTTATGATATGTATTTCATTAATTGTATAATGTATATATATATATATATATATATATATATATATATATATATATATATATATACAGTAGAACCTCGTTTATCCGAACGTTAATTATCCGGAGCGTCAAATATCCGGACCAGTTTTTATATCCGGACCAGTTTTTTTTTTTTTATCAACTACATATACTTACTGTACATGTATATGAATACGTTTTCGAACAGTGCAATGCTCAACAGTTGTTTCGCGTGAGGCCAAAAGTGACTGGAAAACCCAAGGTGAGGGATATTTGGGGAATTTCAGTTGATAAGTTGACACTAATCCCTTTTCAAGAATCTCAAAACTCGTTTTAGATACACGTAACGATCCCGTTATAGGCGTCAGAAAGCGTTTCTAATTTAAGCCCTTCTAACTCGCCCTAGTCCTGAGGAAATTCTGGATTTGGTAAACATCTGCGCGGAATATTTGGTCAGTTTGTTTCCAAGTAAGGTGGTGTATACGTGCTCTTCTGTTGAGTTGTGAACTGCTATGGCTTCGAATTCAAAACGGAAGCGCAACATCTTGAACATAGAGACAAAACTTGAAATATTGAACCGTCTCGCGAAGGGAGAAAGTGGAGCGTCTCTAGCACAGTTTTATAAGGTTAGAAAGTGAACAATTTCTGACATAAAAAATGCTAAATGATGACGAGATTGTGACTTCCGTGCAAGAAGAATCCGACCCTGTCGACGATGAAACGGATGAAGACAAGGACAACAACAACAACGAAAGTAGCAAGGGTCCATCAAATGCTGACGCGTTTGCTGCGTTAGAGACAGCTATGGAGTGGTACGAACAACAATCAAAGTGCTGTCCTACTCAACTACTGCTGCTCAAGAGAATCAAGAGTCCTTGCAGCGAAAAAAAGAAGGTGTACAATGGTACAGCGAAAAATAAGTGATTATTTTCCACAATAAAGGTAAAATTGCGACATTTTGCACCTATTTTGCTCTTTCTTCACGCACGTTTCCCGCATGTGATGATTTTCAATATTCGTATAGTGTCCGGTTTCATATACATGTACTGCATGGATCGCATTCGGTTTTCGGTTATCCGAACAATCGCGTATCCGAACGGTGTCCGGTCCCAATTGATTCGGATAAACGAGGTTCTACTGTAATTGTATACTGTACATTTATTATTATTTGATGTGCATACCTTACAGTATGATGTGACAAGGTAAAAATATGCTGTGGACACCTCTGCACGTGATGTTGATGTGACAATACTTTTAAACGAGAAATAACAGGTGGAACTGTTACGAACGAAAATTAGGTTCAATAAGGCTACCTATACTTGTATTTTGTCCATGTGGACGAAGTACATACAACATAGTAGCACTGTTCAAGACGTCGTTACTTGAGTTTAACAAAGCCGTTGTTGTTGAACTTTGACACTCCTCAAATGACTTCGAGGTCATTCACATGAAAGAAAAATGATACGTTTTCAGTATATATATATATATATATATATATATATATATATATATATATATATATATATATATATGGTTCCGTATATTTGATTTAAGTAATATATTTTAATTGTTTGTGTGTCAAAGTCAAATTTGAAACACCATACGATCCAACTAACAATAGAAACATGATTATAACGACTGAAGCTAGGTCAGAAATGAGGTCAATATCTGGTGTTTATTCGTCAAGTACAGGTCATCTCCTATGGAATGAATCTTAAACTTAAAACCCCAATTTTAAATCTGACAAACAAACATTAAAAATAAATAACCTAAATCAAATATACGTAACAATTACGATCTAACCATATGCGGATTTTAAATTGATTTATATTATTACAATCTAACGATATGTGGATTTAAAATTCATTACGCTTTTACTACAATCTAGCATGTGCATATCCTTGCATTGTTATTTTTTTTTTTACAAAAATTCGAGGTCAACACTATCTTCTCTTAAAACAATTTAATTCCAAATGAATTTAAAAGTAAGATGTACCATCTTTAAAAGCGCGCTTTCGACGGCTCACATATTGATATATTTAAAAGGTGGAAGAAAAAGGAAAATCGTCAAAATAGGATGGGAGTCCACAAACACATGTAAGGGCCAGAACGAGCGATTGGACGCGAAACCACAATAGTGCAAAGCATGCTGACCACCGACCTTTGCTTTAAGCAGTTTTACAAAATGACTTATTTTTTGTTTTTCTTCAGACGTGTACATGAATATACGGCACGTGTATTTTAGTCGTTGTTGTACTTGTATCATATTTTAGGACATGCATTTCGTGCAGATGAAATTGCGACCAGGATGGTCAGTGTTTGAGTTCACTAAGAATACACGTGACATAAATCATTCTTTACAAATCGTAAAACTGTCGGTCGCCTCCAGTTATAATTTAAATCCCAAAGGTTGTCAGAAACGTATGAGCTAATTTTCCGATGATGCTAATGAACAGGAAAATAATGAATATGACTTATATCTGTAACGAAAATTTAAACTGAGCAAAGAAAATATGGAATACCTCCTATCGGCGACTACTCTAGACAATTATTTGCTATGCATTTCATTAATTGTATAATGTATATTTATTACTATTTTATGTGTATTTCATTAATTGTAAGCTGTACATTCATTATTATTTTATGTGTATTTCATTAATTGTAAGCTGTACATTCATTATTATTTTATGTGTATTTCATTAATTGTATAGTGTACATTTATTATTATTTGATGTGCATACCTTACAGTATGATGTGAGAAGGTAAAATATGATGTGGTCACCTCCGCACGTGATGTTGATGTGAAAATACTTTTAAACGAGAATTAACTGGTGGAAAGGTTACGAACGAAAATTACTTTCAATAAGGCTAACTATATTTTGTCCAACTGGTCGAAGTACATACATCATAGTACCACTGTTCAATACGTCGTTACTTAAGATTAACAAAGCCGTTGTTATTAAGCTTTTAAATTCCTCAAATGACGTCGACGACAGTCACATGAAAGAAAAATGATACGTTTTCAGTATATATATATGTATGTCTTTAATTCTATACTGTACATTTATTAGTCTTGTATGTGTATTTCATTAATTGTATACTGTACATGTACTGTTATTTGATGTGCATATCTTACAGTATGATGTGACAAGGTAATAAAGTAAAATGTTGTGGGCACATCAGCACGTGATGTTGAAGTGAAAATACTTTTAAACGAGAAATAGCAAGTATAACTGTTACGAACGAAAATTACTTTCGATAAGGCTAACTATATTTTGTCCAAGTGGTCGAAGTACATACAACATAGTTGCACTGTTCAATACGTCGTTACTAAAGTTTAACAAAGCCGTTGTTATTAAACTTTTAACCTAATCAAATGACTTCGACGACAGTCACATGAAAGAAAAATTATACGTTTTGTTCTGGCCGGACCAGACAGTGTAACCCAGTACTTTTCTTGACTCACTTTGCGAAGGTTAAAAAAATCCAAACACAACTCAACGCAGAATCTTGCCTTTGATTAAATTCCCAAAATAGGTCTATAGTAGTATGTGTGTGTGGTAAAATGAAAAAAAAATAAGATTAGGGGCTTTTACAATATGCATAGTGGCATGACATTTAAATACATGTATCAATCAATACGATTAATCAGCATGCATAAGAATAAGGACTAATCATGTGTATTAATAAGGGCTAAAATATGAATATGAATTTTAAACATGTAAAATGAATGAACATTACTAACTTATTTATGAACAAGGGTTATACATACCGTTTTCAATAATAATTGTGTATGATACAGGATTATAAACAATCGTATAAACGCTGATTATAAATATATGCAAATATTTATAAACGCTGAAATGTACCATATTCATACATATTGGCTCACAAACGTGTATGAAGAAGAACTATAAACGTGTAATTGAACAAGGATTCTAAAACGTGAATAAGGATTATATGCATCTGTATCAATAAGGATTCAAAACATGTATGTTCGAAATAATGTTCCTTAGAACAAGGGAATATATATATATATAAACTTACTTGACAGTAGTTTGTCCTGTCCTGTCGATATGAGTGTGTAGGTCTTGCACGATTTTCAGGAAATACAGGTGTAAAGTAGCCCAAAGTAAAGTGTAATGTAAACGAGGAAGCGGAATACGGAGTCAAATCCGGAAACTAATTTAGGTTCTAAAAAGGTAAAATAAACAAGGTATTTAATAAATATTTACAACGGAATAAATCACTAAAAGGAGTGAATGAGATCCAGAACACTCCCAGCCTGGTATCTATAGAGTTACCACTACCACTTATTCTATTGTAGAATATATAACGATATTCTTGATACACAGTAATCCAAATTATTATATATGAATAAAACGTAAACCCAACGAATGTCACATGAATGAATTCCTATCCAACAGTTATGTAAATGGAAAAACGGTAATTGTCTGAATGTCAATGACGAATGAAAGATGATCCGATGAATGTCTTTACTCAATCAGAAGTATAAGTTCAGTAATCGGACGGGTGTAAATTTTAGGTTCGCATTTATCACCAACAACGATCCGGACGTCCGCCTTTCGAGTGTGATTATCGGATCCTTTTATTGCCCTTGTGACAATGCCAACTGGTCACTGATTCCTGCACACCGAACTGTCCCTCACAAGAACGACATCTCCTTCGGTTAGATTCCGTTGTTGAACCGTCCATTTTCTCCTGCTCTGAAGTGACGGAAGGTACTCTTTTCTCTAACGTGACCAGAAGGTCCGAGCTAAAGCTTGCACTCGCTGCCATTAAGAACGATACAAGTCCGCGGGACATGTATCTCCCAACTCGTCTGACTTGTAAGCGTAGTCGGTTTTTTGCGTCAAGAGGATCGCTGGTATCAGAATAAGAGGATTTTCCGGATCCGTTGAGACAGGACTCAGTGGTCTGGAGTTCATAATAGCACAGAGCTCAGCCATAAATGTGCTGAGAACTTCGTGCGTGAGGAATTTCCTGCTCGGCGATTCGGCGAGCATGGCGTCGAGAATCCGTCTGGCGGTGCCGATCATACGTTCCCATGCGCCTCCCATGTGTGAAGAATGGGGTGGATTGAACTTCCATTCTGTCCTGTTCTCCAATAGATAGTTTTGTATTGGTCCGTAGTTGATTTGCAAGTCATCAACGGCTCCAACAAAGTTTGTTCCTTGATCAGAGCGGAAAGGCTTCATGGGTCCATAGATAGCCTGGAATCTTCGAAGAGCGTTGATAAATGATGATGATGACATTTCTTCGATGACTTCGATGTGAACTGCTCCTATTACAAGGCATGTAAACATGACGGCCCAACGTTTTGAGTTAGCCGACCCGCCTCTGGTTTTCCTTGTGAGAACTTCCCAAGGTCCAAAAACGTCAACACCTACGTTGGTGAAGGGAGGTCCTGGTTCGAGGCGATCCGAATGCAAGTCTGCCATAATTTGGTGTTGTGGCTCCCTCCTTAACATTCTGCAAATTAAACATTTGTGTATGACGCTGGATGTCAGTCGTTTACCAGAGGTAATCCAGGATCCTGCTGACCTGATGGCACCTTCAGTGATGTGACGGCCTTGGTGTTTCACTTTCTCATGGTAGTGTCTGACCAGAAGGGTTGCGATGTGGCTGTTGCCAGGTACAATTATGGGTTTTGTAATTTCAAGGGTTTCCTTGGAGTGTTCCAAGCGTCCACCTACCCGTAGAATCTTCCGGGTAGTGGCCCATGTTGGGTTCAATTTGATTAGCGGGCTGCGTTTGGAAATTTGTTCTCCCATTTGAAGTGCGGTCACTTCCTTGCCGTAGAAATCGCCCTGTGTGGCTCTCAAGATGAGATCTTATGACACTTGGCTTTCTGACAATACTTTAAAGTCAGCTGATTTTCCGCATTTCCGTTGGCGAGCAATTAATCGAAGGTGATTAATCTCCGCAATCAGACTCTTCCATGACGAAGAACGCTCGAATCTGGCTGTTCCTAATCTACTACATGATGAATTTACCTTCGTAGGGTCGACAGTGGTAAATGCCGTGCGAATTTCGATGTCATCGTTGGGCACTACGAGTTCATGGGTCTCACCTTGCTTAGCAGTCGACTCAAACAATTGTTAGGGTCCATTGAGCCAACTGCTAGATTTGAGGTCTACAGCCTGTATCGACCTCGTTGCAGAGTCTGAAGGATTGTGATCCATTGGAACATAATTCCATTGATCGGGATCTGAAAATTTGCGAATTTTTTCCACTCTATTCGCCACATAGACATAGAATCTCCTAGTTGAATTGCATATGTAACCAAGAACGACCTTGCTGTCGGTGTAATAGCGAATATTGTCTATCTTGACGTCTAGATGTTCAATAGCAAATTGAGCAATCTCTACAGCTAGGACCGTGGCACATAGTTCCTTTCTTGGAATCGTGGTTCCAGTTTGGGGGGCTACTTTAGCCTTTCCAATAACAAATCCTACGTGATAATGGTTACTGACGTCTTTCGTTCGAAGATAAACGACTGCGGCAATAGCTTTATCTGAAGCGTCCGAGTAGACATGGAGTTCCCTGGTGATGCATTTGCTAAGTTCGGGCACATATGTCCTTGATATTCTCAAGTTTTTAAGTGGTTCAAGGGTGTTTTTCCAAGACTCCCATTTAGAGGCAAATTCATCGGATACGGGCTCGTCCCAATCTATGGTCTCTAAGACAATGTCTCGAAGGATGAGTTTCCCATATATGATAACGGGAGACAGAAATCCAAGCGGATCAAAGATGCTGTTAATCGTTGATAAGATTCCTCTACGGGTAATTGGTTTTTTATCGGAAGACAGTTCAAACAGAAATTTGTCCGCGTTGACATCCCATATTAGGCCAAGACTCCGTTGGAGCGGTTTTTCTTCCGAGTCTAAATCTAGATCTTTTAAATTAGATGCCACATCAGTTGTTGGAAAAGCAGCCATTACTTCAGTGCTATTCGATGCAATTTTGTGAAGTCGAAGACTGCCATAGTCTTTTAAGGCACTTTGAGTGTCCACTAAGAGCTTAACAGCTTCTTCGGGTGTTGAGCAAGACGTTCACCCATCGTCGACATAAAAGTCCATGGAGATGAACGATGTAACCTGGCTTCCGTACTCAGGTTCAGCTTTCAAAGCGTTTAATTCCAACTTAATTTAAAACCAAGATTCACCATCTCAAAAAGCTCTCTTTCGACGGCTCAGATATTGACATATTTTCGAGGTAGAAGATGAAGGAAAACCGTCAAAATATGATGGGCGTCCACAAACACATGAAAGGGACAAAACGAGCGATCGAACCCGAAACCACAAAAGTGCAAAGCATGCTCACCACCGCCTTTTGCTTTAACCAGTTTTACAAAATGACTTATTTTATGTTTCATTTAGATGTGTACACGAATATACGGCACGTGTATTTGAGTCGTTGTATGTCGATATTACAGCTGCTGGTGTTATTTACAAGTCCGATAACTAATCGAGATACATATATAAACAAACAACACTGGCGTGTTAAGGTCACTTCAAAATTATAGTTAATATTTGTAGCCAGATGTCACGAAAACATATGCTCACAGAAAAGACAATGAAATCTTAAGGGACATTTATCTAATGTAATATACCGTTAGTAACCTGTACAAATAAGACGTTTTTAAACGCAGATCAGAAGGTAGGTATACCAGAAAATCTAAGATATATACAGGAACCTTGATGGGCCCATTCGAGTAATTCAATTGTCAATGGTCATGCTGTTGGTAAGAGTGGTTTTAATTTTTAAAGATACAGTGACAAATTATTAGATGTCCTCAGATGAAGTGGAATACGATACAAAAGATGCCGTCTCTTGATATATATATATATATATATATATATATATATATATATATATATATATATATATATATATATATAATGCGCAACACTATCTCTCTCTCTCTCTCTCTCTCTCTCTCTCTCTCTCTCTCTCTCTCTCTCTCTCTCTGACTGTCTTTCTGCCTGCCTGTTTGTATATCTATATTCCCTGAAGTCACAAAAGAAGACTTCTGCCTAGCAATGATACCTTTTCAAAACAACATGCTGTCTGGCTCTATGATATACGGGCATTACTAAATTTAAGGTTTGCCTCTCTCACAGGAACACCTCTCCAAAGACGCGATGATAAAGACAATACACAGCGCGGGACAAGCGCGAGTCAAACCCCAGTTCAAACCCTGGAAGCAACCACTGCTGCTAAGTTTTTTGCTTTGCTCTCAAACACAACAGCTTCGTCCCAGGATAAAACCACAGGTAAGACAACTTAATATATATATGAGGTCCGTTCGACATACATTTGGTTGAAACTACAAACTAGCATGCGTCTTTCTTAGCATAAGCTGTACATCCATATTTATATGACGTGCATATCTTATATAATTTGTTCCTTTTATTACATGATGTGGACATTAAAGTGTATTATGTTTTCTTGTTACTAGATGATGTGTATTTCTTATGATATCCTATGATGTTATTATTTATATGAAGTGTAGGTTTTATTTATGTGATGTACATTCATTGTTATTTTGATGTGCATTTGTTACTGTTTGATGTGGCAGAATCAAAATGCATATGTTGTTGGCACTCCATCACGTGATATTGATGTTTTAGTCTATGCTGTGAATTTTTCAATCTATGGCGTGCAAACCTTTCATGATGGGGATCAGATTTAAAAGCGATCATCAAGTGAGAATTTACTGATGCACCGGTTACGACGGCAATGATTTGCAATATAATAAGCGAGAAATCATTGAAAACGACTGCAGAACTCACGGTACTAACCCAGTAAACCTATGCAAACACCGTGATCTTAAAAATTCAATAACTTTAAATTTCTGAATGCTCGTGATCAAACTTATATATATCAGTTTAGATGAAGCCTGGCTGATAGATTCTGTATAGCAAAAAGGATATGAGACGCGGCATTTTCTGGAACTACATGTGTTTGAAACATGTACTTTCAATTCCGCACCGAAAAGCTATGTGATCAGTTCAATAAGTAGTGTTTAAAACTCAAGACTGTTAGAGAACTGAAATTTCATAAATAAAACAATGTCGTGTTTTCCAGTTGCAACATTGATAAGCTCTTAAAAGATTTTTTTCATTGAAAAAAACAACTTTTATTATCAACCAAACCTGGCCAGCAAATCCTATACATACTCTATTTATTTTATATCTTCAAACATTTTCCGTCTGGTTCCCATTTCTCCAACCTATTAGTACCGTGTATTCTACGGCCACTCCTGATATTTTCCTATCAGCTGGGATGCATCCCCTTTCCAGGCATGAAATTCAAAAATCTTTCTGATAAATCCGGTGTCTATGGTTGACAATGACATATAAAAATGTTTAATATAGCAAGAAGGCTGTGCGCGGCCTGAATATCAAATAAACATTCATGCTTTATGTTCTACGAATATAACCTTGATCCCTGGGTCAAGGTTATATTCGTAGAACAGACAGCAAGAATGCTAATTATATCAGCACCAGACTTTTACAAAGGCAGAAAAACAATAACAAAACGCATACTTCATTTACATATGCTCATTACAGACACTATTTTGAGCTTCACATAAATACTTGAATTTTCCATGTTAAGTATACGTGGGCCATAGTGACTTTATATTATCATGTAAGTATGGATGTGTGTTACAATATGCATCTCATTATTGCAGACGGACTGTGCATGTCCAGCTTTCCTTATACAGATTAGGTGTGTGTTGTATTGTCAATATGAACGGTAGAGCCCTATAATGAGCGACAACGCTTAATTCCCATTCAACCTCCTACCATCCCATGTATTCCTAACATGACCATCACGGTTTAAATTCTCATAGAGTCCGAAAGTGAATAGTGCGTTAATAGAAAGTATGTACCTTTTCAACAGTAAATTCTTTCTATGGTTAAAATTACCATACTACCCCAGTCATGCCGCTATATTGCAATAATCCATTCCAGCTCTCTATGTCAATTCTAAGGACATTTTGGACATTAATTCCTATATTCGCCCCGCATGGGCACAATAGAGTTCATACGGACATTTTCACAAGAATATACTCGCCATATAGTCAAAATAGCGGCGTAATGTTGAAATAGCCTTGTGCCTATTGTAATTTTCATGGCTGGGCCTGTTCCCTTTACTATGGTAGAATGCTACAGGTTTTCAGATGGTATGCAGTTTGCGTATTTTTTGGAGAAACATACAATAGTTTGTGCTTTGTCGTAATAAACCGGTGATTTGAATAACTAATGTATATATATATATATATATATATATATATATATATATATATATATATATATATATATATATATATATATATATATATATATATATATATATATATATATATAATTAAGTAAGATACATTCAATTTCCTTAAAAATACAAAGCAAGCTTTAATCTTGGCATGTGTCAGAACATGATCCGTCATGTTCAACGGTAACCGGGAGAAATTAAAGGATTTCCGATTGCCACAGAAAAAGATGGATAAAGCCATTGATAATGATAGACATCGTGATAACAGCAGTAACGATTAATGTCAACGATGATGAAAATTGTAGTGGTGGTCATGACGATGACCAAGATGATTAAAATATCTTTACCTTCACTCAACGATTACTCCCTCTTCAAAGTAAACATTTTCCCAAGTTTGAAACAACGGATAAACAGTTCAGCCCATTTTATTGGGAAAAACAATGTTGACTTGAATCAAATCCTCGTAAAACAGGCGGTGTTGATGACCAAAGAAGGCTCATAAAGATAAAGGTCTCATCCCCAGATACCAGAACAGCACCAACAAGCGCTGCCCCAGCGCAGACACCAGAATCCAATACGACTGCCCCGTCCCGGACGAAGAAAGGTGAGTGAAGCAAGAGCGGTGTAATGAAGGGAGCAGGAAAAGGAATTTTGTGCATTGTTTAAAGACGAATAAATGCGATATATGATTAAAAGTTATATCCTCGAAATTCATTTATATCATAACAATTACCATGCGAACCTTTCTTGGATCCATAAGTAACTACATGTATTCCTTATTTGTGACCTGTATAAGTTACCTCCCTTCCTGGCATAAGTAGTAGATTTTAGGATATGGCAAGATGTATGTATGTATGTATGTATGTATGTATGTATGTATGTATGTATGTATGTATGTATGTATAGGTTCAGCAATGGGTAAGATACCAATATTTGTTAATAATTCTAGTCAAGGGATCAATCAATCAAATAAATAAATTCATATATAAATGTAAATATCGAAAAAGAAAAGAAATTATATGTTTCTGCGAGCTCGTATTATACTGACGGCCGGAAAATGTCAGTTGTTAAAGCATGCATTTGTTTATTCTTCATTTCATACCGCAGATTGTGCTATTTATTTTACCTTTAAATAAGTTTGGAATCAGCAAAAGGGGCTTTAAAATAAGTGATCGCATGTTTTGTGACTGTCGTCGATGGTTAACGAAATTGGTATAGTCCTGAAAATAAAGACTCAAAAAGCGAAAATACTTTCAAACAACAAGTCTTAAAAAGATCGAAATCAGACAAACTAGGGGTTAATTTGGTATTTTTTTAGACCATATCTTGGCTTTCATTAAAATCAGTTCTCTTAAAGTTTTAGATTGGCGATATCACTATTATCTAATTGGTGTACCAACAATTGATGATACTATATTTTTTCGGCGGTGGAATATAAAGACGAGAAAACATTGCCCCCCCACACACAAACACATACACACAAATCGACCACTGTACCCGGGGAGGGTAGGGGGGCGTTGCGTATCCCGGCTATTGTCTAAAAGTAAGTTTTGTAAAAGGGTCGCAGTTGCAAAGACTAACATTTCAGTGTGATTATTTCACCTTTTCTGGACCAAAAGAAATCAGGAACTAAAATAAAAACAAATTTTCCAAAACGTGTAAAGAAATATACTATCTGGGCCGCTAGTATGCAAATCTGATTTCTATTTTAAAGAAGAGTGATACGAGAGAGAGAAAGAGATACAGACAGAGAGACAGAGACAGAGAGAGACAGAGAGAGATATTTAGATTGTTAGCATCTTGCGTTGACGTCTACATCTGAGTTGGAGACGGTCCATATACTGCTACGAGCTATACACATCATCTTCATTAGGCTTCTACAAGAACCCGGATGTATGTATTGACAGACAGTTGTGCAACATGTGCATAACTACGAGCGGTAAATATTTTGTTCTGTATTCATATATATATATATATATATATATATATATATATATATATATATATATATATATATATATATATATATATATATATATATATATATTGGGGTTTGGACCGAGACAATGAAATCTCAGCCTAGGGGTTATATTATTTGTATCCTAACGAGGCTTGTCCGAATGGGGAGATATATAATGTAACCCCACGGCTGGAATTTCATTGTCTCGGTACTAACCCCAATGTAGATTATTTTTCTCGCCCAATATTATCCTTTAAAGTAAAAAGAACTCTTTGAAAGTGTGCACGTCGCAATGTGTACATGTGGCGCATGAATACAAATAAGCTAATGAGGGCTATGGTGTGACAGTTGATTCCGAAGTACACAGTTCATACGCGTGAGCAAAGAAAAATAACAACACAAAACGTCGCATAGTAATGAGGTATTATCATATTTAATATATGAATGTTCTATGAAATTAACAATAAATCGTTACAATTTATTAGAAAGAAACTGTTTCCTTTCATCATTTCCAATTTCGAGTACCCTCCAAATATGCGGACCCCAGAGGATAAGAATGTGCTAAACTTTCAAGTTCACGGATTCTTTGAAAAATGTTATATATGTTCTGGAAATATGACAAGTGATGCAGTGCAATTTGCTTATGGATTAGTGTGTTGAGGGATAAATGATTAATATTGGCTGGTAAGTTTATTATTTGTCAAGAAATATTGCAGGTATATTCAGCTGGAGCACAACGGAGATGCTTAACAAAATGATAATAGAGCCTGTTTGACATAGTACATTTTTGGCTGTTGCTAAGTTTTCTGTTGTTGCTTAGAGTGTGTGTGTGTGTGTGTGTGTGTGTGTGTGTGTGTGTGTGTGTGTGTTTTAGATCTTCTTCCCTATAGTGACTACCAGTCTGCACCACCGTAATTCGATCTGCCAACGCTCGCAACAGACACACGACATTAATATATACACATATATGTATGCCCTCTAAATAAATGAAAACAATATTGGTACCGGAAGTGACGTGTTTCTGGTGGTTTTACCCGATCTTTGTAGCATTCATTTTTGTTACATGCGCAACAATAGTTTTCTTTTGCAATGCATTTCATTACATTCATTTCGCGTTAATCTGTATAAATAGGGCTATAACTTATGTATAAATAGGGCTATAACTTGTGTATAAATAGGGCTATAACTTGTGTATAAATAGGGCTGTAACTTGTGTATAAATAGGGCTATAACTTGTGTATAAATAGGGCTATAACTTGTGTATAAATAGGGCTATAACTTGTGTATAAATAGGGCTATAACTTGTGTATAAATAGGGCTATAACTTGTGTATAAATAGGGCTATAACTTGTGTATAAATAGGGCTATAACTTGTGTATAAATAGGGCTATAACGTCAGTCTAAATAGGGCTATAACTTGTGTATAAATAGGGCTATAACGTCTGCCTTCTCTTGGATAATATTGCTGACATTATATTCTGACATGAACAACGATTGCAGTACACTTTTCATCAAACTTGTTAAGGCGATAATAAGCTGAATAAAGGTGTATCTTGTATTGCTCTAGTCATAATGGACGATTTGTTAATATACTAGAATTGTGGGACTTCTATCAGTCAAAATACGGAATACCACTAGCAACATAATTGTGGTGTAGAATGGTTATGTTTGTTTAACAATTTTGATATTTAAACTTAAACTAACAGAAGTTACTGGAGATCCGATAAATTTACTTGCATACGTTACAAATGTTACGATAAACCTTAGGCATTTCTTTATTTCAGGATCGTGTGATCAGTTGAAATATTCCTGAGCAAATGGGCATTGATAAAAGAAATCTCACTCTCGAGCAAGTCTGCAATCAGTTATTGTGAACTGCAGTAACAAGTTTAAATTCTCAAGGAAGTATCCTAAGATACGTGTGTTGTTCACTTTTGTCTATATAAACTAAGGACTCGGGGATCTGTAAATTAAATATTACATACAATCTCTTAACTTTTAACACACACATATATATATATATATATATATATATATATATATATATATATATATATATATATATATATATATATATATATATATATATATATTGCTGCGCACATATTAAATGCAGCGTTTTATGATTATCCTTTTGACAAAAAGTAATTATGAGACATATACCGTCTGTACTCACTTAAAAGTCTAATCCAGCTGCAGAATGCGCAGACACAGATCTGCCTTAGCATAATATGAAAACGATCTGCGTGAAAACAATTTATTAACAGCAAACAGTAGAGCAAATAGTATAGATATTTATCTTCCTGAGATGAATCAATTTCTCTTTCTATCCCTCCATCATTGGACCGAGACAATCTCTCTCTCTCTCTCTCTCTCTCTCTCTCTCTCTCTCTCTCTCTCTCTCTCTCTCTCTCTCTCCATCTATCGATCTCTCTATATCTCTCCTTCTCTAACTCTCTCTCTATCTCTCTATCTCTCTCGCTATATCTCTCTATCTCGCTCTATTTATCTCTCTCAATCTCTCCCTCTATATCTCCCTATCTCTCTATCTCTCAATCTCTCTATCTCTCTTCTCTGTATCTCTCTATCTCTCTCTATCTTTCTATCTCTCTCTATCTCTATCTCTTTTTATCTCTATTTCTCTATCTCTCTCTATCTCTCTCTTTCTCTCTCTATCTCACTATCTCTCTATCTCTCTATCTCTTTCTGTCTCTCTTTCTATCTCTTTCTTTCTATTTCTCTCTCATTCTATCTCTCACTTTCTATCTCTTTCATACTCTATCTATTTCTCTATCTATATCTCCATATCCATCTCTCTCTCTCTCTATCTCTCTATCTATCTATCCCTAACATCACATCATCATATACGACTAAATTGTTAATATTTCCATCGATATCATCAATGCTCGGTGCTTGCTCGATATCGGTTATAAATTCAATAATATCATCATCAATTTCCGATTTTGCTTTCTCGTTAAAATCCTTTAACACTTCGTAACATCTCTGATCGTCTACACTCGGGGCTACTAAATACAACTTCTTCCATTTCATCCATCTCGTTATCAAATTAAGTAGCAGTTGTGTCTTGCCACTTCCAGATGGTCCATTATAATCGCGCGAATAGAACTCGGCAACATCGCATGGTGTTTAATAGGTTCTCGTCGTCGGGTAGCTGAATAATCAATTAAATTCATGTTATTAAATATAAATTATGGATCTATATTGTGTGAAATGTAAGGCGCGTACTGTCACAAACGACCTGACGACGATTACAACTAAAAATAACTGATCAGCACTTTCTGGTAAGTGTGTACAATATAGTACAACAAAATTTAGATTTGTTTCCCTTGATAAATCAAAGGGATTTTTAAAAAAACGAGGAGGTGATATTGCAGCCAAGTTAGTAAAACTACCGGGAACACCGTGAGCAAAGTATCCGGGAGAAAAACACCTTCCAGGGTATAGTTATTGTGGGCCCGGGACTAGACTCGATATCCGACTCGATGATCAAAACCAACCCCGACCGGGTGAATATCCAATAAACGCCATTGATAAGGCCTGTCATGCTCATGATGTTGCTTATCAAAGCAGTAATTTGAAACATAGACATATAGCAGATGTGAAATTGATTCACGCGTTGAATTCTATCACTGATAAATCCTTCAAAGAAAAGTTGGCTTCATGATTAGTAAAATCAGCGATGAAATGTAAATTGATGTTAGGTGCTGGTAATTAATAACAACATGGAATCTATTTATTATTCTCCAAGAGGATACTGGAAGGATAAAGCTGCAATTGGTAAACTCGCTAGCGCCGCGAAGGTGAAATATACCACCGCGGCTAATTGGTTATCCAAACAGGCGATATGGCAAATTTATCTACCACCGCCTAAACAAATTAACTTCTCGCATTTTGATGTGACCGTTCCCAATGAGATTCATCAAGCTGATATATTATTTCTGCCGCATGATGGTGGTTACAAATACGCGTTAACTGTAGTTGATGTTGCGAGTCGATACAAACAAGCGGAACCGTTAAATACAAAATCATCAACTGAAGTAGCTTCTGCATTTGAAAGGATTTATCGGAGGGTCCTCTGCTTTGGCCAACTCTATTACAAGTTGATCCTGGCAAGGAATTTCAGGGTGCGGTTCTATCAACGATGAAGAATCATAGTACTGCGTTACGACGAGGGCATACTGCACTACATCGCGATCAGGCAATTGTTAAACGATTTAATCGCACACTTGCTGAGCGGTTATTTGGATATCAAGGAATTTAATCAACATAAACGATCTCGAGAATGGGTCAAGAGATTACCATGCGTGATTACCGCGCAGAATAATGAGGTTACTCGAACGATTAATATGAAACCTAACAACGTCATAAAAAAGAAGTATATAACCGTACAACCGCAAAAAGATTTTTCTAAACAACCAATTCTCGGTAATGTCACTGTAAGATATTTATGCGAACCAGGAGAGCTCGAAGGTGGTAAAAAAAGAGCTACTGATCCTATTTGGAGTGTCACCATGCATAAAATATCCGGCATAACACGATCCACGGGTAGACCAGCAATTTATAGATTGGATTCAACTGCCCCTCAGCGAGGATTCACTCGACAACAACTACAATTGATACCCGAGGATACTCTACCACCGCGTGGTCTTAACTAGCACCCCTGCGTCTGTTGCACGCAAGAGAAGTCAGCATTACATTATCGCTGGTATAACCAATACTGCTATTCTTTCTGTCTACGGTAAATTGGCGAGGATCCGACCAGCACCAACGCATTATACAATTGCAACTCGCGCAGTGATTATTCTGTTGTTGTTTTAGTTTAATTATTAATTCAGCATCAATGTCAAATTCTCTATTATTTTTTTATCCTGTTGTTTATAACCAGACAGTTTTTTTCTGATTATGTCCTTGACGCTGTCAGCGCTGACAATATCATTGATTGTAGTGTCACTATTATCTAAAACAATTCTTCGAAGCTGATTTATTCTTTGTACTCTGGATACTGCGAGATAAACTAAATTCGACCATTCGATGTGATTACCCACCATCCAATCAACTGTATCTGATATAGTCAATCCATGTGAATAATGTATCGTCGCTGCGTAACCTAGCGTCCATGGGGATTTATCAGCGCGCAATGCATATTCGACGACGTTGATATCAACCAGCACAATATCATTTAACACTAAATTCTGCTTTTCACGCTGTCCTGGAATATCAACTTCAATATTCTGTTTTCGTGTATCCGAAGGCCTATAAAAGAGCGGCACTGGAAGTGTTGCAAATTTTTCTTTATGCGTTTTAAATAACTTCTTTCTACGTGCTACTATCAAATCGTTTGGTCTCCACGTTTCCCAAAAATATTTTAATGGAGTTTCCGAAATTATTTCACGCGCTATCTCACATTGGATTTTATCCGGCTGTAATCTGACTAGTTTCTTGAACTCACGTAATTGTTCATCAAGTGCTCTATGATCAGTATTAATTTCTTCATAGTAGTCTACAAAATTCTTCAGCCAATCATGCGGGGATAAACCGACAAATGGTGGTGGTTGGCCATGATCGCCGCACATTATTACTTTTGTGTTCGCGTGCAATAACCAATCAAGAAATCTTTGCAATACATCTAATGACACCGTGCATATCTCATCCCAAATAATGACTTCAGGAATAAATTTCTCACCCATTTGTTCAGGAGTCCATTCGTCACCTTTCCATCGAAAGAAACTATGATAAGTGCAAGCAATAATTCCTCGTTGTTTCATCTCTCTGGCAAGTGTGTGTGTGTTGGTGTTAGTACAATCATGTTTGATTTCCCACGAAATAATTCAATCGCGCAAGTCGTCTTTCCTGACCCGCCACAACCGTTTAAATAAACTGTTTTATATCTGCATAGTCGATCAGATATCGGCGGTGCATTAGATAGTTCTGAACACTGATTGTTTTTCAAGTATTTATCTTCAATCGTAACATCTGCTGATTTTGAATAATCACGCGGTATTTCCCGCTCAATTCTCCATGATCTCCAACTTTCGTAAGAATTAGTGAATTCAACTACTGCGTTGCTGTGTTTCATGTCTATGTAAAATGAATCAGTGGCGACTCTAACTGTGGTGTTAGGAAATCTATTTATCATCGAAAAAAAATTGATAGAAGCATAAGCCAGCATAGATGCCCTCAAATATGTATACTGAAGACTGTATCCATCGTTGTAAGTAACAATTGTACCCAATTTGTTTCCATCGGACAAGAAAGCGTCTTTACGATCGACGTATATACCCTTAGATGTTACATCCACGATTATAAAATCGTATTCAACGCTATCCATAATCAACCGTGAAGAATATCTTGTATTGTCGTATTTACCACCTTGAGTGAACTTACCAATTATTCTTCTACCGAGATCTTTTGCATCTTTGTTTCTGATTTCAAATAACTGTTTGGACCAATTCATGATATATTCTTCGTCGAGATCAGGGAATTGTTTTTTGTTTTCGCTAATTATACTATCTAGATTGGGTTGTGGTAACCAGACCTCAGTCTGTGCTCGATATGATATAATTGCTTCACTGACAATCAGCGATATCAGCATTTTAGAATCAATCATATACCATAACAGCACTATTTGCATCCAGTGTTTTTCAGACATGTGTCTACCAATCCAGACATAACAGCATGAAGTCCTTTATCCAATTCAAATGATACCACTCGAGCGAATCCGGTTAAATGAAAATCAGATAGTGGTCCATTAATCGCAACGCGGGCCATCTCATGGGTGGGATGTCAAAATCGCTTGAAGTTCTTAGCGCATTCTCCGTACCCGAGAAAAGTCCTTGGGTAACACGCGACTATATCAACCGAAATAATGTTTTCAGGGTTGCATTTTGTATTCCATAATCCGCCGTGGTTATATTCAATGCAGCTCGATTTGATGTCTGTGAGAAACTCACCTCGTGTTGGTTTCTACGAGTTTCTCTTTCTCGCAAAATGAGCTGCAACCGACGGAAGTGTATAGCAATTTGTTAATAATTGTTCGTCGTCGAAACTCTTCGAGTTCACTGTTGAAAAACTACTAACTAGTTTTTTCATCTTGTCATGGAGGGCTTCAGTACGGTATGATTCTCCACTGGGTCTTACAAATTCTATCTATCTATCTATCTATCTATCTATCTATCTATCTATCTATCTATCTATCTATCTATCTATCTATCTATCTATCTATCTATTTATCTATCTATCTATCTATCTATCTATCTATCTATCTATCTATCTATCTATCTATCTATCTATCTATCTATCTATCTATCTATCTATCTATCTATCTACATATAGAGATACAGATCGAGATACAGATCGAGATAATGATTGAGATGCAGATCTAGATACAAATCGAGATTCACATCGAGATAATGATCGAGATACAGATCGAAATACAGATCGAGATACAGATCAAGGTACAGATCGATATACAGATCGAGATACAAATAGAGATACAAAGCGAGATACAGATCGTAATGCAGATCGAGATACATATACAGATACAGATATAGATATAGATATAGATATATATAGATATATATATATATATATATATATATATATATATATATATATATATATATATATATATATATATAGAGAGAGAGAGAGAGAGAGAGAGAGAGAATAGAATAGAATAGAATAGAATAGAATAGAATAGAATAGAATAGAATAGAATAGAATAGAATAGAATAGAATTACAAAATTAATACTATTATCTATGCAATTAAAAAATTACATAATGATGTTATAAAAGATCAATTAGATCCTGAAATAATTATTTGCTATGTTGAATCATTACAGAAACGGAAATTTGAAGGAGGTTATATACTACCAGCCTAATATAGATTGATTCATATTATACATCAATTTTTGTTTTACAATTTTTGGCGACAGTTAAAGATACAGATGTCGATAAAATCGTCCCACTTTCACTCGCGATTGAAAAAATTAAAATACATTTATCTAACGACTACAGAACAAATGAGTATCGATACACGTGTAAGATAACTGAAAAAGTTTCTTGTCATATCGAGAAAATAAAAAACAATAGTTATTGGGAAAGTCAGAGTAGTGACGAATAGTTTCTGCCATGACTTTGTAATAAATATTTATTCTGATAAAAATGATTTAAAAAATCTTTTTATGTTAAAGACATGAGTTGTTATGTTTTTTTAGTAGGATTATCATTAATTTTTTTAATCTCTCTCTCTCTCTCTATCTCTATCTATCTCTCTATCTCTCTATCTATCTCTCTCTCTCTCTCTCTCTGTTATGTTTTTTAGTAGGATTATCATTAATTTTTAAATCTCTCTCTCTCTCTCTCTCTCTCTCTCTCTCTCTCTCTCTCTCTCTCTCTCTCTCTCTCTCATTATCATTCATTTTTTAAATTACTCTTTACCCTAAAATATTATAAAATCTGACTAATTTTCATTATTTTGAGTACTAATTACCCTATCAAATTATAAAATCAGCGAAGAATATGATGATAAGACTTATTCAGATTATAATGTTTATTCTGATAATACTTATCATTTTATTCTGATAATACTATTCAGATTATCATAATTATATTTATTATGTTTTCTGTTTTTCAGAAGGATTTTCATTTTTTTTAATATTATTGACGCTATCAAATTCTAAAATCTCACTGATTTTCAATATTTTTAGTACTATTTACCCCATCATGTTATGAAATTATTCCTATAATTATTATTTCAATACTATTTACCCTATCAAATTATAAAGTCAGTCCTATATTTACTTTTTTAAAGTACCATTACCCTGATATCTGGACGAGAATCAGCAAAAACTATTGTTATAAAATGTTTAATTATTATGTTTAAAAATATTATGTTCATAAAATTGTATTATTTTGAGTACCATTTATCCAATCAATTTGATGAAATTGTTTGAAAATCTTAAAAATTATGGGTAATATACTCATCAACCTGAAGAAATTGTTTGATAGTCTGATTTTGATCCGAAGAATTAGGTAATATTTTCTAATCCGATCAAATTTAATGGATGAACGCATAATACAGAATATCATATTCATCACACGTAATCATAATAATATGTTCTCGCTGAGGATCATTTAATAGTTCGTCAACATAAGTATTCATCAATAGTTAAATCAACAATACATTGTTCTGCCCTAACTGGGGGCAGTGTAAATATTGTTCTGACGGCATTTTCAAGTACTTCTTTGCTGTGTATAAAACTCTCACGTGTTGGTACATTATATAATACCCTTTTGATTAATTCGACTTCGAGTCTTGCAACTTCGATTCTGCAAAAACATCTTTATCATCAAAAAAATCGTTAATATTTTACGTAGAAATTTATTGACAAAGCTATATTTCTTAAGGCAAGTAACTGTCCGCTCTAGTCAGTAAGTTTGAAATGTATTATTGATAATAAAGGATTATGACATAATAGATAGTCCTAATAAATGGGTTCTTGTACAATCAAATATCCAGGAAGTATTTGTGGAGTAAATGTACTGTATATAGAATATATTCCTGACTGGATTGTTCAAGATCAACTTGATAGCTGCCAATAACTATATCATATACAAGATTAACTACAATAGCTGATGTTATATTTACAATTCCTGGTTATGAGCTTCACCGTATGGACCGTTTTTATGTCTGAGAATAGTTGCTGGTGTGGAGATATTTTTCTCCATGACTCAACGATTTGTGAAAAATTTTCATTGATAATATCGTTGACTGATTTTTTTAACAGTTCGACGGTATTAAATCCTGACAGTACAAATTTTAGTAGATCTTTTTTGGCAATTTTAGAATTATTAGCATATAAATGCCTAATTGTTATTTGTTTTATATCTTCATTTATATTATAAGTACTAACGTTTATTACCTCAGTAATAGTTTAATATGCATACTCAAGGTCTGATGCAAATTCAGTTAAATTTTGTATTGTATTAATGATTTGCTTTTTCAGAATGTCATTGGTATACTCAAGAATATATCTTTTAAATAACTGTATTAAATTCGCATAGTTGTTATGCTCAATTTTAATTTCAACGGCCAATGATCTGAAAGCTTCAGAAACAATTTCAGAAGAAGTTTTTGCATCATAATCGGTTATTGATATTTGTATTTTAGGAAATATTCTAATATCGGAAAGAATATTATTATCCTCTGATACGACATGAATACCTATCTCGATATTCTGGAGGGTTTATAAAGTTTTTCATCTGTGCTAAAATTCACCACGTTGTGGTTTTGGGGGTCCTTGATTAAAATATAGAATTTCAAGCCATCTTGACACTGATCTGATCGAGAAGAATTAATATCAACAACATAGTCTAGAGAGTTTATTTCTATCGCGGATGATAAAACTGTGTCATGAACAGTAATAGCTATTTTTGTTCGATTTGATACTACCCGTTGGAAAACGGAAAACTTGTCAATCGGGGGTAGTTTTATCTGGTCTTTTTTATTTGCGAAGACAAGTGAAATATTCGCCCGCAACCACCGAATGATTTTGATCTAATATTTGTCTAACTATGATATACTTTTAATTGTTCAATCACTATTTCTTTTGCTGGAAATGCAGTTGGAAAGTTGACTCTCAATTCAGGTTTTGTCGACCATGCTGACATTATCGTTTTTGTCGGAGTCGTATTAACTACGATCTGTTGCAACCGTTCTTGTGAGGAAGATATTATTAGTTTTGAAATCAGAAGTAGATTATGATATAGTCATTGCCTCGTTGTAAATCTTATCATTTCTCTTAACTCGCCTTGTGATATTATTCCAACACTAAGTTCTGTTAATATCGACGAAGATAATTTGAAATATGCTAGCTTCGCTGTAAGCAACTTTATTATATACTCATGCAATTTTATATTTGTGCACATACGTAGTCTTTGTGATGATATTAAGATCACCAGTAATTGTTGTTGCAGCTGAAACACAAATTGATGAAACTGCTGGTGATGTCATTTTATTGTTGATAGTCTATAATTATATAAATGACAACCACACGTCTGCGATACATTTTTTTTTTACTTCTGAGAGCTTAATATCAACTACTGCTGGACTTCCAAAAAATTCATTGATCTTTTTATTTATGTTTCTAAGAAATCTGAAGAACTTGTTTACGTGAGCATCGATTGCTTATTATTAATTATTGTTAACATGTTTATCATTGGGAGGATTCTACCCGACAACAATAATTTACCAATACTGACTGCGTTAACCTGGGACAAGCTTACTGCATGTGAGCTTAACACCCACAACAAAAAAGTTATGCAGAAAAGCCAAGATAAATTCTTGACTCCTACATGTTTGAATGATATGGGGAAATCTACAAACATTATAAACGCTCGTCTTCAGTAGTCTACAAATGCGTGGAATTTAATTTACATGTACTTTTTCAAGCATCATGCGATTTTCCAGAATGGATATTGATTTTTGAAACATACATAAATAATCATTCAAATTTTGAGAAAAGTTGATGACCAAAAGCAAAACTTTTTTTCAAACAAATACAATATCATGTTTGATCTTAATGTTCATCTCTAGTGCTAACTCCATATTTAAAGAAAATCCCATCACCTACTTTACATACATTATTTGGTGCTTTTTTTTTAAAAAAAGCTGTCACATCTGGTAAAAAGACTATCACCCGTTTCTCATTTAATTTATGAGGCTGGCATCACTAAGTTTATCATGAACATAACAGTTTTTATTTCTTTATTACAGCTCTAGATGTGATGGAGAAGTGAGGAGAAAGTGGGCCACTGCAGCCAAAGCATTTGCGCGAGTCAGTCCGAATATTGAAACTGAAGAGTCTAATTCCAAACACCAAAACAAAAAAGATATTATTTTCTTGAGGGAAGAAGCTGATTTTAATGAGTGTCAAGCTAGACTTGAGTGATGAGATATTTTAAACAGTCTATCAGCCGTAAATCAAGATTATTATTTAGTTACATAAAAATCTTCTGTATAAAATCCTTGATAGTTTGTGGCAAATTCTTAGCAGCCTGGCAGAATTTCCAACTCATCTCAGGTTGCCAGAGAGTGGAGTTGTCCACCAGTTGTACAGAAGGTGTCATTGTGTTGTTGGCACATTTGAATGATTTCCAGGATGAAAAAAGAAGTGTCTCAACTCATAAACATCATGGCTGTTTTGCTTCAGCAAAGACAATTCTTCTCAATGCAAGAACTGAAGGAGATATTTTTCTTAGACAAAACATTACAGCCAAGATTGATTAAATCCAGTATCAAAGGTAGAAATGGATATGCATATTACAAGAGGCATATATTATATTATTGTTATCTTTTAGGAAAATGATTATCTAATGATCAGAGCGAAAGAGAGAGAGAGAGAGAGAGAGAGAGAGAGAGAGAGAGAGAGGAGAGAGGAGAGGAGAGGAGAGGAGAGAAGGAGAGAGGGAGAGAGAGAGAGAGGAAGGGAGAGAGGGAGAGAGAGAAAGCCATTGGTTCCTGGAACTTACGTTTCATGCAGAAATCTTTCATGCAATCATATCAGTAGCAAGTGTGTTGATGGTGTCAATTTTGTAGAGATGGCAAGAAGTCATAAATTGTATAATGAAAGAAAAGGCATCCATTTCAACTTAAAGTATTTCTACAACTGTCAATAAACCTTTAGAAGACCAAATGTTTGTCATTTCAAGTTCAATTATTTCTACAACTGTCAATAAGTCTTTGGAAGTCCATCTGTTCGTCATTTCAAGTTAATGTATTTCTACAACTGTCAATAAACCTTTAGAACTTCATCTGTTTGTCATTTCAAATTAAAATATTTCTACAACTGTCAATAAACCTTCGGATGTCCATCTGTTTGTCATTTCAAGTTAAAGTATTTCTACAACTGTCAATAAACCTTTGGAAGTCCATCTGTTTGTCATTTCAAGTTAAAGTATTTCTACAACTGTTAATAAACCTTTGGGAGTCCATCTTTTTGTCATTTCAAATTTGTTTCTGCACTTTAACTCTTTCTTCAACTATACTCTTGAGATTATTTAGATCTTGAATGAGTTTGTTTGATAAATTTTCTTTCTGCACTCTAATTTTACCAGGGATTATTAGATTTTAGACACACTAATTCTCTGTTGATGTATTCTTCCAGGAGTGTGATTTCTATCATTCTAAATATAATTTGGTTTGATTTATGAACCTGTATTGATCCTTATCATTAATTTTTTGTTGTTGTGCAGCACAACTTAGCACAGAGTATTTTTTTCTTTATATATATATATATATATATATATATATATATATATATATATATATATATTTGTGTACACAGACATTACTCAGTGGATTTAACAGCACATAGACAAATTTAAATGGCTGCTGCCTAGGTTAGACTGTCATGGAGTACATGAGATGATATTGGTGTCTATAACCAGTACACATAAATGACATTATTGCTATTTCTAATATAGCTGAAACAAACTAAAACAAACTTTGAAATCAAAACTTTTTCTGTCAATATTCAAATAAAAAGTCTGCTATTTCAATCATAGTAACATGACTGAAAATTTGTTAAAACGAGACCTTAAAAGCACACACACACACACACACATTATCAATTATGACCATGGATTTCTAGTCTCACCTAATTTTAGTGCATTTCTATGAAACATATTTGTTATAGTCCTCATCTGAAGATTCATATATCAACAGATCACGGATTTTTTTGGAATTATTGTCCTTTTTAAATTGAAGATATGTGGTGCATGTTATGATCATGATAAGATGCACATATTAACAAATTAGAGTCTTCGCACAAGATTTGTTGAACACTATTCCGATGGTCTAGTGGTTAGAGCATCCGCCACAGAACAGGAGGTCGTGGGTTCGATTGATGGCGGAGTCATTCCGCTGGTAAACAAGTAGAAAATACATGTACTTTTAAAACATAAAATCACCACATACTATGAAAATAAATACGGAATAGACATTTAAAATAATATTGTAAGGATTATTTTAAGCAATAAGTGATAGCTAAAAGGATCATGAAGAGCAGTATCAGCGGTATTATGTTCTTCCGTCTGGTCCATTTAATATCAACTACTTTCCATCAGTGTTTTAAATATTTTAATTTACAGATGATTGTAAAACAGTTCATATTAAAGCAGTCATCTACAGATCTTGTTGACTTACAGCTGGATGCAGTATTGAAGATAATGTTGTGAATGCATATACTCTTAACATCTTTCTCTGAATAGTCATACAACTTGGTATATATTATTGTCAACCATGGAAGACATCTGCTGACAATCATTGTGCTTTCAGGATTTGACATGTAAGCTTATATCTTCAAGATCTTAGATGAGTTATAATATTGATGGCACTTCTGGAATGTCAAGAGATTCCATTCCTCAGAATGTATTATTAATCTATGTATACAAATGGTAAAGTGCATGCAAATTACATGTCTGTATTTAGTTAAGAAAGAAAGGGAAGTAACCAATCCCAAAGACTAATTATTATAAGTGTTGGGGTCATGCAGAGTCTGTTTCTCTTGTTTAACAACTCTATGGACATAAATATAAGTAACAGAAAAGAAGCAAAACAAGTTTTATAAAACTTAACAAACAATTGAATGATAAAAGGTATAAAAGAAAATGTGAGAGGAACTTAAAATATTGTGAAGTGAGTCCAGAACAGTCCTTATCAAGGTCAATGAATGAATGCAAAGTCAAAATCGCATCAGTCACTAGAACTATGCTACAGGTGCCCTTTTAAATCTTATTATTAAGATTACTATTAATAATGGTCAAAACAAACTTGAGCATCTATTTATAGATCCTATGCAATATGTGTTCTTAACAGAACCAGGTCACATACACAAATGTGTTTGTTTGTTTGATTAGGATTTTTAACGTATCTTTAACACATTTTCAGTCATATCGCTACGATGTCTTAACAGAGCCAGGTCACATATACAATGAATAGCAGAAATATCCATTACAGTTTACTACCATGAATACAAACTATGAAAATTAAATAAAATCATACACCAGGAGTTACAAAATATAGACATACATGACACTTGCAATATAAGGTACACAATTAACTTTAGAGTACAAGCTGTGTAGACATTAAAAACTTATAATGATGCACATTAGGGACTATAATGAAAGACTTGTAATTGAAACTGATGAAAAATATAATAAAGCAATATCACAATTAACACAATGTTGATAATAATTTCATGAAACATTGATAAGCCTGGTTAATAACCTATCAATGCAGCATGATACTTCTGTGGATGATGAGGTTTGTTAGCTTAGTAGTTAGCTGCTGGACTACAACGTAGGAGTTCTGAGTTCAATTCCCAAGCCAGGCCAAGTTGGGAGGTGTATTGTGTTTAGTCAAGATACTTTACAATGATTGCCAAAAAAACAACTTGGCAAAAACTCCTCACAAGGCTGAGTCCAAGCAAACCAAAATATTGTTGTGCATCACTGACATGCATCAGTAATGTAAGAAGTGAAAAATTTGTATGGGAATTTACTTATTAGGCAGCGTACTCTCTAGACTGCTCGGATTATCTTTAGAGTACCTCAATCAGAGCACACCTCATCACTGCTCTGTACCCTACAGTAGCTTTGTGGTTAGCTGCTGGACTACAACGTAGGAGTTCTGAGTTCAATTCATAAGCCAGGTCAAGTTTGGTGCTGAGTACCTCGATCATAGGACATCTCACCACTGCTCTGTACCCTACACTGGCTATTCATTCGATCCAGAATCAAACACAAAATTTATTCTCTGTGCTACATTTCACTGACAGACTCCAGTCCAACATACCTATCCGGCCTCACCCATGTGTATACACCAGCAAGATACTTATGCTCCTCTTCTGATAATAGTATACTCCTTGTTTCCACTATGAAAACGAAGTCATATGGACAATATTCTTTTGCATACCATAGCCCGGCGATGTGGAATGAATTGCCCATTGAAATTAGACACAAAGACAAAGTGATTCCTTTCAAGAGTGCTCTTAAAACTCACCTTTCTCAACGGCATGAACAAACTTAAAGACCTTAAATATTTTCAGCATTTTTTTGTTTTCCAGTTTCATGGTGTTGAATGGAGACCTGTAGATCTGATGTTATCTGTCTGAAAGCAGATATAATGTAACCAGTCTGTTGTCCGATTTTTGTCACATTACTCTGTTATTTTTTTTTAATTTAGTACCATATATACTCACTTATAAGTTGAGTCAAACTGCAAAAAACAAAAGATCATGATCAGCCAAAGCATATTGCTCCTGTAGATCAGAGTCTATGCTGCTTTGTTCTTCTAATTATTCCTAATAAGCTGCAGAGACCCTGATCTGATAGAACATTATGTGATAACTGATTGGGTCTATGCAGTTTATGTTTGGACTTGTCTTATAAGTAAGTACATGTATATTGTTCTACTCTTCATGAGAGGGCCTCAAGGGAGAATAGTGCTTGACTAATGAGTCACGCTCTATAAATAAAGCATCATTATTATTATCAAAGTCATTAGACCATCATTCTTTCATGAAGAACAAGACATGATTTTTTCTCTCTTAATTCAAATCGGTTTGATTGAATTAAGTTATAAGTTGATAAATCATAAGATTGCCAGGAACATGTTTTTCAATAGTTTTGAGTTGATAAGATAGATGTGGTCTGAAATTATTTCTGCTGAATTACAAATAGGGATAACTTTGTGTAAATTTCCATGCCTTGGAAAACAATGAATCGGATATGCCTAGATACTGGGGATGGGGGAGGGGTTTGCAAAAAGTTTGCTTCTTCACCCATGTAAAATAAAGTCTCTTGTATAAAGTTGGTATACTAATGGTCAGATGACTTTATGTAGCAAGTGCATACTAAATATGTAACATTAATACTAAATATGTAGCAGTACATACTAAATATGTAACAGTAATACTAAATATGTTGCAGTACATACTAAATATGTAACAGTAATACTAAATATGTAGCAGTACATACTAAATATGTAACAGTAATACTAAATATGTAGCAGTACATACTAAATATGTAACATTAATACTAAATATGTAGCAGTACATACTAAATATGTAACATTAATACTAAATATGTAGCAGTACATACTAAATATGTAACAGTAATACTAAATATGTAGCAGTACATACTAAATATGTAACAGTAATACTAAATATGTTGTTCTTCTTGTTGTTGGGTATAATGCCATTTTTCAGCACACAATAAGCTATACATGGCAGCCAGTATAATTGATGGCAGAAGAACCTGGGAAAAACACCAGAAAGAAACACCATGAGAAGCTACTGGTAAGCTTTCTCACATACCCACATTGGCTGAATCTGAGACTCGAACCCACTCAGACAGAGGTGGGATGACAGTGATCTGTAATGGAGAGCACTTTAGACCACTCGGCCATTCAGGGCCCCTACTATTTGGTTGTTGCTGTAGGGTTTAATGCCATTTTCCAGCACAAAAGGGACAATACATGGCAACCAGTATGAAAGGTGGAGGAAGAACCCGGGAAAACCCCACAGAAAGAACCACCGACCCACGAGAAGCTACTGGCAAACTTTCTCACATACCCACATTGACCAAATCTGAGCTCGATCCCACACAGACAGAGGAGAGATGGCAGCGATCAATAATGGAGAGTGCTTGAGACTCGGCCACTCAGAGCCCCTACTAAATATGTGCCAGTAATACTAAATAAGCTGTTGTTGTTGTTGTTGTTTGGTTTAACGCCATTTTTCAGCACATGATAGGCTATACATGGCGACCAGTATTAATGGTGGAGGAAGACCTTTAGAAAGAACCACCAACCCATGAGAAGCTACTGGCAAGCTTTCTCACATACTGACATTGGCCGAATCTGAGACTCAAACCAACACAGACAGAGGTGAGATGGCAGTGATCCGAAATGGCGAGCACTTTTGGCCACTAGCCACTCAGAGCCCCTACTAAATATGTAACAGTAATACTAATTATATACCAGTAATACTAAATATGTAACAGTAATACTACATATGTACCAGTAATACTACATATGTACCAGTAATACTAAATCATCATCATCAGTCTCTTGACCTAGTGTGATCATTGAGCCACTGTGCTGCTGAACATCTGACCAGTTCCATCCTCTTGTCTTGATCAAGTGCCAATGCCTGTGTCTCTGCAAAACTTTTCCTCGTCCATTCTGTGATGTTGTCACTCTACTTTTTTCTCTGTCTACCTCTCCTTCTACCACCTTGAACACTACCCTGCAGTACTGTTGTGGATAGACTGTTGGCTCTAGTGACATGGCCATACCATTTCAGCTTTCTCTTTTTGACAGTGGTGAGGAAGTCTTCATAATGGCCAACTTTGTGCCTGATGGTGTTATACACTTCTTCATTTGTGACGTGGTCCATGTAAGAGATGCCAAGGATGGTTCTGTAGCATCTCATTTCAAGTGCATACACTTTTTCATTTGTGACGTGGTCCGTGTAAGAGATGCCAAGGATGGCTCTGTAGCATCTCATTTCAAGTGCCTGAATTCTTCGTTGTAATTCTGCTGTCAGGGTCCAGGCCTCACATGAATACAGAAAGATTGAGATGATTAGTGCTCTCAGTAGTCTGATTTTAGTTTTCAGACAGATTCTTGTCTCTCCAGGTGGGTCTTAGCTTTGACACAGCTGCCATTGCTTGTGCTGCTTGTGACCAAATTTCTGCTTTTGATCCATCTTCAGTGATTTTAGAACCAATATATTTGAATTGGCCCACTGTTTCCAGTTCCTATCCTCTGACTTTAATCTTGGTTGAGATTTGTTTGACACTATTTGTCATCACCTTTGTCTTCTCGGCACTTATCTCCATGTCAAATCTGGAAGATGTTTCATCCAGGTACTTTACTAGCTCATCTTTACTGCCTGTCAGCCTATCAATGTCATCTGCAAAGTGGATGCTGATGATGTTATGCCCTCCAATGCTGACTGTCCCACAATGGTTTTCCAGGGCTTCACACACATGATGCGCTCTACTTAGATGTTGAAAAGCGTGGGTGACAGGAGACAGCCTTGATGTATGCCAACTGTTGTCTTGAACCAGTCCCCCACAGAACCTTGAGCAGTTAATGCACTTGTAGCCTTGGCAAACAGTTGCTTGATGGTGTTGGTCAACTTTTGACCCATGTTGTACTTCTTCGTTGTAGCCCACAATGCATCATGCCACATTCTGTCAGAAGCTCTTTTGAAATATATGAACACATGATTGATATTTTGTTGATGTTGTGAGTATTTTTCATACAGAACCCTAAGATTGAATATTTGTTTTGTTGTGCTTCTTTCACTTCGGAGCCCTGTCTGTTCTTTAGCGATTATTTCTTCTGCTTGTGAGTTCAGTTTGTTTAAGATGATCTTCAGCATCACCTTACTAGCATGGCTGATCAAACTGATAGTTCTGTCATTTTGGCACAGTTAGAGATTGCCTTTTTTGGGGAGTGTTATAATCAGTGACTGAGTCCACTGTGTTGGCCATTGGCCTGTATTTGTTAGTAGCTCTATCACTGATTCCCCACCATTCTTGATAAGTGCAACTGGGATGTTGTCTACTCCAGCTGCCATCCCTTTCTTCAGTGCTCTTATTGCTGATGCCACCTCTTCTTTTAGAATGGGGAAATCATCATCATTTGTGGAGCTTGGAACTTCAAGCAGCTCTGGTTCTCCTGTGGATGGATGGTTGTAGAGTTCTTGACAATTCTCAGGTCATCTTTTGCTATGTCACTTGCTTCTGTAAGGCATTTCCCATTTTCATCTTGAATGGTACTGACTCTTGGATGCTTCTGTCTGTTGAGGTCTTTCCCATTTTCATCTTGAATGGTACTGACTCTTGGATGATTCTGTCTGTTGAGGTCTTTCCCATTTTCATCTTGAATGGTACTGACTCTTGGATGATTCTGTCTGTTGAGGTCTTTCCCATTTTCATCTTGAATGGTACTGACTCTTGGATGATTCTGTCTGTTGAGGTCTTTCCCATTTTCATCTTGAATGGTACTGACTCTTGGATGATTCTGTCTGTTGAGGTCTTTCCCATTTTCATCTTGAATGGTACTGACTCTTGGATGATTCTGTCTGTTGAGGTCTTTCCCATTTTCATCTTGAATGGTACTGACTCTTGGATGCTTCTGTCTGTTGAGGTCTTTCCCATTTTCATCTTGAATGGTACTGACTCTTGGATGCTTCTGTCTGTTGAGGTCTTTCCCATTTTCATCTTGAATGGTACTGACTCTTGGATGCTTCTGTCTGTTGAGGTCTTTCCCATTTTCATCTTGAATGGTACTGACTCTTGGATGCTTCTGTCTGTTGAGGTCTTTCCCATTTTCATCTTGAATGGTACTGACTCTTGGATGCTTCTGTCTGTTGAGGTCTTTCCCATTTTCATCTTGAATGGTACTGACTCTTGGATGCTTCTGTCTGTTGAGGTCTTTCCCATTTTCATCTTGAATGGTACTGACTCTTGGATGCTTCTGTCTGTTGAGGTCTTTCCCATTTTCATCTTGAATGGTACTGACTCTTGGATGCTTCTGTCTGTTGAGGTCTTTCCCATTTTCATCTTGAATGGTACTGACTCTTGGATGCTTCTGTCTGTTGAGGTCTTTCCCATTTTCATCTTGAATGGTACTGACTCTTGGATGATTCTGTCTGTTGAGGTCTTTCCCATTTTCATCTTGAATGGTACTGACTCTTGGATGCTTCTGTCTGTTGAGGTCTTTCCCATTTTCATCTTGAATGGTACTGACTCTTGGATGCTTCTGTCTGTTGAGGTCTTTCCCATTTTCATCTTGAATGGTACTGACTCTTGGATGCTTCTGTCTGTTGAGGTCTTTCCCATTTTCATCTTGAATGGTACTGACTCTTGGATGCTTCTGTCTGTTGAGGTCTTTCCCATTTTCATCTTGAATGGTACTGACTCTTGGATGATTCTGTCTGTTGAGGTCTTTCCCATTTTCATCTTGAATGGTACTGACTCTTGGATGCTTCTGTCTGTTGAGGTCTTTCCCATTTTCATCTTGAATGGTACTGACTCTTGGATGCTTCTGTCTGTTGAGGTCTTTCCCATTTTCATCTTGAATGGTACTGACTCTTGGATGCTTCTGTCTGTTGAGGTCTTTCCCATTTTCATCTTGAATGGTACTGACTCTTGGATGCTTCTGTCTGTTGAGGTCTTTCCCATTTTCATCTTGAATGGTACTGACTCTTGGATGCTTCTGTCTGTTGAGGTCTTTCCCATTTTCATCTTGAATGGTACTGACTCTTGGATGCTTCTGTCTGTTGAGGTCTTTCCCATTTTCATCTTGAATGGTACTGACTCTTGGATGATTCTGTCTGTTGAGGTCTTTCCCATTTTTGCCTTTTTGCTCTTGCTCTTTATTAGACAGCTCTCTATTTCTGTACACTTTTGTCCAATCCAGTCTTCCTTTGCTTTCTTCATGTTTTTTCTGATATTCTTGTTTATTTCTCGTTACTCCACTGACCCTGTTGGGTCTCTGGTGTTTCTGAGGTGTCTTCAAGCATCAAACAGATTCAGAATCTCTTGTGTAACCCAGGATTTTTCTTTGGCTGATGGAGGCCAATGCTGTCTTTGTCAGCTGTTGTTATGACTGTGTTGAAAATGTCTGTCATCACTTTAACATCAACATCCATCACAAGGAGTGGAGCAAATTTTTCTCCAATTGTGGATTGGAATGACTTGCAGATGTTAGGGTCCTTCAGTTGTTCAAGGTTGAATTTGAGCCTGATTTTCTTTGGCTTGTTAATTTTCTTCAACTTCACTCGGAAGTTTATAACGATCAGGTTGCGTTCACTCCCAACATCAGAACCTGGGAACGATCTTCTTTTTGCTCTATTGATGCCAGATTGGGAACGGTTTTGCACCAGTATATCGTCAATCTGGTTATGATGGGTTCCATTTGGTGCGTGCCATTTCCAGCATCGCTAAGCTTTGTGTTGGCCCAGGGTGTTGGCTAGTACAAAGTTGTTGTAGCTTGCAAACTCAAGCAGCCATCTCCCTCTTTCATTGGTAAGCTCATTGCAAGAATGTCCACAATGATCATCCCAGTCTTTTAAAGCATATTTGCCAACTTTGGCATTCCAGTCTCCTTGGATGATGAGGATTTTTTTTTACTTTCCATTTTTATTATACCCTGGAGTTTGTTGTAAGACTCCTCTATTTCCTCATCACCATGATTAGTAGTTTGAGCATAGACTTGGATAATTTTTATGTTAAAGAGAGATGCTTTCTGACGAATGGAGATGATTCTGCTAGATATGGGGCGACATTCAAGCACAGATCTTTTGATAGCTTTGTTTACAAGGAATACTACTTCTTTTATGGACTTGTACAACTCTCTACTATAGTATAATATATGCCCATCTTCAGTTTGGTTTTCTCCTAGGGCTTTCAATCTTACTTCACAGAGTCCCAGTATGTGCCATGTATAGTGTTCCATCTCATGTGTCAACTCTTGGATTCTTCCAGTTTGTGCCAGAGTTCAATTGTTCCAGGTGGCAAAGGCAATGCTGTCTCTGGCTCTGATTTTATGCAAAGTACCAGTAGCACACTTGTCACCTCCATCCTGGTAGACAACGGCTGGCACGGTCCTTGTTGACCCAGGCGATGACCGGGATCCGGTATGATAACTTCAGATTTCTCCAGCATTACCAGTGTGTTTTGGGCAAAAGTCGTCTGGCAGAGCCCATCCCTCTCCAGACCAAGGAGTTGCCAGAAGGGGATGTAGTACATCATCCAACTGCCTTAGGATCTCCTATCCAGATTTTCTTTTAGGGTTTACTCCCTTAGCCTTTGGCTAACCAAAGCAAACCTGCAAGGCAGCAGGAGACTCTTGTATGGGCAGGCTCGTCCATCTCCCATATACACATGCTTATAAGTCAAGTACAACTACTAACTGCACAAACCCAAATCTCCCAGTGCATAATATGCTGGCAGATCTAGATCTGTGCAAATTGTTAAGAGTAATCAGTAGAACAACCAAAATATACCCTGATCTGCATGCACATTATGCTTTATCAGATCAGGATCTTTATGGTTTGCAGTTTGACTCAACTTATAAGCAAGTACTTACAGTACCTGTGCCTAATGTTTGGGGATTCTTTCATTGTATTTGTCATTCAATCAAGTCCACATGCAAGATCACTTCAAGATTTTAGTATACCTTAATATTATCAGATCTTTCATTTCATCACATTTGGAGCTGGTATAGTTCTGCATATGTCAATGCCTTGACAACACTACAGTTAGAATTAATTATATCTGCATAGTGTGTGACAATGGACAGAATAAAAAACACTTGACTTAAATGACCACTGTTTGGAGGAGAGCACCTACCAGTGAAGACAAGATTTTGTATGCATGGATCAAATTTAAAGACAATGTAAAGACCTCAATTGAGAGTTCACCTTTCTCAAGAAAAAATTGTATAATAATAATTATAATTATAATTATAATTATACTTATAATTATAATTATAATATATTATTCAGTAATATAGGCTTACAGCCCAAATTACAAAATATAAGTAAATATAGTGTGTACTATGGTGTATTATAATTAAATATGGTGTCAACATGAGCATACATACATAATTTCCACTAAATAATCAGTGCATAATATTATTATAAAGATGTTACTACAGTACATTTAAGTATATTATTAACCAGTCATTTTAGTTATCAAAGATTATAGCAAACTCATAATGAGTGTTGCAAGTGGTTTATGTTCACTCATGGACTGTTGATTTTTTAAGGGTTGTTTCTTAGAAATTTGCCATCAAGAGCATAAAAGTGATTTATTTACCTATTAAAATGGGAGATAAATAAAATGAGAAACTAGAACCTTGTCAAATTTTCTGAATTGATCACCAGAACAAAGCAAACAAACCTGTATGCTGAGTACTGTAGATTATACATGTACCTACTCATTTGAATTTTTTCTTTTTGATTGAGATTATAAGGGTAATTTTCAACATGATGAAATAATCCATTTCTTTGTCATCACTTTTTCAGACTGTCTTTATTTACGGTCTAAATAGTTTGGTAAGATTTATATCTAGTCCAAATACTTAACAGGTGCATGGACCATGACAGCCAGTACCTGTGAACTGAGAGAGCTTTGAATTTCAAAGGACTGGTCTTGGTCTGTGGACCAGAGATTAAAGCTAGCTTTATTAGCATTGTTGTCAGCCAACTCAAAGGAAGATGACATTTTAGTGTGTTTCACTTACATTTTCTTGTTGAGGTAAGTGAGCTAATTCCCACTAAAATTCAGAAACAAGTTCTTACTTTTTACCTCTCTCTCTCTCTCTCTCTCTCTCTCTCTCTCTCTCTCTCTCTCTCTCTCTCTTATGCATTTACTGGTAGTTACAGTACTTTTAGTTAGTCAGACTTTTTAGAGAAATCTTCATTAGCTTGAACAGAGTTTAGAGCTGTAAATTGACATTTAAATTTAAACATGTTTTGCTATTTTATTGAAGTCCTAAGTTTTTGCAGTAAATCTAATTTACATGATGTTAAAGCTAGTACATCTAAAAGGTAATGTAAGGGGTAGAGTGATACCATATGAACTACTTATAAGTCAAGTCAAACTGCCCCCAAAAAGAGATTCTGATCTGACATAGCATAATAAGCCTGCTCATCAAGGTCTGTGTTGTATGCTCTTCTGATTACTCTTCACAAACTGCGCAGACCCAGATCTGCCATTACATTATGCAATAGCAGAACTGGTTTTGTGCAGTTTACAGTTTTACTTGTCTTACAAGCCAGTACATGTATATACATTAGAAGACGTAGCTGTCTCCTGGCATCTGCTAAGCTATGTATACAGATGAAGGAATTGGAGGAATTATGTATCATATTGACCAACACAGAGTTTACGTGATGGTATCCAATGGTAACAAAGACACAGTGGTCCCTTTTAAGAGTGCTCTTAAGACTCATCTGTTTCAACTGCAGGGACAAACTTAGCAACCTAATCATGTTTTGCATCTTATATGTTTTCAGCATGTTTTTATGTTTTCCAATTTCATTGTTTTTGTCATTTGTTGTTCTGTAGTGTAGGTAGTCATATCATTATTGATGGTGTAAAGCGCTTAGAGCTTCGAAAGATTAGGCGCTATACAAAGTCCTCATTATTATTAATATTATTAGAATAAAAAAATATCTTTATCAATTTAACACTAAAAATTACATGTCAGTAATTGATCATCACAAATATACATATTAGCAATTGAACATTAGAAATTACATGAAAGTAATTGATCATCACAAATATACATAATTAGCAATTTAACATTAGAAATTACATGACAGTAATTGATAATCACAAATACACATAATTAGCAATTTAACATTAGAAATTACATGACAGCAATTGATCATCACAAATATACATATTAGCAATTTAACATTAGAAATTACATGACAGTAATTGATAATCACAAATATACATATTAGCAATTTAACATTAGAAATTACATGAGAGTGCTTTTAGCATGCAGGCACAGTATACAGAGATCTTAGTGTTCATAGTCAGCATACTGTTCTTCTAACTCTTTGCGACAATCTGGAGAGATTGATGCCTTTCCAATCCGCTTGTTGAGATCAGCATTAAGTGATAAGTTGTTGGTGATGGTAGAGCCTAGTTACGTAAACTGACTGACTACCTCAAGTTTGTAGTTGTTGATGATAATGCTTGGGGGGGTCCATGTTCTGAGCCATCACATTTGTTTCCTTTAGACTGATGGTCAGCCAAACTCATTGCATGCTTTAGCAAAACAGTCCTACAGGTACTATAACTCAGCTTCTGTGTGAGTGGCTAGGGCAGCATCGTCTATGAAGAGCATATCCCTGATGGTTGCTTCACGCACTTTGATTTTTGCCTATAGTTGTGCCAGATTGAACAGTTTGCCTTCTGTGTGCAGGTAGATCCTATCTGTGGATGTCCCAAAGGCATGCTTGAGCAGGACAGTGAAGAAGATGCCAAAGAGTTTGTGTTAGGGCACAACCCTGTTTCACTCCGCTGCAGATGTTGAAGAGGTTGGATGTTGAGCCATTGTACTGCACAGTCCTTTTCAGGACAGGAACATACCTAGCAGCTTTGGGGGCATCCAATCTTTGCCAGGATTGTGAAGAGTCTGTCTCTGCTGCCCTGATATAATGCCTTGGTGATGTCTATAAAGACCAGGAATGGGGGTTGCTTTGTTCTTTGCATTTCTCATGCAATTGTCTGATGGAAAAGATTATGTCAATTGTGGACCTCTCTGTGCAGAATTCTCACTGCAACTCTAGATACAGTCTGTCAGCAAGCATCTGCAGTCTGTTCAAGATAATGTTTGTGAAGACTTTACCCACAATGCTGGGAATATGCCCCAGTAGTTGTTGCAGTCATTTTTATTACCTTTGTTCTTGTACAGGATTATGATGTTGGCATCTCTCATGTCTTGAGTGAGGCAGTGCACCCTGGGGCTTTACCTAAGGCCAGTTTCTCAAAGGCCTTCTTTAGTTCTGCCATAGTAGGTTTCTCATCTAGTTCAACCATGAGTGGGAGGTTTTCAATAGCATTTAGGGCATCGCTGATCATGTGGTTCTCTCTGGAGTACAGTTCAGAGTAGGACTCCACCCAATGTTCTTTTTGTTTGGCCTTGTCATGGATGGTATCACCTGTGGCAGATTTTAGTGATGATATCATTTTTTTCATGGTCTAATTGCTTTCTTTATGCCATTGTACATGCCTCTGATATTACCAATATCTGCATCTGACTGGATGCTCTGACAGAGTTGAAGCCAATATTTATTGGACACTGCCATGCTAACCTATGCACTTTGTTCTGGTAGATCTGTATGCCTTTTAAGTCCTCAGCAGGGTGATCATTTGTATTCCAGGTGAGCACTGCAACACTCTTCTATGGCTGGTGTGAGTGTGATGGAGTTAGCCTCAAACTAGTCATTCTTCGACTGTTTCTTACCAAAGATTCATTGCGCTGTGCTGTACAGTCTCTCTGATGTGATCCCATCTCTCCTTGGCACTGCTATTGGGAGGTTCTGAATCAAACATCTTGGAGAGGGCATAAGTGAATTCCTCATCCTTATCTGGATATGACCTCTTGCTCTCCTCAATGCATGATTTACTCTTTTGCTTTGACTTAAGCATCATTTTGTAGCACACCAGCGAGTGGTCAGTGTTGCAGTCAGTGCTGTGGAAGGTATGAGTAAGAAGCACACCCTTTATGGCAGACCGTCTTGTGATGATCAAGTCCATTTGGTGCCAGTGTTTGGACCACGGATGCCTCCAAGACACTTTATGTTGTGGCTTTGTCTGAAAGAATGAATTGGTGATGATGCGGTCATGGTACAAGTACATCTCAAGAAGTTGCTGTCCATTCCCATTCATCTTCCCAATGCCAAACTTGCCAAAACAGGAAAGCCAAGAGTCATGGTCAGCACCCACCCTAGCTTTGAAGTCTCCCAGTAATATCAAGTTCTCTTCCTTTGGAATTTTGTCAATGAGTGAGTTTAATTTATCATAGAACCTTCCTTGGTGTGTGGTGGTGCTTGGAGTGGGAGCATAAATGCTGATCAGGTTGACAGGCCTGGTTGTGGTGTGGAGGCAGAGGGATGACAGTCTTCTGTTTCCTTGTTGGCAGAGTTCCTGATAGCAAATCCAATACCAAACTCTCTGGCTTCATCAGTGTTCTTTCCTTGCAGAAGAACATGTAGTTTTATTCTCTGAGGAACCTGGAATCTGGTATCCATGTCTCCTGTACTGCGGAGATGTTGCCCTGGAATCTTGTAAGTTTGACATTAATGTCTTTAGTCTTTCAAACATCACTGATTGCCTGGAGAAAGTCTGAGAGTCCAGTCAACATGGTCCAGATATTCCAGGTGCCTAGTTTGAGGATTGGAGGTTTCCTTGTTGGTTTTCATTTGTTGTTACTTAGTGCAATAGTTGCAGTCCGTTTTGTTAGGTACTCATATACCTTAAGTCCTACACACCCAGTCAGGCAGACAAACTGTGGTGGGATGGCACCTTATTGCCTGTGAGCTGCCCAGCTTGAGGTGGGTAGTAGCTGTCCAATGAGACCTGTTCATCTCTCCCACTGCTGGAAGCAACCCCTGCCATCTGACACTGCACCAATCGTGTGATGACTTACAACCAGTAAACTGCTGCTTCCCATGTTGTGTCAATGCTGTGAAGCAAAGCTGGAGTGTCCTCTCCAGGGTGCAAGCCTGGGCAGGGTGATATGGAGAATACATTATTGCCCATGCAGCTGATTTCCCCTCTCCACACAGCTGATGGATCCAAGGGAAAGGACAACTCAATATGTCATGGCACCAGCGTCATCAGAGAAGTTGCAGAGATGATACTGAAAACAATGCCATGTCACTGTAGGGACTCTATCTCTGGATTTTCTGTTAGGGTTTACTCCCTTAGCCTTCCTCATGAGAAGGTATAGTCAAAAGGCAGCGAAGGTTAAAAGTCAGAGTTTACCTTCTCCTAGATGGTCGACCACCCACAATTAACGAGCCCCATCTGCCTGAAACATCTGGTTTTGAAGCGCCAGAAACTCACCTATCATTCCTTCTCCAGTCCATTTCAACAGGTTCCACTGTGTTTAGTTAAGCCACTCGTAAAGGCCTGGAGCTGGATTTGGTTGTCAGAGGCTCTATCAGATGCAGGCCATTAGGAGTTTTCCAAGGGAAGTGGGTGCACACACACACACACACACACACACACACATATATATAAAGATACTTAAAATGAAATTAATTCTATTTAAATGGAAAAAATTGCCTAGGAGAGACTTTGTAGACTGAAGTTTCCAATGTAAGGCATAATTATTTTAACTGATAAAACTTATTTTGGTTTAGAAACATGATTCTTGTCAATCTTGAATTGACTTGTTTAAGATGAGTACCTTATGTGACTGTAGTTTTAAGTATACATGTGCGGTATAAAAAAATTGAACTTGCTTTAGCCAGTGATTTTTTTCTCATCTGTGAATGGTAAAATGTAATGTATTACATATACCTGGTACAGATTGAACTGATTTTATCAGTGGATTTTGAATGCATGGTAAATACAGGAGTTTGAATTGATTAAACAATCACCTGAATGTTAGGTACAGGTAAGTAATTCCTGTTGTCAGTTAACCCAGTACAAAATAAAAATTGTTGTTTGGGGCACTGCTTTATGTGAAATTAATCAGTTACAGTTTGTTAACACTAATTTCTGTAGTATTCAGCACTCCCTCACTTTATTGAGAATCCTTAAAACACATTTTCCTCATATCACATTTGTATGGTAAATGATAAAATCCCATTTTCGGACATTAATGCAGTGAGTGACATCATCATTAGCAATAATATCAAGATTCTTTAAACAAAGTTGTTATAAATATTTCATATTGGTGAGTATATTCTATAGAAACTTTGGTATAATATTACTATGAACTTTCTCATTATAACAATGGCCATGGTTTCTACAGAGTTCACTGCCTTATATTGAGACCACTTTATAGTCAAGTACATGATACAGTACTCCCTCATTATACCAATGTTCTTAGAGTATGCCATCTCTTATGATGAGACCACCTTATAATGGTAAATTATAGTGTTCATTCATTATAATTATCTCCATGGGAGCCACATTGAGTGCATTCAAAATTGTGGCCTTATAATGAAGTCCATTAAAGTGCACCTTTATACTGCATTGTAGTATGACCACCTTATAATAAGGTACTTTATATTGCTTTCTCATTATAATGGCTTCAATGGTTTTCATTGAGTATACTGTCTTATAGCATGACCACATTATCATGAAGTACATTATAGTGATCTCTGTCATGGGAGCCATGGAATATATTGGGGTGTAGTGCAACCTTATAATGAAGTGTGTTATTTTGTACTGATAATACTGTTTTGTAATGTAATAATGTAATAATGTAATACTGCCTGCTTAATCCATACATTTTGTTATCTTAATGCCATCTGCAGGCAAGAAACACTGTGCTGCAGAAAAATGAAATCTTGGATTGCTGAATATACACCCAGGTACTATTCCCTAATCTAACTACATTGATCTTGGATTGCTGAACATTCTTATATATTTCCAGGTACTCTTCCCTAATTACAATATATACTGCATTGTCAGTTATTTGTTATGCACTCTATCTTTCGTACTCCAAAAAGTCTTTACAAATTTTTTTTTGTCCTTGAATCTTTGGTAGAGAGACTTGTTTTCTTATTGCATTTTTTTTGTTTTTATACCTAACAGAAGGAAAATATTAAATTATTTGTAAACATGAAAAGAATAACAATAAAATATATAAAAACTTAGAGACAATTTCGTCATATAGTTTGTATCAGAAGCTATCTGGATTATTACATATTTTAAAGGCATTTTTGTGGGTCACATATGTTGACAATGACTACATCTTAAGTTCATTTCTTAATGGAAGTACAATTTATCTTATTGGCTAACCTTGGCCAACAGTTTTGTTCTCTTACAATTATTTCATTTTTTTGAATTTGTTTTCTTTATTTGAGAATGTTTTTTTCTTTAAATTTGACCAATGAATGTAAGCTGAAGAAAAAAAATTGTGCCATATATACTCGTTTATAAGACAAGTCCAACTGCAAATGAAAACTTGACAACATTTTGAAAAAGTGGAGGTGGGCTTAATATTAGACATAATGTATCATGTGAAAATGATATGTATTCTGTCATATTACCATACTACTCGATTATAACTGCAAATTACACAGACATAAATCTGCTGGTACATTATGATCAGGATCTTTGTTCTTTGAAATTTGACTCAAATAATAAGTGAGTATATATGGTATTATTATATTGATTTGTTTGTTTGTTTGTTTGATTTGGATTTTTAATGTAGCTTTAACAATTTTTCGGTCATATCTCTACAATATCTGCAGTGAGGCAGTTTATAGTGATGTCTAGCACTGGGACATCATGCCACATACATGTAACATGATGTCCCACCCAGTCACTTTATCCTGACACCAGACTGACCAATCCTAGCACTAACCTCTTAATGCTGAGCACCAAGTGAGGCAGCTGTTAGTACCATTTTGTAAGTCTTTGGTATGACTCGGCCGGGGATTGAACCCACGACCTCCCGCTTCCATGGCGGATGCTCTAAACACTAGGCCACTAGAGCGGTAAACAACTAATAAGTGGGTATATATGGTTTATTAATAATGACCATGCATTGAACCCCATTCTTCCATAGGTATGTTTAAAGAAATCATAATATGCCTATTGTGGGGGCTTGGCTTTTAAACTGCATGTTGTTTGTGTATTTGTTCAGATTACTGCATTTAATCCTATCTGTTGTTTGAAATGGATTTATCCCAAGCTTGTTGTATATTTATTATTATATATGTTGATTAGCTTTTTTAATTCAGGCTTGACACTTCTCCAACACGGTTGTGTTTGTTCATTGTTATTTACTATTGACCCAGTTGTGAATTGAATTTCAAGGTATTTAGTTGCCACTTATTATTATTATAAGTCCATGAAAAAATGTAACGGATTGACTTATTGCAGGTAAGAGTATTCCATTAGTTCTTATTAATTATATATTTATAATTTATCGGAGTTCAGCATGAGTATGAGGGCAAGAATGGATTATATTCCAGTAGCTTTTTGCCTGTAGAAATTGTCCCACTGTATCTTTTCATGCAACTAGTTTGTCACAGGCTTTTATTTGCTTGAGGCATAATTTGATAAACTGGTACTTCATCCTGTAAATATACTAGTAACTAAATAAACTTTGATTAGGCTTTAATTTAGATGAATACTATTTCATACATAGCAGTTGACGTGTTATTTATTTGTAAAAACTGCTTTCTATACCCTTTTTATGTTACATAAGGCGGAATACAGCTATATCACGATGTTTATACATTTTCCATTATGAAGGATAACTCTGGTATAGGCAAGAGCTTCACCAACAAGACCAGCATAACTCTGAAATCCTATTTGAGTTAATTAGGAGGGCCTCATTTAGAGAAAATAATCCTTGACAAAAATTAGTCACCCTCTCAAAATTAAGTATTTTTATTATTATTTTATTATTATCATTGTTGTTGTTTTTGTTGTACAAGCAAATGTAGTATAAACATTGGTGGTTCTGGATCATAGGGGATGGAATGTCATCACTAGATGACTCCTACTGTATAATGTTGTTTAGACATCATATTCAAAAAGAAAAAAAAAAAGAAACATTTCCAACAACAATCAATTTTCGACATATTGAAAGATATGTCACAGTATTGTAAAATTAATTTTTCATCAGTTAATTTTTAAACAAGTTATAGCATTGTATCATATACATTTTATTTCATTAATCTAGGGGGTCAGCTTTGGCTTCAGTGACATTCATTATTCCGACAATGCAATATTCAATTTTTAAAATAAATTTATGGGAATAAACATAAATCTGACATAAATATCTCTAAATGATATTTATATCAGGTTATATAGCTTCTGTCTCTGAGTTTTTTTAATTTAACTCATTTTCTCTGACACTGGAATGTACTACGATGAAACCTGATGGGTTTATATATTCTGCAGGATACTGCTCTCTAGATGCAAAAACAGGTCACAATGACATACTTTTCCTGCTGTTGTGATTCGGCAAGGTATTATGGATTATATCTTGGTGTAACAGGCGAGACATTGCTTCAGCAGAATTCTTGTTAGGTATAATTATCTGAAGACCCAGAAAGATATTTCATATTAAAAACAAGTGTACAAAATATCAGAGACAATCTATTTTTTATAGCACTGTGAATTAATTTATTTTTAGGAGCTTTTGGAAGGCAGTGTACATTTATAATGGGCTGGAATCTTAGTTCAAATTTCAAATAGCTAAAGTTGTATTATCTGTTATACAATTGCATATTGACAAACATTGCTAAAGTCAAGTATGTATGTATGTATGTATGTATGTATGTATGTATGTATGTATGTATGTATGTATGTATGTATGTATGTATGTATGTATGTATGTATGTATGTATGTATGTATGTATGTATGTATGTATGTATGCATGTAGGTAGGTAGGTAGGTAGGTAGGTAGGTAGGTAGGTAGGGAAGGAGGGATATGTGTATGTGTGTGTGTCTTTTACCTTGAGCTTGAGTTTCTCAATGGCGCTTATACTTTTTACTCTGTGAAATGTCACACTCAATGATATCAGTTTCTAAAAATAGCCAATCAAACAAGGTGAACCAGGGTTGTGGCAATCAATCTTCTTTTTCATGTTATTGTTCTTATTACTGTTAATACTTAAAACCATGTACGAAGCATTAAATTTGTTCATCTGAATTTAGATGTGTATTCCAATATTTAGTTACAGTACTGTAGCGCTAAAGCCTGCAGACTATGTAAATCATATAATCAACTTTGATGAATCTTTCTAGAACACTATAATACACAAATTGCTTGCATTTCATCACTGACAGATATACCCTGAATATTTTGAGATAAAAATTCCAAGGGAACTGCCAGACCCCCACCCCCACCACCAAAATTAAATTACGTTGTTGAAGTATTCTTATAAGTGATACATGTTTTAACATATAGAGAGGGGTATATATTGGAAAATTACTATTTCTTTATATTTTGTTTAGCACACAAAATTATAGTCTGCTTTTTTGATGGATATTATCATGTAGAATCTGGTAATGTTGCATATGTATTCCATAAGTTTTTTTAATGGATCAATGTTTTTGAGGGTTTTGTTTGTTTTCGATTTGTTTTCTTTTTGTATTATGCATTAGTGATTTTATTAACCTTTTCTGATTCTAATGTGCTAAGAAAAGAGAGAGAAAGTTTATATGTTTATTTCAATGTCTGTTTATACAAACAGATCCTAATTTAAAAAAAAACAGTTTTTAGCATATAAGAATGCATTATGTTCATTAGAGTTATGTTGTTAAAAAGAGATGTACTGGCTGATTATATTTATACCACCAAATAATACATTTCCTTAATTAAAAGATATATACAGTTACATTTAAGTTACATTTTGTCAGGAAGTATAATTTTATGCATGTACTGATTTGACACACACACACACACACACACACACACATATATATATATATATATATATATATATATATATATATATATATATATATATATATATATATATATATATATATATATATATATATATATATATATATATATACATATATATATATATATATATATATATATATATATATATATATATATATATATATATATATATATATATATTCCATTATTGTGCTACATACCAGAGCTTTACTCTACTAGATTTGGAAAAAATACAAAGGGATGACAAAGCAAAAAAATGTACAAAATTATTACCGTACACACTCATTTGGTAGAATATCTCAAAACATTACACAGTGAGGGAAGAGCAAATAAAAACAATTTTATTTTTGCCTATATGTCGTGAATTACTGTGCGTTACAAAGCATCTCTCAGTGTTTTGTCTGATAACAAAATTAAATTCAGTACAAGCACCATTTAAAGATTTTTAGAATACAGGATCTGGACTTATTAAATTGGTTGCATTAATATTTAGTGAAAAGTATGCAGTGAACAGTTTGTTGGCTGCCTCAATCATTGTAGAAAAAATTTCTCAGTACCTTCAGTACTGTTAGTAATGAAATATGTGGGGAACAGTATGCTCCATTGTGTAAAGGGATATTCATTGAAGTGTTTTCTGGTGAATAGCAGAGCAATGGTGCTGAAATGTTGTTTTATTGCAAGCATGTGGCATATTAACCAAGCTTGAGTAAAGCAATAGTATTTTTGTACACTTAACTGTAAACGTTAAAATAAATGGTAGTACTGTATATCAGGCAACTACTTTTGTCATCTGGGATATATGTATCATTGTAGATAGATAAATACATAAGTAGTCATGTAGGTAATGCAGGATAACTAGCAATTCTAGAAGGTAAATTGTAAATACAACCTAATTTAAACCAATGATAGATGGGTATAAATATTGTATATACCTGGATACAAGTTAGATCCAACTTTCAAACAACATAGATCCTTATATGCCATAGCAGAAAGTGTTAGTGAGTTTTCATGATGGTTATAGGTTGACTAGTAGTGAAGTCAGGCCAAAACCAAATAAATGTCCCTGGAGTAACGTAGTTTAAATTAAAATCAAGTACATTGATGGTGTGACTGCAATGGCAGGATATATGGTAGGAAACTGGAAAATTACTCGCAGGAATAAATAAGAAGGGACTTGCAAGATACTGTTTATGTTGTCAGGGTGGTAATTATGGTGCAGTTATATGGTAAAATAAGCCTGTAGAGGATACGTTGACTGGCCTAAGGGGGTGGAGTTAGTTTAATCGGGAGAGTTTTTATAGATTCTACAGCGTGAACTGCTGGTGGTACAGAAACTTGATGAAGAGAAACCATGATAATGTGTGATTTATAGATATTGAGCAGGCTAGAGATTTGTGGTCTTGCATAAATTAGAGTAAAATTTATGTATTGATTGGACATGTCACGCTTTCTAATTTACAACTTCAGTTGTATGGAAGTCATTGGAAATTGGCATAAACTTGTGACTTTTAGCGAGAATCACGCCAGGGTTTGACAACCACTTGGTCAAGTAAAGACCCCTGGCTTGTAACAATATAGATAATGCTGATCCAACCTCCCAACATAGCTGGATTATGTAGAATGGTCTTACAAACTTGCCTACACAAAAATATGGCATCATGGCTGGATTATGTACCATGGTCTTACAAACTTGCTTACACACAAAAATATGGCATCATGGATGGATTATGTAGCATGGTCTTAAAACTTGCCTACACACAACAATATGGCATCATGGTTGGATTATATAGCATGGTCTTACAAACTTACCTACACACAAAACTTATTGCAGATCAATAGAAAATCATAAGTTTGCCATGGTTATTGTATTGTCATATTTTCTCAGAATACTGGGGAGGAGTAAGAACATATGTTTCTTGTGCTAAACTACATCCCGTTTCAGGCAATAGATATGAGAAATTAATTATTAGCATAACACAATACATAATTCAGATCAGTACAACATGAAATGTAGGTCACAATGACCCAATGATATGAGCACTCATGACACATCTACATACACTAAGACCTATATCGAAAGACCAGTGATATGAGAGACCAGATTCTCAATGCACGGCTTGTTTGATTATGTAGTGTTATAACCTTTCATTTAAGACCACCTGTCTTGAGAGATCATAATTTTATGACAGAAGGGGTGGTCTTTCAAACCAGGTTCCACTGTATCAACTTATATGACTGGAGGTTTTTGAGAAATGAAATAAATGCAACCCTGAGTATGTATATTGATGCATAACAGGCAGACGGATGGACAGATCTACCAAATGATGGATGGATATCATCAATGCATACTCTGGCCTAAAATGGCAATGGGATAAGCTTTGAATACTTATCAATAAGGTCTTAGTCAAATAATAAACAAGTTATAGCTAGGAGACAAGAAATACCTCATAAAATTGTTAGCAGTACTAGGACCTTTACACTGTTTGGCAGAATGTATTGCTGTATTATGACATTGATGTGTATTAATTACACCTTTTTGATGAATGGTGATTTAGTGTATTTGTTGACATTTTTTTACACAAGATAAGGTACATAACTATTGGTTGTTTCTATAATGTAGGTCAAGTAATTTTATAGTTTTACATCTAGGAAAATGTATATTTATGTTAATACTATAAATATATCATATTATATTTGTTTGCTGTGGCAGTATTTTACAGGTGTTACTATCTGTGCTTAGTTTAGATGCCTTCTGATCTACTGGTATGTGACTTTGTTTATATGTTTAATAATCTATGTGTTTGAGTTTATTTGTATTTATATATTTATACCGGTATTCTATGATCATGAGTTTATATGTGTACTAATCTATGATTGTGAATTTATATAAATATAGCAAAACTTTGAAGTGACTCTTCTCCGAATCTGGTAGAATATGTCCAAACCTGGCGCTATCATCCTGGCCAAATATCTTTCGAGTCTGTACAAATGATGTTAATCTTAAATGAGATACGACTGCCATTAATAAAAAAAAAGTCTTGAAATGACTTCATCAAAACTGCTGCCAAAAATGTGTCCATTCTAGCCTGAAGATCTTTCACATTAAACATGGCCACCATTACTGAACACAAAAATATTTTTCAGCAACTTCTCCAAAGCTTAGCCGAATTAGATAAATATTGTCCTAATGCATTCTGACATAGAGGGCTTTAAAAGTTATACACATTATTTCATTTCACCACTAAAAGTTTAGGAATATTTTCACAACAGAATTTGACCAATTTTAAAACTAAGTAACCTGTGCTTAGTATATTTCAATATGCTGACTACCATCAAATGATGATGAAAATAGAAAAGCTTGATAAACCATTGATCAAGTGTGTGCATAGCATATGATATCAGCAACAAAATTTAATAATAAGTAGATTTAAACATGAGAAAAATAATAAACACCAGTGTTGTTCTTTAATAATAAGTAGATTTTAACATGAGAAAAATAATAAACACCAGTGTTGTTCTTTAATAATAAGTAGATTTAAACATGAGAAAAATAATAAACACCAGTGTTGTTCTTTAATAATAAGTAGATTTAAACATGAGAAAAATAATAAACACCAGTGTTGTTCTTTAATAATAAGTAGATTTTAACATGAGAAAAATAATAAACACCAGTGAAATTCTTTAATAATATGTAGATTTAAACATGAGAAAAATAATAAACACCAGTGTTGTTCTTTAATAATAAGTAGATTTTAACATGAGAAAAATAATAAACACCAGTTTTGTTCTTTACGGATATGTATGAGTTACATTAAGGTTAAAAATGTTTGTAAATATGAGATAACTAAGAGCCAATCAGTTGTGTCCTTATGGTCAGAACACTGTAAATATTGTCCTTTATGGACAGGTGTCATTTATATAGAGGTTAAAATCATTGTAAATATGAGAGGATTTAGGCAAATAAATATTGTCCTTTATGGACAGGTGTCAATTATATAGATGTTAAAATCATTGTAAATATGGGAGGATTTAGACAAATAAATATTGTCCTTAATGGATAGGTTTCAGTTATATAGAGGTTAAAATCATTGTAATATGAAAGAATTAGGATTCAGCTGATATTGTCCTTTATGAACAGTTGATGTACATGTATGAGAGGATCATTAATCATTCAGTGCTGTCCAGTATGGATGGGTATCATTTATATAGAGGTCAAATGTTTGAGAATTGGGACCCAAATAATATTGTAGTTTTTTTATGGACAGATGATTGTAAATCTATATAAAGTAAAACACTGTACATAGGAAAGAAATAAGAACCATCCAATGTTTCTGGACAGGTAAACTTTATGTAGATGTAAGAAATAATGGTACATACAGAAATAATGATCAGCTTTAGTTCTTTATAGACAGATGTTCTGATCAGACAAATTCCACATTAAATAATAATATTTTTATTTTAGTAAGTAGTAAACATTTCAGTCACAAGTTTAGTGACCTTGACACATTTATGCCTTATCTTATCCTGACATAAGACCTTGACACATTTATGCTTTACCATCTTATCCTGATATAAGACCTTGACACATTTATGCCTTACATGCATCTTATCCTGACATAAGACCTTGACACATTTATGCTTTACCATCTTATCCTGACATAAGACTTTGACACATTTATGCTTTACCATCTTATCCTGACATAAGACCTTGACACATTTATGCCTTACATGCATCTTATCCTGACATAAGACCTTGACACATTTATGCCTTACCATCTTATCCTGACATAAGACCTTGACACATTTATGCCTTACCATCTTATCCTGACATAAGACCTTGACACATTTATGCCTTACATGCATCTTATCCTGACATAAGACCTTGACACATTTATGCCTTACCATCTTATCCTGACATAAGACCTTGACACATTTATGCCTTACCATCTTATCCTGACATAAATTGCACTTGAATAAGTTAAAAGGGTCTATTGTGAAAATCTTTGACATTTCTAAAAGACTTCTGAACCATTTTCACAGATAGTTATCAGTCAGTAGATAAACAAATATACATTTCTGATAAACATTACTTCTGTTTTACTTCTTCGTATGGAAAATAAGAAAGAGTGTCATCATTTGTATGTGGTCATCAGTACAGAATTCCACATTCATTACAAAAAACCCGTCTTGCATTACCCACAAAGTCAGCCTAGTGGTATCAGTAAATGGCTTTGGTGTCAAGGCATCAATACCCTGTGTTTTATTTCAGGTGACCAAACAAACCTGTTGAAAGATAACATTATATCACATGTGTGTTATCTTTCAAGCATTTATCTTGATCTTTGCAAGTGTGTTTCTATTCAGTGACCAATTTTGTGATTTGTTTTTAAAAGAAAAGTTAATAAATCTCAAAATGTTAATTAGCCTAATTTTCACAAAATGGGTTGATTTGCAATATTTGTGTTCATGTTCTAAACCATAGTAACACAATTGTACAATGATTGTAATGGTTTTGAGAAAATTACAAAAATGTTACTAAATATATGTTGATAATTGGTCCCCCCCCCCCATAATGATGCTAATTAATGTAATGATTGATACCCATACTTGATAATGAAATGTAGATTCTCCTTTTTCTAATTTTCCATAGATTTTTGGGATGTACAATAATTGTTAGTAAGGAGATAAGGAATCTCTTCATTGTCTATGTATTTATCATCTACGGTATATTTCCCATACGGTGTGAAGTAATATGTTAAGAAACATGTATGTTGAAAAAAATCTTTAATTTATGGGAAAACTAAAACTTAACTTTTTATAGTTTTTAGCTCACTTTCATGAAGTATGAAATAAAGGGAAGCTCTTTTACTATCACTGGTGTTGGCATTGGGTTTCACAGGAACAAAAACATGTACGTGTATACAGCCTCAATGCATTTCAACCACTCTTTTTGCCTAGGTTCTTGGCAGCAGTTTAGAATATATTTCATAGCACCTGCCTCTTGTAGTCTGATAAATCAGCCCCCAACCTACTGGTGCTGATTAAGTACCAGTACAGGTTCGGGGAATGATTTATTTGACTTTTATCCAGTTATAAGTCATTGCTTGACAATAGATCAATTTTGATAAAATGAATGACAAAAAGTATCCTTGTTTAAATGGCTGTAGATTTATACAAATGATGCTTTTCATAAAAATATGGGTGCCATCAGTAAAAGTCTAAAAACATTTATTTACACAAATTTTATTTCCAAAACTGCCGACTTAAAAAATAATTCAGAGAAATTTGGAAGTCAAATCATGCTGATTAGATGGTGGGACTTGAACATGCAACCTTATGGTCATATATCCAAACTTTAACCATTGAGCTGCCACTGTTCCTTTGAGTGCGGAACATTATGGTTTCCAGGGTATGATTCTAGGGAGCAGGATCTCTGAGATAAGTATGGACAGACCCAAATATAATGAAATAAAGACAGTTTTCCTTTATGATTTTATTAAATTAATTAATTTAGCAGTTAATGAAGCTTATAATTTTTTTTTTAAATTATAACTTTTTAGCTGTATTTAACAGTATGAAAATAATGGAATCCTACAATATACATTCCATTTTATAACTCTTGTTTTTCAAGACTGCATAATTTGACAATACAATTTAACCTGTCCTGAAATACCCCCATTTTGCCAAAAAATTAATGGTTTCTCAAGATGGGTGGTCTCTCGAGACAGGTCATATAAACACTATAATGTCAATCTATGCATGGAGAACTTGGTCTCTCAAGCCAGGTACTTTTTCATAGCAGTGGTCTCCCAAGGCAGGTTTTCCTGTATCAAAAATTAAAAGAAAAATAATATAACTGAAATTTGTTTTCTTATGTTTGTAAACAAATAGCTCAAAATGTTACCTTAGAGATGGATATATATTTTTAAATTGCATAATAGTTTTGTATTGATTTCCTTTTTGTTTTTCACAAACAATAAATAAAACTATAAAAGTTCTATGTCAGTGTTTAGCTTGGGCAGTTTGTTTGTAATTTGGATTTTTTAAAAGTAGCTTCAACAATTTTTCAGTCATATTGCTACGATATCTGCAGTGTGGCAGTTTATAGTGATGTTCTAGCATTGGGGCATCATGCTGCAGATATATAGCATCATGTCCCACCAGTCATATTATCCTGACACCAGGCTGATCAATCCTAACACTAACCTCTTGATACTGAGCACTTAGCGATAGCTGTTAGTACCAGGCTTAGTTATCATCATATATAAAATAGGTGCAAAACCATGCTTGGTTTAAAAAAAAATGTGTGTGTGTGTGTGTGTATGTGTGTGTGTGTGTAAATACATAGATATCTACGTAGATATGCATGCATACATACACGTATGCATGTACCGGTATGTGAAAAAAGTAAGATTAACGAATTCCATTCATAATACAACATATATTTCCCTGGATAGTCTATGTGTACTTCCATCTGTATAGGCTTCAATTCCATCCTGGTATATTCAGTAGAATACTAATGGGGGGGGGGAAGGGCAGTTGCCCTAGGTGCCAAAGTTCTTTGTAGCATTAAAACAAATGTAACATTTCTTTTGAAAATGACCAAAGTTGTGTGTTTGTAAATTTTTTACTCTTGAATCCCATCTTTTCAGAAAATTACATAATGCCCTGTATGACAAGAATTATGTACATGCAAACATAAATAAAAAATATACAATGTAGCAAGTCATGCAATCATAAATAAAAAATATACAATGTAGCAAGTCATGCAAATGTAAATAAAAATATACAGTGTAGCAAGTCATGCAAACATAAATAAAAATATACAATGTAGCAAGTATGTGTTCCAACATCTTGGCTCTACAGTTTCAATGCATGTGTGAATTAGCATTTGCAAGCTGATGTATGTAACCTACACAGATGAGCAATATCAGGTTCACTTTGACCTCTTGTCTCATGACTGTCCATGTTACTGAAATTACATGTGATATAGCAGTGTAAACTGCATAAAGAACCTCTTGACCTCTGAATGGTATTGATGATAAAACTATGGATTGATGAACAATAAATCACACACACACACACACACACACACACACACACACACACACACACACACACACACACACACACACACACACACACACACACACACGCTTCACCACTGAAGCTAAATGGATTAAATGTCATCAATTTTTCAGTACAATAAAATCAATACATGTATCTAGAAAATTACACAGTATCTCGTTAATTATATTTATGTGAAGAATGCTTTCTGATTTTAAAAAAATTCTCTTATTTATGTATAAAATAACATTCCTTGACTTTCATCTGTCAGAAAATTTAACTTTCCAAAGGTATTGACTATTCATTGGAGAACACTACCCCTGGTATTTTCTCAAAACTGCCTAATACTACTATACAAGCTGACTAACCCTCACAAGTATTTTCAGGTATGCAAAATGTGGTTGTATATATGCAAGAATAGTATATATGATCTTATTTGTAAATATCAATAACTCACCTATACAAAACATTTCAGTATTATCCATTTGTCACTCTTTTATCTTTGATTATACTGTCCGCTGGTTTGGATCAACAATCATGAATCCAAATTTCTTATGACAGTTGCACGCTTTGTAGAGCTATTTGACATATTGTTTCTTGCTTGCATGCCAGAATATGAGTTATGTTTTTGATGAGAATGTGGAAAAATTAAGCAATGCGGAAAAGAACTGGCAAAAATAGGAATATGTTTGTTCATACATTTTAAGTGTACATAAAAGTAAAAAGAAATAGATGTAATGGAAGAAGCTGAAGGTAGGTAATGCTCAAGTGCAAAGTGGAAGTGACTTTCATGGTAGAGTCAAAAATAACCTTGACATTTTGATATATTATGCAATACAGAATTAGTATATATTTTTAAAACCTTATTTGGGAGGGGATATGTCATACACAGTATTTCTCTATATTAAATAATGCAAGAAAAAGTCATTAGGATACACATTTTTTCTTGAAAATGAAAATATTCATTAATGTACCTTGTAAAATGTATTTTGTTGATGGGGAAATTTAGCAATTAGTGCACCCTGTAAAATGTATTATGTTGATGGGGAAATTTAGCAATTAGTGCACCCTGTAAATTATCTTGATTGGGAAAATGCATGATTAATGCACCCTGTAAAATGTATTATGTTGATGGGGAAAACTTCAGATTAATGCAACTTGTAAAATGTATTATTTTGATGGGGAAAATTACCAATTAGTGCACCCTGTAAAATGTATAATGTTGATGGGGAAAACTAAATCATTAATAATGTTTATCAGTTGTTTTCATGCTTATGTAATTGGTACTTTCAAGTCCGTACACCATGACAGTGTTTTCTGGTACATGTACTAATCAACATAAAGCATGAAAGGAGAGAAGAAACATCTGTCTGACACACAAGATAGACAAATATCCACCCACCCACCACATTGATTGGAGACCTATTGGTTTATGTGCTTTCTATTTGTATGCCAGTCCAGTTTTCTATCCTGCAAACTGAGTCTGTCAGCAAACTATCTTAGAGGCTATTTGACCTACCTAGATCTAAATGGATTTTTTTTATACTATAAGAGGGTGCCAAGACCTGATTATGTTCTGGTGACCTTGACCCAGTTTTTAAAATCTGAATTCAGTACTGCTCAGAAAATGATATTTGTCTATAATCAAGATATCTCAAATACATGTGACCAAACTGTATCACATTTGATATTCCGATGCCTTGGGAAGTTCCCATGACCTGAATAGTTTATTCTGACCTTGGGTTAGTGTTAAGGTCACAGATGGACATACAGTATAGCTAGTAGTAAGAAGACATTTACTGTCTACCTTCTAAAATGAATGATGTAGCATCAGATGTCCTTGGCAATTCATTCCCACTGACCCCTTATGTTACAAAATGTCACACTGACCCTTTATGTTACAAAATGTCCCACTGACCCCTTATGTTACAAAATGTCCCACTGACCCCTTATGTTACAAAATGTCACACTGACCCCTTATGTTACAAAATGTCCCACTGACCCCTTATGTTACAAAATGTCCCACTGACCCCTTATGTTACAAAATGTCACACTGACCCCTTATGTTACAAAATGTCACACTGACCCCTTATGTTACAAAATGTCACACTGACCCCTTATGCTCCAAAATCTCACATCCTGCCCAAGTAAATGGATCAAACTTCTCATACTGTTGTGCATACTTCCTAGCTGTAAATCACTATATAATGTAAGTGGAAGTTTCATGGCAAATAAGTTTTGTTGTTCTTGTTTTAATATATTATACATATACTGTATTTCCAGCTGACAATTGTGATGTAAAGGCCCTGCAAAAGAATAGGATGGCAACAAAAAGAGATGAAACATTTCAGTCACTCAGCACTTTAAACAGATCGAACACTTCCATAAGCAGCTACAGGAATCCTGCTGTTTCATTTGAAATACTTAAGGAAAGAGCTTATGTTCAGTATGTACATAGAGAATACTAAAGTAAAGCCTTTGTTTAGTATATATGTAGAAAATATTTAACAGTATGTTGTTGTTGTAGGGTTTAATGTCATTTTTTTAGCACACAATAGGCTATACATATATTATGATCTCTCTATTGCATTAGTTATTATGATCTCTTTTGCATTACTTATTATGATTTCTTTTTTGCATTAGTTAATTTGTTCTATCTTTTGCATTTAGTTATTATGATGTCTCTTTTTCATTTATTATTATGACGTCTCTTTTGCATTTAGTTATTATGATCTCTCTTTTGCATTATTTATTATGATCTCTCTTTTGCATTAGTTAATTTGATCTCTCTTTTGCATTAGTTAATTTGATATATCTTTTGCATTAGTTATTATGATCTCTCTTTTGCATTAGTTAATTTGATCTCTCTTTTGCTTTAGTTAAGTTGATCTCTCTTTTGCATTAGTTAATTTGATCTCTCTTTTGCATTAGTTATTATGATCTCTCTTTTGCATTAGTTATTATGATCTCTCTTTTGCATTATTTATTATGATCTCTCTTTTCCATTACTTATTATGATCTCTCTTTTGCATTAGTTAAGTTGATCTCTCTTTTGCATTATTTATTATGATCTCTCTTTTGCATTAGTTATTATGATCTCTCTTTTGCATTAGTTAATTTGATCTCTCTTTTGCTTTAGTTAAGTTGATCTCTCTTTTGCATTAGTTTCTTTTGTTTGTTTGTTTGATTAGGATCTTTAATGTAGCTTTAACAAATTTTCAGTCATATCACTATGATATCTGCAGTGAGGCAGTTTATAGTGATGTCTAGCACTGGGGCATCATGCTGCAGACATGTAGCATAATGTCCCACCCAGTCACATTATCCTGACACCAGGATGACCATTCCAAACACTAACCTCTTAATGCTGAGTGCCAAGGGAGGCAGCTGTTAGTGTCATTTTTGTAATTCTTTGGTATGACTCAGCCAGGGATCAAACCCATGACCTCCTGCTCCGGAGCAGACACTCTTACCACTTGGCTACCAGAGCAGTTCATTTGCAATAGTTATTTTGATCTCCATTTTGCATTTGTTAATTATTATGATCTCCCATTTGTGTTAGTTATTACGATCTCCCTGTTTTCAATAAAATATTACTACTAAGAGTACTAGAAAATGCCCAATATTTATAAAATTCAGTCAAATGAATATTCAGAATTATCCAAAAGTAGTAATTCATAAACATTTTCCAGAGGACACCTGTATGAAGATCCGGATTTCCCGGCCCATTACAGTGCTATATTTGCTCATGGTTGTCCCATTAAAGAACCTATCATATGGAAGAGACCGCATGTGAGTATGACCAGATGAGTCATCTATATTATTTTTTTTCCAGCTCAATTTCATTTTTTATTTCATTTAAACATCACATGTTTAGGTGTCATATTTTTGTGACTTATGAATACACATTCATGACAGATTTTTCGAATTTTACCGGTTATTGTTGGGAATATGTATAATGTATAACTACATTGCTGTCAATGTCAATAATTGGTTTGAATATCTATTCATATAAGTAATAATATGCACTATTAATATATATCATAAATATATTTTGATATGCCCACCTCAAAGAAGAGCATGTAAATATTATGACATTGTCAATGCTTAGGCTTATGTGCATGTATCCTTAGTCTTATATGCATGTATCCTTAGGCTTATATGCATGTATCCTTAGGCTTATATGCATGTATCCTTAGGCTTATATGGATGTATCCTTAGGCTTATATGCATGTATCCTTAGGCTTATGTGCATGTATCCTTAGGCTTATATGCATGTATCCTTAGGCTTATATGGATGTATCCTTAGGCTTATGTGCATGTATCCTTATGCTTATGTGCATGTATCCTTAGGCTTTATATGGATGTATCCTTAGGCTTATGTGCATGTATCCTTAGGCTTATATGGATGTATCCTTAGGCTTATGTGCATGTATCCTTAGGCTTATGTGCATGTATCCTTAGGCTTATGTGCATGTATCCTTAGGCTTTATATGGATGTATCCTTAGGCTTATATGCATGTATCCTTAGGCTTATATGCATGTATCCTTAGGCTTATGTGCATGTATCCTTAGGCTTATGTGCATGTATCCTTAGGCTTATGTGCATGTATCCTTAGGCTTATATGGATGTATCCTTAGGCTTATATGCATGTATCCTTAGGCTTATATGGATGTATCCTTAGGCTTATGTGCATGTATCCTTAGGCTTATGTGCATGTATCCTTAGGCTTATGTGCATGTATCCTTAGGCTTTATATGGATGTATCCTTAGGCTTATATGCATGTATCCTTAGGCTTATATGCATGTATCCTTAGGCTTATGTGCATGTATCCTTATGCTCATCTGCATGTATCATTTGGCTTATGTGCATGCATCCTTATGCTCATCTGCATGTATCCTTAGGCTTATGTGCATGTATCCTTAGGCTTATGTGCATGTATCCTTAGGCTCATCTGCATGTATCCTTAGGCTTATGTGCATGTATCCTTAGGCTTATATGCATGTATCCTTAGGCTTATATGGATGTATCCTTAGGCTTATGTGGATGTATCCTTAGGCTTATGTGCATGTATCCTTAGGCTTTATATGGATGTATCCTTAGGCTTATGTGCATGCATCCTTATGCTCATCTGCATGTATCCTTAGGCTTATGTGCATGTATCCTTAGGCTTATGTGCATGTATCCTTAGGCACATGTGCATGTATCCTTAGGCTTATGTGCATGTATCCTTAGGCTTATGTGCATGTATCCTTAGGCTTATGTGCATGTATCCTTAGGCTTTATATGGATGTATCCTTAGGCTTATGTGCATGTATCCTTAGGCTTATGTGCATGTATCCTTATGCTTATCTGCATGTATCCTTAGGCTTATGTGCATGTATCCTTAGGCTTATCTGCATGTATCCTTAGGCTTATGTGCATGTATCTTTAGGCTTATGTACATGTAACCTTAGTCTTATGTGCATGTATCCTTAGGCTTATGTGCATGTATCCTTAGGCTTATGTGCATGTATCCTTATGCTTATGTGTATGTATCCAAAGGCTTATATGCATGCATGTAGGTTACCATTTTAAAAGGCACACACTAATGATATTTATGAGATCTATGTTTGCAAACTTTGTGGCTGGCTTGCACATTGTGTAAGGATAAATATGACAGTACTATGCAAATGACATAGTTAAGGTGACAAAACTGTTGATTTAAATAAGATTTTTAAAGCACTGTTAGTGTATTATGTCCTATTTTCCTTGACCCCTCAAAAATGTTGTGACCCCCACCACCCCCCAGATTTTGAGGGTTGGGGATACAGCATCCCTGCCCTTGGAACCCTATATAAACTAGTGGTTTTTTACATCACACACCTGGACAAAACTTTGTAGATCACATGAACTTTGGAGTATGGAAATAACCTTTAGATTTGGGGATACCTTTCAATGTCACTGGCTGAAAAAATACAAAAATTGTTTCTGCTCAAGAAATTAAGTTTTTGACCTTCACAAAATTCTTGGATGGCTTAATGTTTGAATAAGAAGAAGCCTGTTGATCATGGAAATCAAAAGGTCAAATGTCAAAATCACTTTTCCTGAAGAAAAATGTTTGTTTTCATGATAGACTGTATAGACTGTGTATTTTGATCAGTATTTGTTTCAGACGTACATGAAGGTTAGGAAGGCACATATTAATTTGGTCAAAGAGTCCAAGGTCAAAGTCATTGTGACTCAAAGAAAAATGGGTATTTAAAACTAATATTTGTTTTGGATTAAGTTCTTTGAACAAACTTTGTGAATGGCTTTCACTTAGGTCAATCAGAAAGTGATAATCTACTAAACTTTGAGACATAAAGGATAAAGGTCATGGGGTATCTACTAAGAAAATAAAGTTTGACTCAAGACTGCATCCATTTATTGACAGTCAAGGTTCTCTACCATGCTGTAATTGTATCCTACATATACAAATAATTAATAAACATGATTTGTGCATAATGTGCTGTTCTTCTTTACTAATTTAGTTGAATTTTGCAATAATGCTATCCACATGTTTTGTTATTTATAGTAGATTCGGATATATTTGTCTGCAAAATATATTTTTCTTGCTAAGGATCACCATTTATTTCATCATATTAATCAGTTAATTTTCCCATAAAAAGATTGTCACTCATTTTATTGTCCAATCTGACTTCTAAGCAGAATAATATTGTATTGTTTACCCCCTTCCTCACTGATCAAAGATCTTCCTGTGTACACCAGCATGAAGTGTAGATGACACTGTTTACAGCATGACTCTGTGAATATACATTTCATCTTTCCACACTGATTATTGGTTTTCCTGTACACCAGTATGAAGTGTATATGACATTAATTACAGAATAACTCCATGAATATACATTTCATCTTTCCACACTGATTATTGGTTTTCCTGTACATCAGTATGAAGTTTATTTGACATTGATTACAGCATAACTCTGTGAATATACATTTCATCTTTACACACTGATTATAAGTTTTCCTGTACACCAGTACTGCATTGTTTTCAGCATACTCATTGGATACACAGTTAATATTTCCAATTGCAATTTAAATAATAAGACTGACGGTTATTGATTGTATCATTACTGGCTGTCACCACTTAATTCAAAACAATTATTTGTATGACAAGATCTACCATGCTATATAAGCATATATTAAGGTCAACATGGATCTTTGAACACAATAGACCTAAACTACAGGATAGATAGCAATCAATCAATACAAATGTCTTACTATTAATTCATTCAAAAAATATGGCATATGATAAAAAAGATAGAAACTTTGGTTTTATAGTACAGAATACATGTAGTAGTATATGACATACATTGGGACCCTTACTCTAAACTTACTGGTCACAATGTCAAGTCTTTACCAATGAACTATTTACAAAGTTTGCTTATTCCCGTATGACATGTAACTAACCCAACAGAATTAAACTATCAGTAATGTCATGTGCATCAATAGTTTATCAGATATTATGGAAATGTTGCTGTTTCTATAGGATAAAACCTATTTTACACACACACACACACACACACACAGACACACACACACACACACACACACACACACACACACACACACAGAAGTTACTTGAAGACTTGACTGTAACTGCAATAAACTTTTACTGGGCCTTTTATGTGTTTGATTTTATAATATTCATCTAATTAATAAAAATAGGAATCATGAGTACATGTACTACAGAGATTATATTTAACTAATCAACCAATTAGACTTTAATTATATTAATAATTGGAACCCCAGCCACTTAATAACATATAACATACAACAGGTGTCTCACACATTTACGCAGTGATTCCTTGACCCATCAATGCAGTGATTCACTACTATATTTATGCAATGACCCCTCATCCCATTTATGCATTATCTCATTCCCAATCTATACAGTGATCCCACATTCCATCTGTGTATTGATCCCATTCTCCATTTATGCAGTGGTTGCTTGGCCTTATCTGTGCAGTGATCTGATTGGCCAATCAGTGTGGTTATCCCATTGCCCAATTTAGACAGTGATTGCATTGCCCAATCTATGCAGTGATCCCATTGCCCAATCAGTGCAGTGATCCCATTGCCCAATCCATGCAGTGATCCCATTGCCCAATCAGTGCAGTGATCCCATTGCCCAATCCATGCAGTGATCCCATTGCCCCATCAGTGTTTTGATCTTCTAAAGAACAAGTATCAATACTGTACCCCAGTCCATGAGTCTTAATATCAAAACTGTGCCCAGTACTTCAATCCTAATATCAATACTTTACCCAAGTCCTTGAATCTTAATATCAATACTGTATCCCAGTCCATGAATATTAGTATTAATACTATGCCCCAGTCCAAAAATCTTAGTATCAATACTATATCCCAGTCCAAAAATCTTAGTATCGATACTGTATCCCAGTCCAAAAATCTTAGTATCAATACTGTATCCCAGTCCAAAAATCTTAGTATCGATACTGTATCCCAGTCCAAAAATCTTAGTATCAATACTGTATCCCAGTCCAATAATCTTAGTATCAATACTGTATCCCAGTCCAAAAATCTTAGTATCAATACTGTATCCCAGTCCAAAAATCTTAGTATCAATACTGTATCCCAGTCCAAAAATCTTAGTATCAATACTGTATCCCAGTCCAATAATCTTAGTATCAATACTGTATCCCAGTCCAAAAATCTTAGTATCAATACTGTATCCCAGTCCAATAATCTTAGTATCAATACTGTATCCCAGTCCAAAAATCTTAGTATCAATACTGTATCCCAGTCCAAAAATCTTAGTATCAATACTATATCCCAGTCCAAAAATCTTAGTATCAATTCTGTATCCCAGTCCAAAAATCTTAGTATCAATACTGTATCCCAGTCCAAAAATCTTAGTATCAATACTATGCCCCAATCCAATAATCTTAGCATCAATACTATATCCTAGTCCAATAATCTTAGTATCAATACTATATCCCAGTCCAAAAATCTTAATATCAATACTGTATCCCAGTCCAAAAATCTTTGTATCAATACTATATCCCAGTCCTTGAATTTTAATATTAATACATGTACTGTTTTTCCTTTCACATTTACAAGATAAGCTGAACTTGGAAAATTTTAACACCACTAAGTCTTTGATATTTTATAGATGCATTCAGTTTTCTTAGGACAGTCTATGGTTGCCCTAACAAGAAATACAGTAGAACCTGTCTTGAAAGACCGCCTCTTTTACCAAGAAAATAGGGTATATCAAGACAGGTGGTCTCTCATTACAGGTCACAATGCTACATAATCTATAAATCTGTGCATTGAAAAGATGGTCTCTCATGACAGGTGGTCTCTCATAGCAGTGGTCTTTCAAGACAGGTTCTACTGTAGTGAAAAGAATTGGCTGAATTAGGGGAGGTTAAAATAAGCATTACACATGCTATGTATTTTATATATGAATATTTGTGATAGTGGAGATCTGAGGTAGCTGTTGTGCATCTATGGTATCTGAAAATTTAAATTGGCCTAGTACGATCCTCCGAATAATCAAAAAGATCTCAATGATGGCGCTAGCCAAATTAATTTTTGCATAATTTGTAGAATTTTATATAGATAATGACAACTACTCACAGGTCACCACAGGTCAAACAACAACAACTTGCATCAATTACCCAGTGGTCAATTACCTCTTGACCCCCTGGTCAGTTACCCTCTGTGTCAATTAACCACATTCAATGATAACAAATATTGAATGTTATCTAATCTAATTTAATGTTTACAGGATAAAGAATTCTTCCTTCAATAGTAACAAATCAAAATTTTAAGTACTCTAATAAGGCATTGTGATTCTTCTAATGTGAGCTACAGAAACCTAATTTAAATGTTGAATCCTTGGCTATTACAAGTCTAAAATCGTTGTTCAAATTTTGCAGTTTTTGAAGCATTATGTATTGTCTGTGACTAATCAGGCAGTAGCACATTTATCCAAGGTGTGGTCATTCACCAATGCGTGTATTGTATAAAGTTGAGATATAAGACCTGGAAAAGAACTCTTTTAGCTGTTTGATCAAAGTCATAAAGGATTGAATCTTGTCCATCTTTGGTAATCTGATAATGGCAAGGGACCTCAAAATCTTCACAGCTTACTATATTTATTGTCTAGAGCACTGAACAGGTCAGCGTAATTTATGGATTGTAGATAAACTTGCTGAAGTGTCTTGTCTTATTGTTACTACAGATTGGCAATACTTTGTTGAGGAGTTTCTTTTGTTCCTCTGCTTGTCTCTTCATTGCTTGTACAGTAAAGTTTTTCTCTCTGTGCTTGTTCAGGTCCATGAAAATGTTCATGCAAATGTCAAAAAAACTTGAGTTTAGTCATATTCATATTAAAGTTAGGGCTATTAGTAAACTAGAAGGGTTTATTGACAAGGGGGAAAATATACATAAAGGCTATTGACCCTGGTAAAGGGTTGACTTACCAGTTGAAATTGACTATGGGGAGTGTGTGTGTGTGTGTGTGTGTGTGTGTGTGTGTGTGTAATTGATGGGGTTATTAAGCAGGAGACAATTGTTTTTATAGCACCACCACAAACCCATACCCCAATACACCCTACATATTTAAATGATAAAGTTAAAATGATTTACTCTGCTTTCACACAGGAACTGTCAAAGAAGCCTACATTTACAGCTGATGGTTACAGCAAACTTGATGTCATCCCGGGATATTTAGGTAAGGTTTAAGGTGAAATCTGTTGGCATTTCGAGTTTGAATGCTACCTCTATTTGCATACTTGAACTGGATTTGTTATTAACCTATTGCCATATGTAAGTAAACTCTGACATATACCAATACTTAAGAACAATGACCAAAACATTGGCTGCAAAATTGCAAATAAAAACCAAAAGAAAAACATTTTGACAGCTTTTTGCGACAATTAGGTTTAAATTAGGTTTTGATGTTGGTCCCTACTTAATTAAAACACTTAGATGGTTGTAATTAAAAGATTTTCCAACTATTTTCAATGCAATTGTTAGGTACATACACAATGCTCAATAGTATATCCGAACAATTTCTGTCCATCCAATTATACATACCCCATCTGTCACTATTTCAGCTTTGCACCATAACTTTATGGTGGTATGAGATTGAGGTATGAATTATTTGGGATCCTGCCTTCAAATTCAAGGTTACCACTCAAATTGTTTGCTTTTTTATTGCATTTTAATTGCCCTTGTATAACTTTAAAGATATTTGAGAATAATGGTGTAACTTTGACTAACATCATCATGTCAAAGTGTGTTGCATACCAGTTAAGTATTCTGTCTTTCTGGTCAGGTTCATCGGTTATATTTTCAATCACATTTTTCTTTTGGTTCTATAGCTTGAAAGCTATATAACAAAAAAGATTGAACATTTGCAGACATATGCATCATTGTTAGAAGTTGTGTTGCAATACACCATTGGATGTAATATTTTCAAGGTCAAAGATACCAATGATTCAATGAATATTATAAGTTTTCCAATCACACTTCCTTTCTGTGATTGGAAATTAGAGAATAAGAATGAAACTTAGTATATTTGTACATCATATTGAAAATATGTGTCATTTACCACATTGGGAGTCCTACCTTGAAGGTCAGAATCATTAATCAGTTTTGTAAACCTTGCATCACACTTTTCTATATACTGTCTAATGTTAAAGCCATTTACATTAAAGAATTCAACTTTATATACCTAATACATCATCATTAACACTGTGTTTTGCATACCAAATTCAGGATTCTCTTGTCAAGGTCAAAGATCAATACTTTTTTAAAAGTTCCTTTCTGTTTTGAGACCTTATAGATTGACTATAAGGTATGTTGCTTTCCAGATCAGAGGACCTTATTTCAAGGTCAAGGTCAAATGCCAATACTTTAGGTTTAGTAACATGCTTTGCTCCATAACTTATAAGCTGTTAAAGATAAACGGAATAAATTTGGTATACTTGAAATTTGTCACCTGAAGATTTGTTGCATTCAGCATCTTCAAGACCTAATAATGTTTCCTACCTTAAATATTTTCAGCATTTTTTTATGTTTTCTAATTTTATGGTGTTTTGTTTTTTGTAGTCATATCATTATAGATGTTATAAAGTGCTTAGAGCTTCTAAGATTAGCAGCTATACAAAGTCCTCATTATTATTATTATTATTATTATTATTATTATTATTATTATTATTATTATTATTTGTGGTCACATGGTTAGGACTTGTAGTCTATTTTATTTCTGCGTTACATGATAATAGCTGTTTATGGTACGAGGATGACCCATGATATTATTGTTTCAGTTACATTTCTCATTTTTTGGGTGTCTTGTGTTTGACAATATTTTGATCTTAAAGGTCAAGATGATTATTCTATGTAGCATTTTTCTGCAGTTTTACTAAATACAACACTTTTAAATTGAGCTGTTAAACATTGTTACCTTCTATGTACACCCAGTGACTCTGTAGCTCTGTGACAATCGGATTAAAATCGGATCTCTGCTGTCTTACGTGAAGATCTGGCATCATCCACCTAAGGGTCATGTTCTGGTGATCCAGGTTATTACAATAGTTAAGATTGTATCAACCAATCAGATGAAACCTTTCCATTAGAGAGACTGATCAGTGTGACTGAATAACATTAATGTGTGCAGAACAATTCAACTTCTCAAAAGCTTCATTTTCATTGGCTAATTCAAAGGTCACCATAACATGATCACATTCAGACTTTATCATTGTATAACATGTAGTTAGTAACCTCATTGCCATAGACAAGGACAAATTCACTGAATTTGATTGTATGATACAGTTCTCAAATGAGCAGACAACTCTAATCTATCCCTGCTCTTTGGGTAGGTCAATAATTATTAACCTAATTTGAGGCATTTCGTATTGCAGGAATGATTGTCTGGTGTGTTTAAATATTTCTTACATTTGTAAGCACATTCTGATGCCATACATTATTTAGAATCTCAAGTAAAACAAATTACACACACACACACACACACACACACACACACACACACACACACACACACACACACACATATTTATGTCACATAAATTTTAAAAAATGTGGCACTTAAAGTGTTGGTATAAATCAAATTAATATACCAATACTATTGGTATATCAAATTGTGATCTGCCCATGGTGCAATCAACATTCGTTCAACTGCAGACCTAGAGATCGATGATGAATTTCCACTCTTTAATCACATATGAACAATAAAAAGTATTAATAATTTCTGTTTTCTAAATGAGTTTAAACTGGTGCACAATTTTATCACAGTCCTTTCTTTTTTCTCTTTGTCTAACCTCTATCATTCATAAGGGGCAACAAACGCAGAATTTTGGAGTGAGAGAGAAAAACAATTTGGATTAGATGAAAACCTTAAAGCTGGTCAACAATATGTGTTAAATTTGTTGGTTATGAGGCACACATACTGTGTGTGTGTGCTTAGGATTTTTAATGTAGCTTTAACAATTTTTCAGTCATATTGCTATGATGTCTGCATGCAGTGTAGTTGTTTATAGCGATGTCTAGCACTTGGGCATCATTCCTTAGACATATAGCATGATGCCCCACCCAGTCACATTTTCCTGACACCAGGCTGACCAGTTCTAACACTAACCTCTTAATGCTGAGCATCTAGTGAGGCAGCTGTTAGTACACATACTGTAACATATTTAATGCTTTATTGTTGTTGTTTCTATTGTAATGTTCCAAAAATGAATTATTATTAAATAAATATGAAAATTTCCAAATGGTGGACCCCCTTCTATGAAAATAAGAGTGTGAGGATTTTCACTTATGTCATATGGTAATATTTCTGAACCTATGAACGATCTTAAAGGTATGTCAAACTATCGAGAGAGAGAGAGAGAGAGAGAGAGAGAGAGAGAGAGAGAGAGAGAGAGAGAAATGGTATGGTCACTAGTAATGTTAATTAAAGCAGAATTGTCATTTAGATGAGCTGTAAATATATTAAAATGTTTTAGTTACCTCATTAACTTATTAATTTGCAAACGTAATAGTGAACAACAAGAAAAGGCATAGAACTACATTTTGTAGCGGACAAATTTGCAGGGATGTTAGGTATTAATTCACTCAGTCAATACACAGTTGCCCAAAGCATATTTTAACTCCATTTAAAGGGGCAAATATGTATATTTGTATGTGATATAAATAAAATATATATATAGTATGTGTGCTTTATCAATGTTATACCACTTGTATAAATTTTTCATTAAAAGGAAACTCAGCAAGTTTTACATCTCGTGGTATATTATCATTGATGCAGTGTATATATATATATATATATATATATATATATATATATATATATATATATATATATATATATATATATATATATATATATATATATATATATATATATATATATATATATATACAGATATTACAAGTAAGGCTTTAGCAATAATTAATAGAATACCACATGTACACTCGTTTAATACAGAACTAAATAAAAACTGCACAGACCCAGATCTGCCATCTTATAATACATCAAGCAGATCTGGGTCTATGCAGTTTGTTAAGAGTAATCAGTTGAACAAAGAACATAGACCTTGAACTGCTGGCACATTATGCAATAGCAGATCTGGGTCCATTTTATTTGCAGTTAAATCGGACTTATAAGTGAGTATAAATGGTATGATGAATGTTATATAAGTTATCATCATCATCATCATCATCATCATCATCATCATCATCAGTTTCTTGACCTAGTGTGGTCGTTGAGACTCTGTGCTGCTGAACAACTGACCATTTCCCTCCGCTTGTCTCAATCATGTGCCAATGCCTGTGTTTCCACAAAACTTTTTCTGGTCCATTCTGTGATGTTGTCAGTCCACTTTTTTCTCTGTCTACCTCTCCTTTTACCACCCTGGACGCTGCCCTGCATTACTGTTGTGGATAGACTGTTGGCTCTAGTGACATGGCCATACCATTTCAGCTTTCTCTTTTTGACAGTTGTAAGGAGGTCTTCATAATGGCTTACTTTGTGCCTGATGGTGTTAAAGACTTTTTCTATTGTGATATGGTCCATGTAAGAGATGCCAATGATGGTTCTGTAGCATCTCATTTCGAGTGCCTGGATTCTTCATTGTAATTCTGCTGTCAGGGTACAGGTCTCACATGAATACAGAAAGATTGAGATAACTAGTGCTCTCAATAGTCTCATTTTAGTTTTGAGACAGATATTTTTCTTTTTTCTCCAGATGGGTCTTAGCTTTGACACAGCTGCCATTGTTTGTGCTGCTCATGACAACATTTCTGCTCTTCATCCCTCTTTGGTGTTTATGGAATCAATATATTTGAACTGGCCCACTGTTTTTATTTCCTGTCCTCTGACTTTAATCTTGGTTGAGATTTGTTTGCCACTATTTGTGATAAGCTTTGTCTTCTCTGTGCTTATCTCCATGTCAAATCTGGAAGATGTTTGATCCAGGTTCTTCACTAAGGTGGCAAGCTCCTCATCACTGTATGCCAGCTAATCAGTGTCATCTGCAAAGCAGAGGTTGGTGATGTTATGCCTTCCAATGCTGACTGTCCCACAGTGGATTTCCAGGGCTCTGCTCATGATGTGCTCTAAGTAGATGTTGAAAAGCATGTACCGTATGACAGGTGATAGCCTTGACGTACTCCAACTGTTGTATTGAACCAGTCCCCCACAGAACCTTGAGCAATTACTGTTACTGTTAGCCTTGGCATACAGTTGCTTGATGGTATTGGTCAAATTTTTACCCATGTTGTACTTCTTCATTGTGGCACACAATGCCTCATGCCACACTCTTATCAAAAGCCTTTTTTAAAATCTATGAACACATGTTAGATGTCTTGTTGATGTTGCGAGTACTTTTCACACAGAACCCTGAGACTGAATATTTGTTCTGTTGTGCTTCTTGCACTATGGAAGCCTGCTTGTTCTTCAGTGATTATTTCTTCTGCTTGTGGATTCAGTCTGTTCAAGATGATCTTCAACATCACTTTACTTGCATGGCTGATCAAAACTGATTGTTCTGTAGTTTTGGCACAGCTGGAGATTGCCTTTTTTGGGGAGTGTTATAATTAGTGACTGGGTCCACTGTGTTGGTCATTCACCTGTCTGCCAGATCTTGTTGCAGATTTTTGTTAGTAGCTCTATCACTGATCCCCCCCCCCCCATTCTTGATAAGTTCAACTAGGATGTTGTCTACTCTAGCTGCCTTCTCATTTTTTAGTGCTATTATTGCTGACTCCATCTCTTCTTTGTAGAGTTTGGAGCTTCAAGCACCTCTGGGTCTCCTGTGGATGGATGGTTGTAGAGTTCTTTTCATTACTCAGTCCATCTTTCTGCAAAGTCACTTGCCTCTGTGAGGCATTTTCCATTTTTGTCTTGAGTGGAGCTCCAATTGTGGCTTGGAATGATTTACAGATGTTAGGGTCCTTCAGTTGTTCAAAGTTGAATTTGAGCCTGATTTTCATTGGCTTGTTGAGTTTCTTCAGCCTTCTTTGGAAGTTCATTATCACAAGGTCGTGATTACTCTCAACATCAGTACCTGGGAACATTTTTGTTTTTGCTCTATTGATGCCAGATCGGTAAGGGTTTTGAACCAGTATATAGTCAATCTGGTTTTGATGGGTTCCATTTGGTGTATGCATTGTACAGCATTGTGAAGCTTTATGTTGGCCCAGGATGTTGGCTAATACCAAGTTGTTGTAGCTTGTGAACTCAAGCAGCCTTCTTCCTCTTACATTGGTAATCTCATTGCAAGAAGGTCCACAGTGATCATCCCAGTCTTTTAGAGCATCTTTGCCAATTTTGACATTCCAGTCTCCATGGGTGACGAGAATGTCTTTTTTACTTACCATGTTTAGAATACCCAGGAGTTTGTTGTAAAATTCTTCTATTTCCTCATCATCATGATCAGCAGTTGGAGCATATACTTGGATAATTGTGATGTTAAAGGGAGATGCTTTCAGATGAAGGGAGATAATTCTGCTAGATATGGGGCGACATTCAAGCATATATCCCTTAATGGCTTTGTTTACAAGGAAGCCTACGCCATTTATGGACTTGTCCAACTCTCAACTATAGTAGAATATATGCCCATCTTCAGTTTGGTGTTCTCCTAGGGCTTTCCATCTGACTTCACAAAGTCCCAGAATGTGTCATGTGTAGTGCTCCATCTCATGTGTCAAATCTTGGAGTCTTCCAGATTTGCGCCTGAGTTCTAAAGTTTCAGGCGGTGATGGCAATGTTGTCTCTCGCTATGATTTTATACAAAGTACCAGTAGCACACTTGTCAGTGCAGTCCTTGTCGACCCAAGTGACGACCAGTCTGGTATGGTAACTTCAGATTTGTCCAGCATTATCTGTGTGTCTTGGGCAAAAGTCGTCTGGTAGAGCCCATCCCTCTCCAGACCAATATAAGGCAGCAAGGAATATTTTAACATAATTTTGACTCCCACACATTGAAATTTAATTTATTTCTAGAATCTAAACCAATTTTATCAATCATCAAGTTAAATTTTTCATACTTTTGAAAAAAGGTTTTGAACTGGTTCATTAAATAGTTAACTACATATATTTATTGTGTTTATTTTTTACTGAACATGGTCAAATTTGTCAATATACCTTCTGTACCTGCTTACTTGTCATGACCAACTGCAAAATACATAGATTCAGATTTTCTATTACATAATGTGCTGGCAGATCTGGGTTAATGCAGTGTTTACAAACTCACAATTGGAACAAATAACATAGACTGTGATGTGCCAAAGCATTATGCAACAGCAGATCAGGGTCTATGTTGTTTTGCAGAAAAACTTGATTTATATGCAAGTATATATGATATTTCAAACTAAATAACACTGTCATTATATTTCACAGGGGAGACATCTTTATGCAGTGCTTTTTCATGTCTTACACTGGCTCCAAACTTAGTGGCAAGGTGCATTCCAGAGGGACAAGAATTTGATAACAAATATTCAGGAATATTCCATTTCAAGTTCTGGAGGTTTGGGGAGTGGATTGAGGTCATCATTGATGACAGGCTTCCTGTTTGTAGTGGTAAGCTTTATCATAATTAAACTTTATATAAATGTACAATGGAGTAATTAAACGTGATAGACATGTACAATGGATTAATTAAAAAATAATGTACATTACAAAGGATTAATTATACTTCATTTACATGTACAATGGATTAATTACACTTGATATACATTTACAAGGGATTAATTAAGCTTGATATACATGTAGTATGGATAGCATAATTTGCTAAGCTGGCTAATGGAAAACCCATACAATCTTTAAAAACAATTACTGCCCATAACTTAGAAACTAACTATTGAGCCATTTTTTAAATTTGAGTACCTAACAAAAAAAAAATGAAGAAAAACATTAGTTACTGTAAATAATTAAGTATAAACCTGGTCTTAGTCACATAAAACCAACCCTGAGAAGTGATCACACAGTTAGGTGATAGCATAGAAATAAATACCATAGTTGCAAAGTGTCATTTGGGTGTGATAGTCCACTATAATCACCAGCACCACCAACAATGTTAATGAAAATACCTTAGTTACATATAAACTTTGCTTGGTATGATAATTTCATGATATTAGGATATATCAAAGTTATATATTTAAATTAGAAGTGACTGATTTACATAGACTGTATCAATATTATCTTTACTTGGATACTAATTTTACTTAGCTTGTTTGATTTCAGGACAGCCCATGTTTTCAAGAGGGAAAGATAGCAATGAATTTTGGATTCCATTATTTGAGAAGGCTTATGCCAAGTAAGTAAGGAGAGGATTTCTTTGAAAATTTGATAAAATTGACACGTCTGTGGGTGAAACTTTTAATTTTCCTTGCATAGATAAATTGTCATCATCCCTTCATAGGCAAAGTTACATTAGATTTCTTGTTGGATATTTGCATATTGAAATTTGGATACCCATTTGAAAATTAAGTTCCCTGGACAACTGGAAACTTGAATTGCAAATGTCTTGGGCAGATTTTTAGCAAAACGTCAAAGAAAGGGCAACTTGAAACTTGAAAGTCCAAATTAATTGTGTGCTATGTTCTTAACAAGCTCATTTGAGCATGAATTCTGCTCAAAATGTTGTTTTTCCTTAAAATTCAAGTAAAGCCAAATTACAAACAGCTTTTCTCATGCTGCAGCTTCTTTTGTATTTTTCCCTGTAATCTTAATAGGAATACCAATATTTACATATACTTCACAAATAAAGTCATCAGAATGCTTCACAAATAAAGTCATCATAATACATTACAAATGAAGTCATCAGAATACTTCACAAATGAAGTCATCAGAATACTTCACAAATGAAGTCATCAGAATACTTCACAAATAAAGTCATCATAATACTTCACAAATGAAGTCATCAGAATACTTCACAAATAAAGTAATCAGAATACTTCACAAAGTCATCATAATACCTCACCAATTATGTAATCAGAATACCTCACAAATAAGGTAATCAGAATATTTCACAAAGTAATCAGAATACTTCACAAATGAAGTTATCAGAATAGTTCACAAATAAAGTAATCAGAATACTTCATAAATAAAGTAATCAGAATAGTTCACAAATAAAGTAATCAGAATACCTCACAAATAAAGTCATCATAATACTTCACAAATAAAGTAATCAGAATACCTCACAAATAAAGTCATCATAATACTTCACAAATAAAGTAATCAGAAATCGGAATACGTCACAAATAAAGTAATCAGAATACTTCACAAATAAAGTAATCAGAATACTTCACAAATAAAGTAATCAGAATACTTCACAAATGAAGCCATCAGAATACTTCAGTTTATTGTACATATAATATCCCCCAGTATAAGATGGCTTTGTCTATAACATGCTACCCCTTTTAAATGCTGCCCCCCTCCCCATTTACATACATGTCTCCCATGAAAAATTTTAAAGTGCCTTTCAGTGAATGTCCATCATTAAGAACAAGACATTGATACCTGGTCATTCCATTGGTCTGGATGAGTTGCAAAAAGTATGATTAAGACAGTTTGAGAGAATGCATTAGTGTATCCACATAATTTCATACTAGGTCTCCATGGTTTCTTTTTCAGCCTATCAGTTAAAACATGAAATGTTATATTATATAATGAAGTCATTAGTAAAGAGGTTGTGTTTTAAATTAGGACATATCATATTATAATGAATTCATTTGTATGGATTTTGTATGGTAAATTAGGAAATGTCATATTTTATAATGAGGTCATTAGCATAGAGGTTGTATGGCATGAAGTCATTAGCATGGAGGTTGTATAGTAAATTAGGAAATGTCATATTATATCATGAAGTCATTAGCATGGAGGTTGTATAGTAATTAGGAAATGTCATATTATATAATGAAGTCATTAGCATGGAGGTTGTATGGTAAATTAGGAAATGTCATATTATATCATGAAGTCATTAGCATGGAGGTTGTATGGTAAATTAGGATATGTCATATTATATAATGAAGCCATTAGCATGGAGGTTGTATGGCAAATTAGGAAATGTCATATTATATCATGAAGTCATTAGCATGGAAGTTGTATGGTAAATTAGGAAATGTCATATTATATAATGAAGTCATTAGCATGGAGATTGTATGGCATGAAGTCATTAGCATGGAGGTTGTATAGTAAATTAGGAAATGTCATATTATATCATGAAGTCATTATCATGAAGGTTGTATGGTAAATTAGGAAATTTCATATTATATAATGAAGTCATTAGAATAGAGGTTGTATTGTAAATTAGGAAATGTCGTATTATATTATGAAGTCATTAGCATGGAGGTTGTATGATAAATTAGGAAACATTTTTGGATCATGAAGTCATTTGTATGGAGGTTGTATGGTAAATTAGGAAATGTCATATTATATAATGAAGTCATTAGCATGGAGGTTGTATGGTAAATTAGGAAATGTCATATTATATCATGAAGTCATTATCATGAAGGTTGTATGGTAAATTAGGAAATTTCATATTATATAATGAAGTCATTAGAATAGAGGTTGTATTGTAAATTAGGAAATGTCGTATTATATTATGAAGTCATTAGCATGGAGGTTGTATGATAAATTAGGAAACATTTTTGGATCATGAAGTCATTTGTATGGAGGTTGTATGGTAAATTAGGAAATGTCATATTATATAATGAAGTCATTAGCATGGAGGTTGTATGGTAAATTAGGAAATGTCATATTATATCATGAAGTCATTAGCATGGAAGTTGTATGGTAAATTAGGAAATGTCATATTATATAATGAAGTCATTAGCATGGAGGTTGTATGGTAAATTAGGAAATGTCATATTATATAATGAAGTCATTAGAATGGAAGTTGTATGTAAATTAGGAAATGTCATTTAGTATAATGAAATAATTAGCATGGAGGTTGTATGGTAAATTAGGAAATGTCATAGTATATAATGAAGTCATTAGCATTGAAGTGTACAGTAAATTAAAAAATAGTTTTCGACCATGAAGTCATTTGTATGGAGGTTGCTTGGTAAATTAGGAAATGTCATCTTGTATCATGAAGTCATTAGCTTGGAGTTGCATGTAAATTAGGAAATGTCATATTATATAATGAAGTCATTAGCATGGAGGTTGTATGGTATGAAGTCATTAGCATGGAGGTTGTATGATATAAAGTCATTAGCATGGAGGTTGTATGGCATGAAGTCATTAGCATGGAGGTTGTATGGTAAAATTATGCTATTTTATCTTGAGGATTAAAGAAGACAAATAAAAACGTAGTGAAGAATAAAATCAAATTTGATTGAACTGGTATAAAAGATGGGTAAAAGGTTGACCTAAAATTGAATTTATTTTATGATTTCACTTGTACAAAATATAGTGGATAGTGTGCCTCCCCTTCTTATAGACAAAATTTTCTCAAATAAATGCCAAAGACAATTGGCTTTAAAAAGAAGTCCTCACATCATGTAAAAGGAGGTCTTGTGTATTATTATAGAAAACCAACAGATCTTTGGTGTAAGTAGGTCTTAGAAGGAAAGAGCCATGGTGTGACTAGATTATTCGTAAGCATTGGTCTATGCTATTTTAGAACATCTTATCCATTTTGCAGTTATCTATATTAAGTCACCAAGGAGCTACATAACTAAAAGTGTGTCACTATCACAGTTACAAATGGATTCTATATTTTACCGTGATTTGCAGGTTTAATATGTGTTATGAGAATATCACAGGGGGGCTACTCCAATGGTCTCTTCAGGACCTCACAGGAGGTATTATGCAGACTTTTGCGATGCAGGAGGATGAAAGGAGGACACAGAGCATCATTGACAAATGCATGGCAAGATCGTCACTCATTGGGGTCTCAATAATTGTAAGTATACCTCACATTGTTGGCTGTGAGAATGACAGAAAATAGAAGGATTCTGTGTGATGCTGCTTATTTTGGCAACCTTGCATGTGTTTATTTGTGTTCATACATTGCATTGTATTTAACATTCCAATATTTTTAATTTATTTAATTTGATGGATATCAATATTTGTGGGTGATTTACATGGATTCTTCTCAGAGTTTCTTGGAGTTGTATCCCTTGACTTTATTGTGGCATTAATGCCTGAAAAGGCCATCATGCTAATATTTTTAAATAATATACCGGTATCTGATATTGACATACATACCGTCAAACTTAGTTATTACAAATATCATATAACATAATATCACATATTTAGTGGACATATAATAATTAAATGGACATTTTCTGACCCCAATAGTTATAAAGCAGTCTGATAACAAAATAAGAACTTCTGCTCATATTTAATAAGCTTGAACTTCAGGAACTTGAGTCAATGTGAGGTTTGAAAGGTGAAAAATGTGAGTTTATTTGTACATACAGGACAAATTTAGAAGAACCTTAAAGACTTGACTGAAACATTGTAGTGACTATGGTGCCTTGTCCAACATTGCTATTTTATTGTCTTTTAATGTAACCTTTGAATTATGGGGACAATAATAAACCAGAAGAGTTTTCGCTCTTTTATTTTGTAGATTTCTAATGGTCCTAAAAATGTGAACAAAACTCGGCAATTGCCAAATGGGCTGTTGACAGGAATTGCTTACACAGTGACGGGCTATGCTGAGGTATGCTTGATTTCCTTTCAAAAGTGTAATTTACATATCATTTTCATTTTAGTTTACGTTATATATTACTTGATTGTTTGTTGTTAATGATACATAAACACATAAAAGTTTATATCATGTCACAGCAAATGGGGTAAAATGTCTGATGAAAATAAGAGATGTTATGTAATGTTTTACTGTCAAAAAGGACACATACACATGATAAATGCGTACATCCTAGCACACACGCACCTTTTGAAGGGTGAACATTAATTGAAGTGGGCATACCATGCCAATCAACTGTAAAACACATTCTTGTTAAGTGTATAAACTTCTATCTTGTATGACAGAAGCTTTTTGATTTAAATTCAGTTAAAAGTTTGTTTAATGATATACCATCATAAAAAATCTTAAACTTTTTAAAGAATCTGGTTTATGCAACAAATTTTCATTCAATATTGTAAGTATTTTAAATATTACTTTACCTTTATCTTTTAATTCATATACCTTTATTAGAATCTTTTTTATCTTTAACCTTTTATCATGTAAGACTACATGTTGAAATGCTTTAGGAAGGGAATATCTTCTGAAAATGTTTGGCAACTTTACTTTTAATCAGAACTACATAGCTTGGATTGTGCTGATGTGTCATTAAGTTTTGTACAGGGTTGAAAAGTCTAAAAAAAATATACTTGCCCAGTTAGGTAAGCACAAAAAAATGTTCAGATGCCCAGAATAAACTCTTCCTGAACTAGCTATTTTACAAATATAAAAGTTGACTATATAATTTACCTAAATTGAGAACCGCTTCGGTGGCCTAGTGGTTAGAGCGTCCGCCCCGGAAGCGGGAGGTCGTCGGTTCGATCCCCGGCCGAGTCATACCAAAGACTTACAAAAATGGTACTAACAGCTGCCTCGCTTGACGCTCAGCATAAAGAGGTTAGTGTTAGGACTGGTCGGCCTGGTGTCAGGATAATGTGACTGGGTGAGACATCATGCTACATGTCTGCGGCATGATGTCTCAGTGCTAGACATCACTATAAACTGCCTCACTGCAGACATCGTAGCGATATGACTGAAAAATTGTTAAAGCTACGTTAAAAATCCTAATCAAACAAACAAACAAAACCTAAATTGAGTGGCTTTCCAGAACTTATTCTGTGACCCTTCAAGCACAGTTGTGTTTACAAACTGAGATCAGTCTGCTCTCCATCTGTTAAGTGCTTATTAGTACTGAAGAGGGAAAACAAAACATTTGTTTGAGCTTGAAGAAAACAAATGGAAAACAAACTTACCCATCTCCTGAGTAGGTTACTATCCAATTAAGTTTGTCTGAATAAATTAAACAAATGATGGGACAGTAAAAGAAAGGGACTAATATTTGTTTTTCTGTGACCAAGAGTCCAGATTCTGTTCATAATCATTCATTAGCTTTGCTTAAACATTGTCACTGACCCATCATGTGAAAATCTTGGTTTATTTATCTCTTTGATTTGTCTTGATCATAGATGCAAAGAATCAGATATTCATACCATTTTCTGACACTTAAAATCCTTCCACTCAACTTTTAATTATACAACTTAAAATACATTAAGATGTTAGCAAATGACCATGTCCCGCTGGGACTGAGACATGTAGCAAATGACCATGTCCCACTGGGACTGAGACATGTAGCAAATGACCATGTCCCACTGGGACTGAGACATGTAGCATATAGTATTGGATATTTTATTCAGGCTTTTACCAGATGTAGGATGTGAATTTATTAATGTATTTGTAGGTTTTATATCAAATACTGTACATTTCATAGTTTATTAATGTATTTGTAGATTTTACATCAAATACTCTACAACATTTCATAGTTTATTAATGCATTTGTACATTTTACATTAAATACTGTACAACATTTCATAGTTTATTAATGTATTTGTAGGTTTTACATTAAATAATATACAACATTTCATAGTTTATTAATGTATTTGTAGTGTTGCATCAAATATTAAACAATATTTAGTAGTTTGTTAATGTATTTGTTAGTGTTACATCAAATACCATACAACATTTCATGGTTTATTAATGCATTTGTACATTTTACATTAAATACTTTACAACATTTTATAGTTTATTAATGCATTTGTACATTTTACATTAAATACTTTACAACATTTTATAGTTTGTTAATGTATTTGTTAGTGTTACATCAAATACCATACAACATTTCATGGTTTATTAATGCATTTGTACATTTTACATTAAATACTGTACAACATTTCATAGTTTATTAATGTATTTGTAGGTTTTACATTAAATAATATACAACATTTCATAGTTTATTAATGTATTTGTAGTGTTGCATCAAATATTAAACAATATTTAGTAGTTTGTTAATGTATTTGTTAGTGTTACATCAAATACCATACAACATTTCATGGTTTATTAATGCATTTGTACATTTTACATTAAATACTTTACAACATTTTATAGTTTATTAATGCATTTGTACATTTTACATTAAATACTTTACAACATTTTATAGTTTATTAATGCATTTGTACATTTTACATTAAATACTTTACAACATTTTATAGTTTGTTAATGTATTTGTTAGTGTTACATCAAATACCATACAACATTTCATGGTTTATTAATGCATTTGTACATTTTACATTAAATACTTTACAACATTTTATAGTTTATTAATGCATTTGTACATTTTACATTAAATACTTTACAACATTTTATAGTTTATTAATGCATTTGTACATTTTACATTAAATACTTTACAACATTTTATAGTTTATTAATGCATTTGTACATTTTACATTAAATACTTTACAACATTTTATAGTTTATTAATGCATTTGTACATTTTACATCAAATACTGTACAATATATAGTAGTTTATTAATGTATTTGTACATATAATAATGTATTTTCATAGGTGGTACATGAGAAACCACATCTCACCGAATCATGTTTTTTTGTTTCTCCACTTGACTGGAGAAATTGTCTAAACGATACGATCGTCATCTTTTTTCAGATACCAGTAGGAGAGCATAGTGCAGTAATAATCAGGCTACGCAACCCAGTTAACAAATTAGAGTGGAATGGCATATGGAGCAAAAGGTATGCAGATTGGCAAATAATTATTATGATCAAAGGAATGGGGGTGAGGACTGCTTTAAATTTTGTATCCTGTGTAAAGATACAATATTTCAAAGTGACAGCAAAGTCATGAAAGTAATTGGTCTTAGCATGGTGGAGGTCATTATTATACAGAAAATCCTGTCATCATAAAAAGGAATGCCTGCAGAAACATGTAGCTAGTTCCTTTCAATTATTTATTTGTATCATGGTTATCCAGTAATTAGTCTGTTCTCTTTACAGCTCCACACTTTGGGGTAATGTAACAGATGATATGAAGGAGAGACTTGGGCACGAAAATCTTGATGAAGGAGAATTTTGGTAGGTGTATTAACAATCACGCTCAAGTATTAGGTATTTAACATGAGCTGTGTTGTTTCTAAAACATATGTATGCCTTCTCAAAGCAAGACCTATTATTATTATTATTATTATTATTATTATTATTATTATTATTATTAATAGTATTATTATTATTATTGTAGCTGTTATATTATTATTATTATTATTATTATTATTATTATTATTATTATTATTATTATTACTATTATTTTTATTATTATTATTATTATTATTATATATTTTTATAATTATTATTATATATTTTATTATTATTATTATTATTATTATTATTATTATTATTATTATTATTATTACATGATTGTTTTATGTACACAACTGGTACTAAAAAAAAATATAAAATATGCATATTCACCACTCCCTCGATAACTTGTGCCCTGATAGCTCACAAACCCATTTATAATGTGTACACAGGCATGGATCCATTTTTTAAAACCCCAAATATATCTCCAGAATTTATCCCTATTTGTTGAACTTGAAGAAAATTGCGATCAAAATTGGTGAATGAAACTTTGATATGTCACTCATCTTATCATCAAAATTAGTAGATAGGAACTGGAAATTTTAATCAACATCATGAAATATCAACTTGTAATAAGAAGTCATAATTTGTTACATTTTCTTTCCAAACAACATTTATAGTATGCTGGAATTAACGATATTCAAGGAATGTTTGATCAATGAAAATTGTCACTTACACTTAGTCGAGGCAGTACTTTAATAAATAAATACCAATTAAAGATATATATCTTTTTATCAATTGAAATTTGTGTTCTAGTTCTAGGTTTTAGTTCCTTTTAATTTTAACCATCACGTACACAATGTGTCCTCTTGTAATTAAATATAAAATGTGTCAATATAGTGCAACATCTGTTTCTGAGAAACTAATTAAACACTTGCTCTATTTTATCGGACTAGTAGAAGCATTTGTTGTATTTTTGCACTAACTAAAAAGCATGCCTCCTTTTCTATTATCATGTTAATTACATCTTTTGAAACAAATAAAGAAGTTGGAATAGTTTTAAAACAGTTAGAAGGCATACAAATCCTACATTCTTAAGAATCAGCGAAAACCCAGTCGTATTTGGGTACCTCATGTCAGTCGATCAATCGATCACAGTTATAAATGTTATTGTCTATGTAATCTAATTACCGATCACAGTTATAAATGTTATTGTCTATGTAATCTAATTAAACTACCTTAAACTAACCTACTCAGTCATAACTTATTAAAGATGGCAAAGAAACCAAGCTAAATGAGTACTTCATAAAATAAAGAGCTTTGTTTCACAGATACTCACCATTGTGGGGAAAACAAATTTCAGAAAAGTTCTGAATTTGCATGTAGATATAGCCTCACCTCTTGTAGATATAGCCTCACCTCATGTAGATATAGCCTCACCTCTTGTAGATATAGCCTCACCTCTTGTAGATATAGCCTCACCTCATGTAGATATAGCCTCACCTCTTGTAGATATAGCCTCACCTCTTGTAGATATAGCCTCACCTCTTGTAGATATAGCCTCACCTCTTGTAGATATAGTCTCACCTCTTGTAAATACAGCCTCACCTTTTGTAGATATAGCCTCATCTCTTGTAGATATAGCCTCACCTCTTGTAGATATAGCCTCAGGGAGGATGAGAAATTTCACTTTAACTTGCAATGAAATCATGGCATCAATATTTTACTAATTGAACAATACAAAAATTGAGTTTCAATGTAAACGATTATCTCACGAAAAAAATGTTGAACGTTTTTGATAAAAAGTAATCATATTTGGTGGTGTATGAACAGTTAGTCTAGTTCCCTGTTTCACAAAATAATATTATACATTACTCTGAGAATCTGATTAGTCAATAAAACAAAAAGCGGTGACATAATAAATGAAAGTTTTTGTGTACCGTATTGGTTGTTGAAGCCAGTTGGAATCACGTGATCAATCTTTCAATCTTTTAAAAAATGAATGTAATTTATAGAGAATAATAAACTACTTGATGTGATTATAAAACGAGGATTCAGTCATTAAACAGCTCATTCCCCCCCCCCCAACCTTTAGGTTCTCTGGATGTCTAGCAGATATTTTGGAGATCCCTCGGTAACTTGCAACCTTGCCTATTGTGCGATCTGTGTTTTTGGACCCCAGTGTCCATGAGTTATCACACAAGATTACTGTATCACTTTAATTGACCCTATAAGTAAAATCATCCTGTCTTCAAATGATCACAAATCTTTGTTTTTTATTCACCATGACCAAATATTAATTCCATCACTTACTGACAGCTTTCATATGATTGTAAAACAAAGAACTGATTCTTTGGTTGGCCAACTTGTATAAATTTTGCTTTAAAACAGCTATTTAGGCATCAAAAACAATATTTGAATTCGCCAGATGCTCATCTCACTTAGAACAAAAGACAGTCTGCTAATGTGAGAGGCTTGTGATGAGTAGGAAATCAAAATACCTTGTAAACTCGCTTATAACATCGAGTCAAGTGTGGATCTCATTTTTTTAAACCAGAAAATAATCCCAAAATTTATCACTATTTGTTGAAGAAAATTGCTATCAAAATTGGTAATGGAAACTTTGATATATTACTCGTTTTATTGTCAAAAACAGTAGATAGGACCAGGAAACTGTAATCAGCATTATGAAATATCAAATTAAAAAATAGGTCATACAAGTTTTTATATTTTCTTTCCAAGTGACATTCCTGCAATTAATGATAAGTAAGTAAATTTTGATCAATGAAAAAGTCACTTATGTTGAGTGGAGGCAGTACTTTAATAAATAAATACAAAAAATTAAATAATTGTTTTATCAATTGAAACTTGTGTTCTAGTTCTATCTTTTAGTTTCTTTAAGAGTAATACTCATAAATGCAATTTATTCTGACAGTTATGTCTACAAGCATTTCTCATTGAACCTAATTAAGTGATGACAGTGTTTTGATAACTGACTTGCAAAAGTATTTCTTGTATTGTTGAATTAAAATCTGGTCTCCTTTGTGTTATCATGTTAATTATGTCTTTTGAATCAAATGAAGGAGGCGGAGTTAAAGAAATGTTAAAAATAACGAAAATCATACAAACTTAAAATCTAGTGGCCCCAGTCAAATGTCGGGTGAACTCCCTTTATATGATCAATCAAACACTGTTATAAATGTTATTGTGTATGTAACAAAAACTGCCTTAAATTAACTGACTCTTTCATAACAAAGATAGCAATGCAGCCAAGCGAAATGAATTCTTCATAAAATAAAGAGTTTGTTTTCACAGATACAGACCATTGTGGGCAAGCTAGTTTCAGAGATTTCTTGAGCTGGCACTTAGAGATATCCTGAAGGATGATAAGAAATTTCATTATTACTTCCAATTAAATCACAACATCTAATTGACCAATACAAAAATTGGGTTTCCATGTAGATGATCATCTCATGAGATAAATGTCATGTGTTTTTTTAAAAAAGGAATCTTGTTTGGTGGTGTATCAACCATTAGTCTAGTTCCCTGCTCTGTGGACTCCTGATTTGGTAGGATAAACACCACAACAGGAACCAGACTCATCAAGAAAACAAAAAGCAGTGACATAATACACAGATTTTTTGCATACACATACATGTGGTGGTTGTTGAAACCATTTGGAATGGTCTTTCACATGTTGGACATTTTGAAACTATTATTTAAACAGAATAATGAATGACTTCATTAGAAAAAGCATGTTATTAAACTTTATTATTGATATGATTCTAAAAGAGGATTCAGTCCTTAAACAGCCGAGTTCCCTAATGCCCCTCCCCCCGTTTATTCTATGTCAAAGCAACTTTTTTCAATTTTTGGAGGTCCCTCATAAGCAAGTCTGTGAAGTCGCTAAGAAGAACGTCACAAACATAGTCTAGTCAATGTAGCCAAATTATCCCGCTTCAATACTAAGATCACGGAGTGTTCTATGAAGTCGCTAAGAAGAACATCACAAACATAGTCAATGCAGCCAAATTATCCCAATTCAGTACTAAGATCATGGAAAGTTCTATGAAATCGCTAAGAAGAACGTCACAAACATAGTCAATGCAGCCAAATTATCCCACTTCAGTACTAAGATCACTGAGAGTTCTATGAAGTCGCTAAAAAGAACATCACAAACATAGTCAATGCAGCCAAATTATCCCAATTCAGTACTAAGATCATGGAAAGTTCCAGCTGCAAAGAGCTGTGTGAGATTAATAACAAACTAATGTCAAGGAACAAATGTACGCCACTTCCAACTACTTCTCTCCCGCAGAACTTCCTGACTTGTTTGCAGATTTCTTCTGTGATAAAGTACAAACCATTAGAGATACAACACAATTTCAATTGACTGTCACCACACAATTGCAATACAGAATTTCAGCGACAGCCGTTAGCAGCATTTTAACCTGTCTCTTTGAATTTAGTATGTACAGTCGGGATGAAGAGTTCACCAAAATCATGTGAACTTAATCCAATTCCAACATCACTGCAACTTGAGTGCTTAGATCTAATATTACCTTCACTAACTGATGTTATTAATACCTCTCCCTTATCTGAGGAATTCCCACCATGTTTATAAGCTGCAATTGAAAAGCCTCTGCTGAAGAAACTAGTACTTGACCATAATGATTCAAAGAACTACTGCCCAGTTTTAAATTGCCCATTCATGTAAAAATCTTAGAAAAAGTTGTTCTAACCCAACTTGTATCTCATGAATTCAAACAGTGTTTGTAGCAGAATACAGTCTGCATATCGCCCTTGCCACAATACTGAAACTACTCTTCTGAAAGTATTTAATGACATTCTCTCTGCTTTGGATAGTGGAAGGATTACAGTCCTCACCCTCATTGATTTGTCTGCAGCATTTAACACAGTATATCATGATATATTACTTCACCGTCTCCAGCATGTATTTGGCATTGACAATACAGCCTTACTGTGGTTCAAGTCCTACTTAGTCAACAGGACACAAATTGTATCTGCAAATGGAATACACTCCAGCCCAATTGAGCTATGTTGTGGTGTTCCACAGGTGTCTGTTCTGGGACCTGTTCAATTCGTTCTATACACTCAGCTGTTCTCATATGTCATAGATCATCATCCAGTGTCTCACCGATTGTACGCTGATGGCACCAAAATATACAAATCTAGCCACCCAACTTTGGTTGATGCTACCATCCAAGGAGTGGAGAGGTGCATTTCTGATGTGAAAACATGGATGACATGTAACAAGCTGCAGATGAATGATGATAAAACTGAGGCCACACAAAGACTTTCTCATTCACATCCTTTACCTCAAACAATAAATATCAGCAACACCAACATTAAATTCACACAGTCAGTATGAAACCTAGTTGTTCCTCTGGACAGTACTCTCACATTGCACCAACAATGCTGTCACGTTCGTCACAAAATGAAAATGGTGATGATCTGATGTTCGATAGAATCTCCGTGTAATAAACCTTAATAGTTGGTTTTTCTGTGTTGTGCAAAGTTGTTAGATTAGTTTATTGTTAATCATAATCTGTGCATTACTTTAATCTTGCATATGTTTGGGACATTTTTTTTTGTCTCACAGATCAACCTGCTATAGTACTTGTTAACCGTAATTAGTCTGGTCCAGCATATGTCAGGAATTTAGGAGCTAAACATATTTAATTGTTTAATTAGTCTGGTCCAGCATATGTCAGGAATTTAGGAGCTAAACATATTTAATTGTTTTGAATGAGTACTGGTTTTATGGGGTAATTTTAAGAGTAAAAATTGAAATTTGATATCCAAATTTGTGTCATTATTCAGAATTGAAGGCTTTCAGTTTGCTGGGGCAAGAAATGTTTATATTAAAGATGTTTAAATTCAGAACTAAAATGATAGTCTTTCGAAGATTGTGGTATACTAAAACCCTATCACTCGTCTTTCATTCGACAAAGTGATGGCCTATTTCATCATCTGACTTAGTGTGATGGATGTTTCTCCTGTCCTGTGTTCCTACTCATCTGTATGATTTTTATCTAGACTGGTAATTGAATTCCCTCCAGTCCGCCTAACTTCTGCCTCTATTCTTCCTTTTTCTTTGTCTCTCAGGGACTCAGACCAACTGCACTAAGGCATTTCCCTCTGTCTCCTACAGTTCTTCTGGTCCCTAAAAGCTTCCTGTATTAACACACAATAATCATAGCATATTCCCCTAGCTATCTAACTCACACTAAACAACAATATCATCAGATAAGTCATTACTTCCCTTGGTCACGCATTCGTGTACATCGAAATACCCATTCTCTCTGATATGTGTACATGGTATATATCGATTCTCAATCTTATTATAATATATCACATAATCAGATGCATTTCTGTACATTGCACTCCTACAAAGTGTACACAGATATCCACATATCAATGCATTGATATATCCTTACACATGATACTCCTCTAAAGAATGCACAAATAGGCAAATCCCTTTTAACTAATGTTGCACACTGCAACCATTATACAAAGTTTATAATTCAATTCAACATTTGCAAATAAACAATAATGCAAAGTTTTTATTCAAGTTTTATTTTGTAGGATGTCTTATGGAGAGTTTTCCAGAATTTTCACACTCCTGGAGGTGTGCCATCTATCTCCAGAGTGCTGGCAGCGAGAACCTAAACTCCAACACCGGAAAAAGTGGACAGCTGTTGGGGCACACAGACAATGGCACAGCGGATACAACTCTGGAGGAGCACTAAACACGGGTACAAGTGTCTTTATCTTGAAACAAGTTACTGTAAACAGTTTTTTGTTTTTTTTTTATGAATATAGTGCAAAACTAGTCAGGAACTGTCCAAAATAATTTTATTCATAAGAAAGATATTAACCAGTATAGGCTTCGGCAATCATTTATTTACAAATCTCTCATGTTTCAGACATGCTGAATCAGTAAAAAAAATTACAAAATTTGATTGACTGAAATGTCATGATTGGGTAGTAGAAGATATCTGTATTCTCTGATGTTTATTTTATCATTCTTTTATTAAAAGAAGTCGAGAGCCTTCCAGATTTTCTAACAAAGAAGTTTTTCCTAAGAAGTCGTCTTTGCATCAGAGTCTTGAAAAACATACTAAACCTAAATCAAAAATAACTATACATAATCTCTGTGAATTCTCAAATGATTTAGTATATACCGGTACCTCTATTGGTCAAAAGCATCTTGTTTACTAAATAGATATAAAAGTGTAAGCAACACCTTTGGAATCTATCATGTGTTTAGGAAAGCAGTATCATGTTTGAAATAATTATTCAAGAGCAGGTTTATTATTATTATATATTTGTACTATTTTATGCCATGTTTTTGTTACATGTTATATTAAACCTTTTCTTGAATATATGGACTGTGGAGTTAAAACATTTTCACTATGCAATTACAATCATTTAAATCTTTGTTTTCCAGTTTCCTTAAGTTTTAAATATACATGATGAGTCTCAATGTTTTCTAAAATCCAAGTTTATGTTTCATACCTATGATCTGTTTTAAAAAAAATAAACTTAAGATCTTCAATAAAAAAAGTATATAAGGTATGCAGAAGAACAGACTGGACACCAGTTGTGAAAAAATAAACTTAAGATCTTCAATAAAAAAAAGTATATAAGGTATACAGAACAACAGACTGGACACCAGTTTCTTTTGTGAAAAAATAAACTTAAGATCTTCAATAAAAAAAAGTATATAAGGTAGGCAGAACAACAGACTGGACACCAGTTGTGAAAAAATAAACTTAAGATCTTCAATAAAAAAAGTATATAAGGTATACAGAACAACAGACTGGACATCAGTTGTGAAAAAATAAACTTAAGATCTTCAATAAAAAAAAGTACATAAGGTATGCAGAACAACAGACTGGACACCAGTTGTGTTACTGCAGTGGCATTTTGAATTGACAATTTTTATATTTCTACAGGAAATTAATTTTACATTAAACTATTTTATTATTCCAGGTCTTTTAGCCGTAAACAATCAATTCTACATGGAGTTACAGCAACATTCGTGTGTTCTTATTTCTATCATGCAGAGATACCACATGCTAAGAGAGAGAATTCCAATCCCCTGCAGCACCTGTGTATACAAGGTGGGGCCCATGTTTTTAAAACAAAATCTAATCTTTGTATCATACTGGTTTCAATATGTCATAAATTATAGGATACAGTCATTTATTAATTTTGTTTTTAGAAAGGGCTATGCTAACTAATACACATTGGTATCAGTAAGCAAAGCTTCTTTCTAAAATGTAAAATTAATTTGCATGATCAATAAAATAAGTAAGATTTTTAATGATGTGATAAATTGTTTTATGTCATGCACAAAAGTTATATAACAAAATATGAATACTTAGGCAAATTTGGAAATTTCATGGAATTTTTAAGCCCATATCAGTGAAAATTGAGACATAGCACTGAACCCATATCAGTGGATATATATATATATATATATATATAATTGTGTAATAGGTATGAACAAGGGATTCATTTATTACCATTGCATATTTATAATTCTAAAATAGGTATGAAAAAGGGATTCATCTAATACCATTGCATGGTTATAATTGTGTATGAACAAGAGTTTTGTCTATTATGCTAGCATTTTTTTTCATTGTGCAAAGAATAATTTGCAAACATATGAAAGTTCAAGGTTTTGGAAACAAATATTATTTAACATTTTCAATCATTTTTCCAACCTATTTTGTGACTGTATTTCTGATCATTCAACCTAATGTCTCTTTTTTTAATGTTAAAGGCACCAAGAGAAACACAGACAAAACTGCCTCAAACTTATTTTACGCAGTACAACTTTGTAGCAATGGTTGATATGAAAGCAGATAGGGAGAATGTGGGTTTCCTCATTCTACCACCAGGAAGCTATGTTGTTATTCCTGTAACTGCAATGAGTGGCATGGAGGGACGATTTTTGCTGCGGATATACTCAGACCAGATTAGTAATGTCAGGTAAATACAGTGTTTTGCATCTTTATGGTTCCAGGTTAGATTCCTTGTTTTTGGATTATGCAGTGGTATGTGGCCTCTTCAAAGTTGGCTCCATGTTTTCTAGTTTTTATTCAATGTCATTAATTTGATTGAGGATGAGAGTATTACCCTAGTCTGTTTGTCCATTTTGCTTTTGCATTTAGGCAAGTTTTTATGTACGTTGTTTGGGATTCCTGTTCATTAAACACATTTTTCAAGTCTATACTTTAACAATAACCACTCAACACCAGCATCCTTGTCATCATATAAATTTTAGGATCCACACATTCTGCTTAAATCCTTATCCCAAAATATTATATTATTAAATCATTATCTCACACTCTTCTTATTAAATCATCATACCATATTCTCCTTCATAAATCCTACATTCTCTTTATTAAATTCCCATCCCTCACTCTCCTTATTAAATCCTCATCCCACAGTCTCCTTATTAAATCTTCATCCCTCACTCTCCTTAATAAATCCTCATCCCTCACTCTCCTTATTAAATCCTCATCCCTCACTCTGCTTAATAAATCTTCATCCCTCACTCTCCTTAATAAATCCTCATCCCTCATCTCCTTATTAAATCCTCAATCCTCACTTTCCTTATTAAATCCTTTTCTGCATTCTCCTTATTAAATCCTCATCTACACTATTCTTATTAAATCCTCATCTACATTATTCTTATTAAATCCTCATCTACACTATTCTTATTAAATCCTCATCTACACTATTCTTATTAAATCCTCATCTACACTATTCTTATTAAATCCTCATCTTTACTATTCTTATTAAATCCTCATCTACACTATTTTCATTAAATGTTCACCACACATACTCCTTCTTAAATCCTACATTCTCCTTATTAAATCTTCATCTACATTCTCCTTGTTAAAGCCTCATTCCACACTCTCCTTATTAAATCCCCATCCCTCACTCTCCTTATGAAATATTCATCCCACATTCTCCTTATTAAATCCTACATTCTCCTTATTAAATTCTCATCTACATTCTCCTTATTCAATCCTCATCTGCATTCTCCTTATTAAATCATCATCTACATTCTCCTTCTTAAAGCCTCATTCCTCACTCTCCTTATTAAATCTTCATCCCACAGTCTCATTAAATCCTCATCTACATTCTCCTATTTAATCCTCATCTACATTCTCCTTCGTAAAGCATCATTTCTCACTCTCCTTATTAAATCTTCATCCCTCATTCTGCTTATTAAATCTTCATCCCACACTCTCCTTATTAAATCCTCATCTACATTCTCCTATTTAATCCTCATCTACATTCTCCTTCTTAAAGCCTCATTCCTCACTCACCTTATTAAATCTTCATCCCTCATTCTGCTTATTAAATCTTCATCCCACACTCTCCTTATTAAATCCTCATCTACATTCTCCTATTTAATCCTCATCTACATTCTCCTTCTTAAAGCCCCATTCCTCACTCACCTTATTAAATCTTCATCCCTCATTCTGCTTATTAAATCTTCATCCCACACTCTCCTTTTTAAATGCTCATCCCTAATTCTCCTTATTAAGTCCTAAATTCTCCTCATCCCACATTGCAAGTCATGACTTTCTGGAACTTAGCATAAAGTATGACTGGATTGTACCATATATGCCCACATAGTAGCCAAGTCCTATTGCAAACAACATAGAATCAGATCTGCCATCAAATGTACCAGTACATTAGGGTTTATTTTGTTTGTTCTACTGATTACTCCTAACAAACTGCACATGATGTGATGGCAGATTTATGTTTGTGCATTTTGCAGTTGGACTCCACTTATCACTTTACTTTGTGAGCTAAATCATCCTTGAAATACAAATTATATGTATCGTATTCAGCATGACCCTTCTACCACTGAAAGAAAAAATGCACCTAGTTCAAGGTACAAAGGGAGCTAAATAGTGTACTAATGGGGTGTGCTTTACATTACTTGTGATGGCAACCATGGGTGAAATGATACACCTCAGCTATGCATTAATATGATTCACGATACACAGCCTATGATAAGATACATTATCGATACACATATAACTTGATAGTTTTTTCATCTTTAGAAGGCCTCTCCATTGTGTGGTGGTGCTGTTTTGTATGTGTTGACATATTGGTTGTATTTCTAGTATACAGGTTACAAAGATAGACTTAGCATCTAGTTAACATCATACTCATCATCCTTGTGACAAGAAGGTTTACAAACTTTCCAAACCGACTACCTGTTAGCTGTAAATCTGATCTTGGTCACCATGTCCTTTGTTTGCACATAACAGCTTTTAAAACATTTTATTACCAATTTCATGTCTTCACTTAAAATTGGAAATGACTGACTAACAACCAAATCCTTCACTCTTTCCAGTGGCGTAGCAACAAGGGGGCAGGTGGGGCATTTGCCCCAGGTGCCGGTGGCTAGGAGGCGCCAAATCGACCTAAAGCATCAACATAACTGCGCAACAGGGTCAGCCGGGGATGCAAATTTGTGTGTTTTGCCCTGGGCGCCACAAATTTGGGTGTTTTGCCTTGGACGCCAAATATCCTCGCTACGCCACTGACTCTTTCTTAAAGCAGATGCAAAACAGCCATGGAAAGAAACTAATTTATCTGAATGAAAAAAGATTTTACAAAATACACTTACATTGTTTCTACAAATTAACAAGGTGACAATTTTTCATGCAGTTCAGAATCTGCCCCTTTAGACCACTGTATGTACTGGCCATTCCAATGACAATTAGTCTACTGTATGTACTGGCCATTATAATACCATTTAGACCACTGTATATACTGACCATTCTAATACAATTTATACCACTGTATGTACTGGCCATTCTAATACCAAATAGACCACTGTATTACTGGCCATTCTAATGAACTTTAGACCATTGTATCTACTGGCCATTCTAATACAAATTTGACCACTGTATATACTGGCTATTCTAATACAAATTAGACTACAGTATCTACTGTCCATTCAAATACAATTTAGACCACTGTATGTACTGACCATTCTAATACAATTTAGACCACTGTATGTACTGGCCATTATAATACCATTTAGACCACTCTATATACTGACCATTCTAATGCAATTTATACCACTGTATGTACTGGCCATTCTAATACCAAATAGACCACTGTATTACTGACCATTCTAAAACAATTTAGACCACTATATGTACTGACCATTCTAATACCATTTAGACCACTGTATGTACTTGCCATTCTAATACCATTTAGACCACTGTATGTACTGGCCATTCTAATACCAATTACACCACTGTATGTACTGGTCATTCTAATACCAATTAGACCAATGTATGTACTGACGATTCTAATACCAATTACACCACTGTATTACTGACCATTCTAATACCAATTAGACCACTGTGTGTACTGACCATTCTAATATCAATTAAACCACTGTATGTACTGACCATTCTAATACCATTTAGACTACTATTACTGACCATTCTAATACCAATTAGACCACTATATATACTGACCATTATAATACCAATTAGACCATTATATGTACTGGCCTTTCTAATACCAGTTAGACCACTGTATATACTGGCCATTCTAATACTAATTAGAGCAATGTATACATTGGTCACATTTTTTAAAGAACCAACATTTCTGGTTCTAACATTGTTGACTCTGGGAAAGTTCAACTGTACTTATTTCTAGCTTATAATTATTACTGTTATTTTATTATTTTTATTATTAATATTATATTAGTGTTGTTGTTTTATTGAGTTTATGGTTGTATTTATTGAAGTGTTGCTGCTATTGTTGTTTATGTTGATGATAATGATTTCATTGTTTTAGATAGGAGGATGAATTTTATTGAAATGTTTTTCCTTATAGGGAACTTGATGAAGTTGACACAGCTGAACTGCCCATAGTAAGCATACAATAAATTCACATTTCGTCTTTTTTTATTGCTTACAAAGTGTTGGCATGACAACACAGGTACCACTTTTCTGACAATTATGTTATTTGTGTAGGCAGCAAAGTAACATCTCCATATTCAGCCATTTTTGTCTGAAAGTTTCACATTTACATTCATGAAACATGAAGCTTTATGACCTTGATGTGTTCTACTTCCTTCTAATATACTGATGTCATTCATGAAACATGAATCTTTATGACCTTGATGGGTTCTACTCCCTTCTAGTATACTGAGGTCATTCATGAAACATGAAGCTTTATGACCTTGATGGGTTCTACTCCCTTCTAGTATATAGTATACTGAGGTCATTCGTGAAACATGACAATTTATGACCTTGATGGGTTCTACTCCCTTCACCTATAGTTGGAGGCATTCATCAAGCATGAAACTTTATGACCTTCATGAGTTCTACTCCCTTCTAGTATACTGAGGTCATTCATGAAATATGAAGCTTTATGACCTTGATGGGTTTTAATCCCTTCTAGTATACTGAGGTCATTCATGAAACATGAAGCTTTATGACCTTGATTTATGACCTTGATGGGTTTTACTCCCTTCTAGTATACTGAGAGCATTCATGAAGCATGAAACTTTATGACCTTGATGAGTTCTACTCCCTTCTAGAATAATAAGGTCATTCATAAAACACGAAACTTTATGACCTTGATGGGTTATACTCCCTTCTATTATACTGAGGTCATTCATGAAATATGAAACTTTATGACCTTGATGAGTTCTACTCCCTTCTAGTATAATGAGGTCATTCATAAAACATGAAACTTTATGACCTTGATGCATTCTACTCCCTTCTAGTATAATGAGGTCATTCATGAAACATGAAGCTTTATGACCTTGATGGGTACTACTCCTTTCTAGTATACTGAGGTCATGGTAACCTACTTTGTTTATTTTAATGTGTTATTTGTGTTAAATATTTGGCAACATTTCTTTGATACCTTTACTTGTATAGTTGTAAAACTTTATAAGTACATTCATTAGGAAAAGTAAATCACAAGTATTTTACTCCTCTAGCTTAAGAGAAGCAGCAGAGAGGATGAACCCTACAACGAGCGTAAAGCGTCGAAATCGTAAAAAAGCGTCGAATCCTAAAAAAATGTCGAATCGTAAAAAAAGCGTCGACAACCAACGCTTCCTCGTCTACGCCAGCGTCGTTGTCATCCACCCTCTCTGCTGCTATGGGTTAATAATTTTTTTACGAGTTTAACCAAATATTTGATTCAGTACGATACGATATCGTGTTCGAGGATCATGTAAATTTATTGTTATAAATCCATACGGGGTTGACAGAGCGTTACTAAAGAAATTTTTAAATTGGTTGAAGTCCATATCAGAGCACCATGTCTGCCAAATATTTCGTAACGTATGTGTATCAACGCCGTTAAACACAGCAAGAATATTACAGTTATCTCTGATCACTTTTGGAATCTGAGTGTATCGTTGAGTGACATATATCACGTCGGTGTTTTTATGCCTGCCTCTGGAAAAGATCCTAGCAGGATTTTTTTGATTGTCTAACATCACATCGTCGTATACGACTAAATTATTAATGTTCCCATCAAGGTCATCCACGGATGGTGCCTCGTCAATATCAGCTATAAAATCAATGGCGTTCTCACCCTTAATTTCTGATGCATTCTCGTTAAAATCCTTTAACACTTCATAACATCGTTGATCATCTACGCTAGGGGCAATTAAATACAACTTATCCCACTTCATCCATCTCATTATTAAATTGAGTAACAATTGCGTCTTGCCGGATCCAGATCGCCCGATTATAATCATCCGGATAGAGTTTGGTAGCGCTGCATGATGCTTAACCGGTTCTCTTGCTTTAGTCGCTGAAAAATCAATTATATCCATATCTCTATACATAAATTATGGATCTATATTGTGTGAAGTGTAAAACGCGTACTGGCACAGATGACTTGACGACGATTACAACTAGAAATAACCGATCAGCACTTTCTGGTAAATGCGTGCAATGTGGTACAAAAAAATTTAGATTTATTTCTACAAAATCAAAAATTTTACAATCCGGAGATGTTTTTAAAAAAAAATGAGGAGGTGATATCGCAGCCAAATTGGCAAAACTCCCTGGAACCCCATGGGCAAACTACCCCGGAGAAAAGCACCTTCCAGGATATAGCTACTGTGGCCCCGGAACACGATTAGATATCAGACTTGATGATCAAAATCAACCCAGATCCGGCGAGTATCCGATAAACGCCATTGATAAGGCGTGTCACGCTCATGATGTTGCATATAAAAGCAGCAATCTGCAACACAGGCATCTCGCAGATGTGAAATTAATTCATGCGTTAAATGCTATTCCTGATAAATCTTTCAAAGAAAAATTGGCTTCGTGGTTGGTAAAATCAGCTATGAAAGGCAAATTGATGATGGGTGCTGGTAATTAATAATATGGAATCTATTTATTATTCTCCAAAAGGATACTGGAGGGGTAACGCTGCAATCAATAAACTCGCCAGCGCCGCAAAAGTGAAAAAGGCTACTGCGGCTAATTGGTTATCCAAACAGGCACTATGGCAGATTTATCTACCACCGCCTAAACAAATCAATTTTTCGCATTTTGATGTTACCGGACCCAATGAAGTTCATCAAGCTGATTTATTGTTTTTACCACATGACAACGGTTACAAATACGCGCTAACCGTAGTTGACGTTGCGAGTCGATACAAACAAGCAGAACCGCTAAAAACAAAGTCAGCTACTGAAGTAGCTTCTGCATTTGAAAAGATTTATCGAAAGGGTCCTCTGCGTTGGCCGAATCTGTTACAAGTTGATCCTGGCAAGGAATTTCAGGGTGCAGTGTTATCAGCGATGAAACATCATAATGTCACCATCAGACGAGGGCATACTGCGCTACATCGCGATCAGGCAATTGTTGAACGATTTAATCGGACTGTTGCTGAGCGGTTATTTGGATATCAATACGCGAAGGAGTTTATTCAGGATAAAAGATCCCGTGAATGGGTTAAGAGATTACCAGCTGTGATTACCGCGCTCAATAACGAGATTACTCGAACAATTAACATGAAACCTGTCAACGCGATTAAGAAAGCGTCCATACCAAAAATGGAAATCCAAGGAATTTCACAAAAAGATTTCAAAGAACCAATTCTTGGTAGTAATGTCACTGTGAGATATTTATACGAACCAGGAGAGCTTGAAGGTGGCAGAAAAAGGGCTACTGATCCTATTTGGAGTGTTACTGCACACAAGATATCTACTATAACACGATCAACTGGTAGACCTCCAATCTATAAACTAGATTCAACTGCCCCTCAGCGGGGTTTTACACGCGAACAATTACAAGTGATTCCTGACGATACTCAATTGCCACCTCATGGTCTTAACTAGCACCCCTTCGTCTGTTGCACTCAAGACAAGTCAGCATAACATTATCGTTGGTATGACCAATGCTGCTATTCTTTCTGTCTACGGTAAATTGGCGAGGATCTTTATCCGAATACTGCCAACGCATTATACAATTGCAACTCGCGCAGTGATTATTCTGTTGTTGTTTCAGCGTAATTATTAATTTAGCATCAATGTCAAATTCTCTATTATTTTTTTTATCCTGTTGTTTATAACCGGAGAGTTTTTTATTAATGATGCTAGCATCATCCATTGTAGTGTCATCATCGTCACCAATGATTTCATCATCGAAAACAACTCTTCGAAGTTGATTTAATCTCCTCATTCTGGATACTGCAAGATAGACTAAATTCGACCATTCAATGCGATTATCTACCATCCAAACAATTGTATCCGATATAGTCAATCCCTGTGAAGATTGTATCGTCGCTGCGTATCCTAGCGTCCACGGGGATTTATTAGCACGCAATGCATCTTTAACGACGCTGATATCAACCAGCACAATATCATTTAACACGAGAATCTGCTTTTCACTCTTCCCTGGAATATCAACTTCAATATTCTGCTTTCGTGTATCCGAAGGCCTATAACACAACGGTACTGGACGTGTTGCAAATTTTTCTTTATGCGTTTCAAATAACTTCATCTGAAGTGTGTCTCTGACTATTTTTCTACTTGCTACTATTAAATCATTTGGTCTCCACGTTTCCCAAAAATCATTCATGGGAGTTTCTGAAATTATTTCACGCGCTATTTCACATTGGATTTTATCCGGCTGTAATCTAATCAGTGCTTTGAACTCGCGTAATTGTTCATCAAGTGATCTATAATCAGTAGTAATTTCTTCATAGTAGTCTACAAAACCCTTTAGCCATTCATGTGGAGATGCACCGACAAATGGTGGTGGTTGGCCGTGATCACCGCACATGACGACTTTTGTGTTTTTGTTTAACAACCATTCGAGAAATGTTTGTAATACTCTCAACGATACCGTGCATATTTCATCCCAAATTATGATTTCAGGAATGAATTTATCGCCCATTCAATCAGGGGTCCATTCATCGCCTTTCCATCGAAAGAAACTGTGATAAGTACAGGCATTTACCCCTCACTGTATCATCTCTCTGACGAGTCTGTGAGTCGGTGTTAACACAATCATATTTGACCGACGATATAATTCAATTGCACGAGTTGTCTTTCCTGACCCACCACAACCGTTTAAATAAACTGTCTTGTATCTACATATTGGATCAGATACCGGTGGTGCATTAGAAAATTCTGATTGAATCTTATCACACTTTAAGTACTTTTCATCCATGGTAACATCTGCCGATTCACAATACTCATGTAGTTTTTCCTTTTTAAATCGCCAACGTCCCCACGCTTCCTCCTGGGATGTGAATTTAGCTACATCTGATTTGTATTTCTCGTGGATATAAATAGAATCAGTGGCTACTCTAACTGCGTTATTAGGAAATCTATTTATCATCGAAAATAAATTGATAGAAGCATAAGCTAGCATAGAACTTCTCAGATGTGTATATTGTTTAATATATCCATCACAATAGGTAACAACCGTACCCAATTTATCACCATTGGATAGAAAAGCGTCTTTACGATTTACAAGTTTTCCCTGTTTCGTTAAATCCGTTACAATAAAATCGTATTCAGCGACGTCTATGATCAACCGCGAGGAATATTTTGCATTGTCGTATCTTCCACCCTGGGTAAATTTACCGATTATTCTTCGTCCAAAATCTTTTGCTTGTTCTTTTTTAATTTCAAATAACTTCTTAGACCAATTCATGACTTCTTCCTCGCTGAAATCTGGAAACTGTTTTCGCTGTTCGCTAATTATACGATCTAGATCGGGTTGTGGTAGCCAAACTTCTTTCTGAGCTCGATAGCATATAATAGCTTCGGAAACAATCAACGATTGTAACATCTCACAATCAATCATATATCGTAGTAACACTATTGGCATCCAGGCCTTTTCAGATATATGTCTACCAAGCCAAAGATAACTACACGGATGTAACCCTGTAGCGAGTTCAAATGATATCACACGAGCGAATCCGGTTAAATCGAAATCAGGTAATGGCCCATTAATCGCAACACGAGTCATTTCATGCGTGGGGTGTCCAAATCGTTTAAAGTATTCAGCGGCTTCTCCATATCCAAGAAAACTCCCTGGATAACACGCAGCTATATCAGTTGAAATCATACCATCACGTGAGTATTTTGTATTCCACAGTCCTCCATGACTAAATTCGACGCAACTCAATTTAACATCCTCGAGAAAATCACTTCGTGTTGGACGCCATGAGTTTTTTTCTCTTGCGAAGTGAGCTACCACTGATGGAATAGTAAAACTATCCGTGAGTAGTTTTTCATGGAAACTCTCCGGTGAAAAATCATTAGCGATTTTTCTCATTCTGTTATCTAATTCTTCAACGCGATATAATTCACCATTTGGTCTTACAAATTGATCAAATCCTATTTCGGGATCTTCATCACTTCTAAGTAACCACACTGACACAGGATCATCTTTACACAACGCATGAATAGCATCGAATAATTTCTCATTATAAAAAACATCTCCGACGAACTCCCCGGAAAATTCCTCGGGGATATATCTCACGGTTCTATCTCGTGGAAATATTGTTACTGCAGGTGTCCACGCGTGTTCGTTATGATCAATAATTTGTATTGGAGCTCCATTTTTGTTATATTTCGGTTCGTATAAAACTTCTCCGGTTATCGTCATTACTGATATTGGGAATCTTAATGATGTTTCTAATTTAGCTATATCAGAAATCTTTGCACCGTGCTGTTTCACTGTCAGTTCCCATTCGGTTATTTTCCTACATCGCAGATCAGTTAGTTTATTTCCTCGGGATGCATTTGTGAAGTGTTCCATTACCCGTGTTGCTACACAATTCAGTGAACTAGAATATTTCATAGGAGTTAGTTTTGCGATATCGGGTTTATCATTTAGCGGGTATATCCCATATACGATTGCTGTTACAGGATAAGATCTCTCGTAGTATGGTTTGTCGATTCCAGTTAGAATTCCTGGTTTGGAATCTCTACTCAGCGTGATTGTTTTTTTATCCTTGAGGATTGCTTCAAATTTATCCCTGATAATCCATTTGCCTTCGACTTCGATAATGAATTTTATTCTGAAAAAATACTTCTGTTTGAAATCCTTTGGATTTCCATCTTTAGATTTCCACCCCGTTGGCTCGCCAAGGTGTGAAATGATCTCAGCTGCTCTTTCATCATTCATGGTAGCATCGATGTTAGGTACATTGACATCCTCGTGTATAATTCGAAATGTCGACCAACAGTATGCTGCACCGTCTCGGTAGAATTCATTAAAACACTCCTTGATTTTACTTAGTATAGTTCTGTCACCGATTAGACGTTTTGGTGTATCAGAGACTCTATCAAGATTGAATTTAGCATTTTTCCAAGGTTCGATTTTTGATAATCTCTTGAACTCTTCCATGTTATAATTAAAACGTATTTAAATAGAAAAATATAGTATAATGAATCACTGCAAGTGGCTAATGATTGGATCAACAACCCCGTGTAACAAATCATGCAGAAGCGAATTCTGTGGGCATCATTTACAAAGCGTTCGGCGAGGAAGTTTTGGTCCTCTCCCATGCCTCCAATGTGGCGCTGGGGTAAGGGGAAAATCACAATTATGTCTCAGTTGCGGCGGCAAACGATACAGGGAACTAAAACGCTATTATGACAAACGAATTAATGACTCCGTCCTTGATAAAATCAATGACAAGGTCATCAAAACCCCTCAAGATTATATCCAGAGGTTTATAATTAAAGCAGATAATAAATTAGACAAATAGTATTATTATACAAATGAGCCAAGATTTCAGACCTCACCCAGTGCTTGTTAATTATGAAGCATCCCGTGATGGTGTTATTAGAAATTGCAGACTAAAAAAACCGGTTGGATGGGTAAATAATATGGGATACTTGATGTTTTCAGCTGGGAGGAAGAAGTTTCTCTGTCACAGAATTATTTTTGAATGTCATAACGGATTAATCGAAGACGGATTTGTGATTGATCATATCAATAATAACAAGGCTGATAATTGTCTTGAGAATCTTCAAGCCGTCTCACAAAGTCAGAATGCAAAAAGGGGCGGGACAGGGACCTGTAAGTCAGTTGGAAAGAGATCCGTCAAATCATTTGATACAGAAACCAACGAGGAGAAAATATTTCAGTCAATAAATGAAGCCAGTAGATATTTCGATATTTGTAGTCCTTCAGTACAAAGAGTAGCAGAAGGAATTCAAAAATTAACTCTGTCAAAGAAAAATGATCATAAAATAAAATTTTCATATATCAAGGGGGATAAATCGTTCAATAATAAAGTCGCATGACAGAGTTACGTCCCCCAAGCTCTGCTTGGAGTTCAATTACTACTACGTGCACACAGGATACAATTTTCATATATCAAGGGAGATAAATCGTACAATAATAAAATAGCATGACAGAGTTACTTCCCCCAAGCTCTGCTTGGAGTCCAATTAATATTACGATTAATTAATCATTTTACGATGAAACCAATGAAATACACGCTGTTATCTAACAACTATATTCTTTTGTTTAGTGTTGTATTCAAATATTTTGTCTCATTTAAATGTTGTGAAACAGCATTAATAAGTAATTCAAGGAAATAAAATAACACACTCGTGAATCAACGCTGCTGTATTAGTCACCTTATATAGCATATGAAAGGTAGAAAGCTGGGGCTTTCGAAGGCCAATGCGACCGATCAAAACTAACCAACGCCATTAACCCGGGCGTGTGGTTGTCTTTTGTTCACAATCATGCAACCGGGTTAATTTAATTGGGTTGCTTTTGATTGGTTGGTTGGCCGTAGAAAATCCGCCCCATCGTTTCATGTTTGTGTTGTCTTGTACCGTCCCAAATCATTACATCACAAATTCCATCATCGTTTCATTGAATATGGTTGTGAATGTCCTCCCAAGCATATCTTCTGGGCGGTCTAAGATGATGTTTGTCACCTTATGCCTCCCCGCCGGAGATGTATGCTTTGGGGACATCGCAAATCCCATCCTTAATTAGGTGTGTGTATGCCAAAAATCTGCCACAACACTCGAGTGGAGATATACGGCATTGTACTGTCCATTAATTAAGTATATGTTATGCCTAAAATCTTCCGCAACACTCGAGTGGAGATATACGGCATTGTACAGTCCATTTATGTATGCCTAAAATCTGCCGCAACACTCGAGTGGAGATATACGGCATTGTACTGTCCTTCAAAAAACGGGTCAAAAATTACCCCAAATTTTTTTTAATAATTAGAGATACAGTATACTATATTAATATAAAAATATAAATAATGGATATCAAAGATGTAAATGCTATAATTGCCGAAATCTCAAATTTAAAAAATAACGGGGTAGTATTATCTGAAGGTCTCGATTGTGACAAGATTACCTCGGAATATGAAGATATTGAGTATCAGTCTAGTAAGGGTCGTTATGTTTTACCTAAAATGTACAGACTCGTGAAAGGAATTCAAAAGTCCATCTATGCTTGTTTGTACGGTAACGATATTGATGTATTTATAACGCTATTTAGCACCGTTGAAGCAATACGTTAAAAGCTCGGCCAAGAGTATCAAAAACGAGCTGAAATTAGTTCTAAGGTTCGTGATCTTAAAAAAATGTTAAACGAGGAAAAACCAGTATCTTAACCACGTGAGTGATAGACTTTCAGTAAATAATTTAAAAATAATTTTTTTTTTAGCGTTTTTTGTAACACTCACATGGGATTTTCTCCTGAAAGGATACTCAGCAGTTTGGGCCTGCTTATGCAGTTATGTGCGTACTGGATGATCTGGTAGTGGTAGCAAGTAATCACCGCGACGCCTCCATTTTCACGTAGTTGTTGTTGTTGCCGCGTCGTTAACAAAAATCGTTCATCGCCGTTCTCAGACATTACAATTTTGAAAACCCCAGCGATGTTATTTCTGAAACATTCGCGGATAGCGTCATACAGTTTAACCTTGTCGGAGATGGAGACGTTAGCTTGATGGTACATTATTTAATAACTCATCTTTTAATTGTGATAGTTTCACATTTGAAAAATTAGTTCACAAACAATATATGGTAGGTGAATCGCTTACAACTAGATTAGCCCGAGAGCGGCTAGCAGCAATTAAAAAATTTATACTGGTTCGAGACAGACTTCGTGAGAAACTTCAACAACGACAACAAGCGCAGACTGACTTTTCTGTGTCAAGTGAACAACTGTTCGCCCCGGTAACTAAGGCGACCAGCGATGTGAAAACAGCAACTGAACGAGCAATATTTGGAGATATTCCTGAGGAAGGCAAGCGACGAGAAGTGCCTGTTCTTGGTGTGATTGAAAAAATTGCAGCAGAGACCGAACAAACAAAAAAGTCTTTAGAAACACTTCCAGTAGATATAGTAACTACTTCACGGCAACAACAAAAAAAAGAGCGAGTACTAGAAGAACTAGGTGCTACTGCAAGAAAACCAAAAGAAGAAGAAGACGTTACTATAGAAAAACTATATTCACCGCAAAGTATATTTATACACTTTATATACAACATAATTAAACATTATAATGACAATGAGTTAATTGACTTTATCACGCGGAATTTTTCACTCGATCAAAGAGCAGCAATGGTAAACAAAGAGTATAAAGAGTATATAAAAAACGACGAGAATTGGATAAAAAAAAATGTACCTGGCAAACCGTGGTAGATTTAGAATCACAGACAGTAACCGTAATGATTTTGAGAGTTTTAAAGACAAAGTATTGAGTAGAATAGAAAAAATGAATCTAGTTGAAGAGGATGAAGAGGAGTCAACTGAAGATGAATATTTAGGTAGCGGCATAGTTGAAAACGCTAGCGTTTCATGTCCCGGTAACATTCTCAGTGATATATCACGACTGGAGGTTCTCATCGGGGGGAAGCGAGCCGGAAACAACTCACCGGAAATAATTAATGAGGCAGCTGATATCTGTAGACGATTATTTGCCGGTGGTATCATGGACATTAATGTATATCGAGAACTCATTGCTGAATTAGTTGAAAATCACAGAGACGCCCATGGTTATTACAGCGATTGATCACTAATTAAAAAACTACTAGTTTTATAACAAGATGATTATACACTACAACCATGATAAACCAACCCCGTCTATGTAGTTAATTCACGGTTTCCAGTTTATAGAGCATACTATGGAGATGGTCTCGGTGATACCATTGCAGTGTTATTTGCGAGAATGGCTCCAAAAGTGATGCCGTTAGCTAAACAATTATCAATGAAGGCCATTGATGTTATTCGTGATAAGGGTATTGGTGCTGTTGGAGATCTCGCCGGAAAAGCGTTTTCAGCTGCGAAGAATAAAATAACATCATTAGTGAAACGAAAAAAGAAACCGTTACCGTCTACAGCGGAAATGCCTGCAAGTGTTAGTAAAATTATAAATAACGCAGTAGATGAAAAATTAGCGCAATTGACTTCAACCTCTGACCAAAGCAATATTGCAAATATGATAGCGGGAAGTGGCTTTAAAAAACCACGACAATGAAATCCTACGATTAGCAATGAAAATCTTTCGCGATGAAAATCGTTTACGATTTCACGATTTAGACTCTGATAAATAGAATAAAATGTTCAAAAGGTCACCTGATCCAGCGTTTGATATAGACGCCCCAGTTCGCAAGGATGATTCTGTACGCGATTATCAATATTACGCCTATCATGCCATAGACTCAAATAGTCGATCAAGAATTGAACTTCAAGTCCATGATACCAGTAAATACTTTTTGCCCTGTGAAGCATTTATCGAAGTAGAAGGAGAACTTGTAACAGCTGCTGATACTCCTGCTGTACCAGCACCGTATCCAGCTGGTACTCAAGTCGGGTTTGTCAATAATGGTATCATGGCGCTATTTGAGAGTGCTAGATATCTCATTGATGGAAAAGAAATTGAGTCCATAGATCGCGATGTTGATGTGGCTACAACAATAATCGGGTTAGCGAGATATTCTGATGATTATACAAGATCTGCAGGACCCTCTATGATGTTTGCAAAAGATGTTAAAAATACCGCTGGTGGAAATCAATTTGTTGTAAGACGACCAAAGAATAATGTTGGCACCGCTAATATTGATGCCGAGGATATGATTATAAACAACGATGTTAATTTCAATCTAGGAGCTGCAACACGTATTTTAATGTTGCACGTAGCGCGTAAATCATTTTCATGCGCGATTCCACTGCATCACATATTTGGATTCTGTAGAAACGTCAGAAAAGTTATTTATGGAGCGAAGCATACAGTAGCACTGGTGCGAAAGAGTGATGATAATGACGCAATCTGGAGGATTCCAGCAGACAATGCAAATCCCAATGCTGATGCCGGTAAAGTCAATTTAACAAAAATATCATTGTGGATGCCAGTGTTGACTCCAGCAATTACCGCAGAAGAACGATTACTATCATTTATGGATCAAGGAGGAAAATCATTACTAAGTTGGCTAACCGTGAGTACAGATGTTAAACAATCAGATCTGAACGGGTTATTCACGTGGAACCTAGCATCAAAACAAGGTGTTGCTGCGCCACGTCATATGTTTATTGCGTTACAAGATAACACACGAGTTGGCAATCAACTCTCCAGCCATATGATATTTGATCAATTAGGTGTTAAAGACGTCTCACTGAGAATAAACGGCCAGCAGGAACCATCCAAGGATGTACAACTTGATTACGGTCAGAATCATATTGCACGCGTGTATCATAGGTTGTTGTCATTTATGGCACGTGATCAAAATGTCGATACCGGTCTACAAATATCACAGTTGGATTTTAAAAATCTATATCCGATCTATTACTTTTCACTGGAACATCTTGATTTAACAAGACAGTCTGTTGTTGATATACACTTTAGAGCTAATGTGCTTCGTGGTGCTATTGATAATTATTTAGCAGTTGCTGTCATTCTCAGTGATAAATCAATGCTACTCGAAGGTGTTGGTGGAAGAATGAGAGTGGTAGATGCGCCAGTAGAAAATCTATGATTGAAAATTCTGTGAATTTTTCATTGAAATCGTAAACGATTTAGAATCAATCTGTTATTGTATAATGTCGTATAGTAATATCAATGTGTCTTTGACACCCGGTCAATTAAAAAAGCTACAATCCAAATAAGCTAAGCAATGTGGAACCACAATCACGTTGAAACCTAATCAAATGACTGGAGGGGCGAATAAATTATCGCTAACAACTCGTCAAGTGAAACATTTCAATGATGCACTTGTAGCAAAAAAGGGTGTTCAGATTACTCTTTCTGCGGCTGCAGTCGCCAACATGATAAAATCAGGTGGTATATTTCCATTGTTAGCTGCAATACCAGCATTGATTGCAGCGGCTGCCCCAGCAGTGGCGAAAGTGGCAGCGTTGGGAGCCGTTGGGACCGCGGCAGGAATGGCGTTGAAAAAGGCAACTGGGAAAGGATATAAAAAAAGGGAAAGGGTCTAAGACTACCAGGAACCCCGTATTCATGGTACAGCGGGAGATCCGTGAACGGATCAGGTCTAAGAATACCAGGAACGGTTTATTAGTTGAAAACCCAATTGTTGAGGAGTCTATGACTGAGGAACCTATGGTTCCCATGTCCAATTTTGATTTAATTGATGCTGCTAAAAAACTAGCGATAAAAAACTTCAGAGGGGTTTTTATGAGAGATCAATTACCGAAAAAACCTAAACGCGTCGAAACCGGTATCATCAATCTTGATAACAGCAGCGGATCGGGAACTCACTGGGTTGCATACGCGATTGATCCACGTGGGATTGTCTATTTTGATTCATATGGGTTAGCTCCGCCAAGCGAGTTTATGCGTTATATAAAAACCCTTCCAATGAAGACTTGGTATTCTACGCTACCAACACAAACGATGATTGACCCACCAATATGTGGCAGCGAAGTATTAAATGTCCTTAATGCTATTTCAGCATCTAGAAAACCACCACACATTGTCGTAAATGAATACACTAGTAATCGCTTTTTAGAGAGAGAAAGAGTTTTACAATAATATGATTGATATTTGGGGAAGACCTCTGAAACCCAAACCCGATGACACTGCGACGGGTGATATAAAAAAAAATTAAAGATGAAATAGCTGAGACGTTAAACTTAACAAGTGTTGATCCGAACGAAATAGTTGTATTTCAAGACAAACAGGGTAAATTGAAAAGCAGTGATGTGTCGTTGGATGATATATTGGTTAAACAACGAAACGCAATCGAGGATACCGTTGTGCTATTTTCCGATCAGGGTAAATTGAAAACCAGTGATGTGTCATTGGATGACATTTTAAAACGACAACACGACGCCGCTGAAAACTCTATTGCGCTATATTCCAACAGTGGACGACTTAAACCAGGCGCACTTGTGTCTACGATCACCGACGCGATTGCTACCCACGGCAACGAGATTGCCGCCCACGGCCGTGAGCTGGATGATCATATACGAGGTTATAATAGTTTTCGCAAAAATGTCGTACATAAATTCTTTGGAACCCCGCTTGTGGTTGGCATGACTCTCGCTGAAATTAAAAACTATCTATCGCTATTCTTTTTTAACAAGAACGCGGGAAGGATGATGAATGGAAATGAAATCAAGGCAAATTATCTCGATATTTCTAAACTAATAGAAAATCCTGAAAAGGTAAGGATTCCGCACAAGCGCATTAAAAATATCGTGTATACGGTCAATCATGGAATCAAGGATTGGACAATAAACGATCCTTTTAGAATAACCGTCGATCTCTTGGGGTATGGGGAGGAGGAGGAAGCGAAGGTTGATGGTATCTATAGGTTAACGTGGGCCTCTATCGATCAATTTAATCTGATTGCGGGCGGTAAAACCTACTCTGGTGGCGTCGCGACGTTCATTATCGAGACTGGCATAACACCAGAATTTCACTTCGTCGCGGTTGATAGCTCCACCATTAGATCAAAAATAGCCTGGTGTATAGAACTCGTAGATCATTTTTCCGGCTGAAGTACTAGCAATTCCCGCTAACGATGGCAAATAATTGAAAACACTAGTGTTTTTAAATAAAAATGATTTCATCAACGCAATGTCGCTATTATCAGGTTAGAGAATTTCAGACTAGACTCAAAACCCTGGCCGAGGAGTATCAAATAAAAATAAAACAATACCGACGAAGAATCACCGCAATTGATATTACTATGTACTCGGTGTCAAGTGTTCTCGCTGGCGCCGGAATAATACTCGCATCGGTTACAATGATTGCCCCTGTCGTAGTTCCAATTTGTATTTCTGCGGCGGCTACAATCGCGGGTATATCAACCGGGATAACAAAAAAAATATCATCATGCAGCCAGAGTAAACTGCAGGATTACTTAGTTCAATTTCATATTGTATCAACCGCATACTCGCAATTATCCTCGATGATATCGTCGTCACTCGATAATACAATTATATCAGATAGTGAGTTCTCAGCGATGGTCAGTATTTATGATTCCGCGATATCAAAATTAGAGCGACAACAACAGTATAATAACAATGACAACACCGATGGAATTAGAAAACACGAACCCGAAAACCAGAATGATCTCAATAACCTCAACGATATCAGATAGTGAGTTCTCAGTGATGGTCAGTATTTATGATTCCGCGATATCAAAATTAGAAATAAATCATGAGTATAATAACAATGACAACACCGATGGAATTACTTCAACAAATAGTGGAGAACACGAACCCAGTACAAACAAGCATGATATCAATAACATCAACGAATCCTGAATTCAGTGTGAATTTCCCTAGCCCAGTCCCCGTGAAGGAGATAGCGCTAGCAAAACTACGAGTGTATCACAGTTGGCCTAATATCAGATCGGTAGCATTTGGTGGTCAACAACCGAATAATTCACTGGTGTTCTCATATAAGAATAAACCCGACGGTACCACAGACTGGAACGTTGTTTCCATACCAACAGGGTCATACCAAATCGAACAAATCAATAATGAATTCGCGCGTAGAATAAAATCCATTACTGGAACAGAATCGAAAATCGCTATAACAGTTCATGAGCCGACGCTATCATCCGCAATTGAGATAAGCACAGAAGGATACGTCGTAGATATCTATCAGAGTTCTATTAGAACCGTACTAGGATGGCCTGAATTACCACCAGGGGGGAAAACCGTTGATTTACCAGAACCACAAAAAACTGATTATATCACCGAGGTGATAAAACCTGATAATCCAATAAGGAATTATAAAGATCACAGAATTACTATAGATTTTTTTGGTATCGAATACCGATCAACTGGAAACGAGAAGCCAGGGGAGAGAATAGAGGGACATCATTTTGTTGACGAACCTGAAATCATTAAAAATTTCACAGCAATGAATAATGATTTTTCGCTGTTGTTAATATCTCTTAAATCCGGCTCTCTCACCCGAGATGAATTTATCAGCGTCGTAGAAACATGCAATAAAATTATCGACGATATGGAAACATTTAATTTGAAAATTATTCAGGATATATTAGATGACGATAATCCCCTATCGAGAACAAGATTTGCATCAGAATATAAAATCCCCGTCAAGGATATTCCAACAGTCAAACTACCAGGATATAACGTACCAGAACTAAAAAAACTTCTCAGTGATGCCATCGATGTTGGTTTTAAAATAATTCATGATACGTGGAAAAAAACAGCATCACAGGAAATAAAAATCCTCAAACATAATAATGATCCAGATGGTGGCGGTAGGCATATCGCTCCGTTCAACGTGAATATTTCATCGGTGATTGCGCTCAATTTAGTATGCGATGTTATCGAAGGAAGCTATCAAATTAATCTCGAACGATCAAATCAAGCTCAGCAAGGATATATTCTTTATTCATTTGCACCAACAGCCCCTCCAGGATTTTTAATAATCGAGTCTCCGGTTAATCCAGTCTATATGCGGTGTCATAATGATTCATTAACCAGAATTAATTTCAAACTCACAGATCAGTCCAATAATCTAATTGATCTGCAAGAGGAGGTGTTAGCGATTAGTCTGTTTGTGAAGTCCTAAAAGCTGGATCAAATATTTGGTTAAACTCGTAAAAAAATTATTAACCCATAGCAGCAGAGAGGGTGGATGACAACGACGCTGGCGTAGACGAGGAAGCGTTGGTTGTCGACGCTTTTTTTACGATTCGACGTTTTTTTGATTCGACGCTTTTTTACGATTTCGATGCTTTACGCTCGTTGTAGGGTTCACCCTCTCTGCTGCTAGAGAAATTTGAAATCTTAAAGTAAAGTAACCTCTTAAAGACCATCTTACTCATGCATTGTCTATCTTATCTAAAATATTTTTACACTAAATATAAATAGAACACTGTTGATATACAGTAAATTTTGACATTGTATTTAATTTACATATAAAATAATGTATATGTAAATGTTTATAATGAAATCTTCTGTGAAAGTTCTTGGTCACTATACATTTGATACCAATAGCAGAGACATAGTCTAATTATGATGCAAATTTGATGACAGAACCCTCTATATCTTTTAAAAAGGGAGTCTGCATAAGTAATTGATCCAGGCTTAGAAATCTGATATTTTCTTCTTTACATTGCCATTTTCAGTTAATACAGCATCTCGATACAAAGGCAATCCATGTATTAAGACGCAGATTTCTTCTGATGTGTAATAGGGTAAGATATTCTTAACTACATACAAAATTATCTACAGCATTGTTTTAAGATATCTTTGCTAACTTATTTGAGTTAATAAACCTTAAGTTTATCAAAAAATGTTCTATAAGAATGTGGCTTAACAATTTATTTGGAAGCATATTGAAAGGAAAGAAGCCATGATAAGTTGCTTTTAACTGTATCACAACTTGCATTCATTTCATTTTATAAATTGAAAGCATGAAATGGTTTGAATTTAATAATTTCCCAGGAGGAACAAATAGATTTTGGTGTTTGATGGCATAGTTACACAAACTGGTTTGGTTTGGTGTGTTTTGACACAACTACTAAAATTAGCTTTGGTTTGGTATTTTTGACACAACTACTAAAATTAGCCTTGGTTTGATATTTTTGATGCAACTACTAAAATTAGCTTTGGTTTGGTATTTTTGATGCAACTACTAAAATTAGCTTTGGTTTGGTATTTTTGACACAACTATACAAGTAGGTTTGGTTTTATGTTTTAAAACATTGCTAAAAAAGTGGGATTTGTTTGTTGTTTTATAACAGGGCTACACAATTAGGTTTGGTTTGGTTTGGTTTGGTGTTTTATGGTACAGTTACATAAGTGGGCTTGGTTTGATGCTTTACAACATAGCTACAAAAGTATGTTTGGTTTGTTGTTTTATGAAATGGCTACATAATTAGGTTTCAATCAGTTCAATTTGGTCCCGTAGTTTCCATCCAATCAGCGTGGTCGCAGTTGATAGGAAACTGTGGGTGCTGCTCGAAAATTGCCCGTGCAGATGAATTCAATTATTTCCTTCCACCATTTTCGGTTCCGCGTGGCATTTTCTTTGGCATGTGCCGAGGTCATGCCATAGTTCGCCAGGTCTTTTTCCACTTGTTTGATCCAGGTTTTCTTTGGTGCATTTCTTGAGACCTTCCAGGTTTCCGGTCTGGTGCGCCACAGGGCTTGATACGGTAGACGCCTCTCTTCCATTCGGCAGACATGGCCAAACCAGCGAAGCCTAGCACGTCTAATCAGTGATTCCACTGTCGGTTGGTGAGAGCATCGGGCCCGGATTTCCACATTTGAGATTCTGTCCAGAAGGTTTACTCCCAGTATTCGTATGAGGCAGCGCATTTGAAATACCTCCAGCTTCTTGAGGTCCGCGTCTAGGAGGACCCACGTCTCTGGGTTTAATTTGATGTTTTACAACATAGCTCTACAAATATGTTAGCTATTATATTTTACAACACAGCTCTACAAGTAGGTTTAGTTCGGTGTTTTTTTTACACAGCTATGCAATTAGGTTATTGAGTGCTGATGTGTTTGGAGCAAAATCCAAGAGGACACAAGACAGTAGCCAACTCAGGTTGATCCAATGGTAGTATTTGAACCAGAACCCTTTCCATTATGAGTCAAGTACACTAACCACTTCACTACTATGGCTCATCCTGCCATTAGTTACCTCTTGAGACATGTAGGAGAGTGCATAAGGCCTATACTAAATCCATGAACCAAAGAGGAATAAAATAATTCCAACAATGATTGAATACTACTTGTACATAAATCGGATAATTTGTTTTTCTTTACTAAAATGATAAAATTTTATTTATGTATTCCACTTTAATACAGATATTGGCTGATCCATGCAAATATTAGTTGATTCATGCAGGCATTGGTTGATTTATGCAGGTATTGGTTGATTCATACAAGTATTGGTTAATTTATGCAGGTATTGGTTGATTTATGCAGATGTTGGTTGATTCATGCAGGTATTGGTTGATTTATGCAGATGTTGGTTGATTCATGAAAATATTGGTTGATTCAAGGACATAGATATATCCTTAAAACTACATATCAGTTTTTATGTTGAGCCAGCAGAAAGATCGACTTTGAGACAATGCAGGAACATGTTGAGACAATCAGGCCAAGATGTATTCATTTACCATATCAAACAAGTTAGTGTATCCTGGCTTGGAGCAAATCATGCATGTGATTGTTCTATTTTTTCACACTTATATTTCTACACTTTTCACATTTATAAAATCTACAGTATTTATAAGATTTATAACATACTGTTATTTATGAATGTTTCTTCATTTAATCCATCTAAGAAATTCACACATAATTAAAAATTCACAACAGTTTTTTGGTGTTATTGAAATGTATAAACTAATGACATTATTTTCAGTTAAAACATATTAATTTCTTGAAGAAGGTGCTGCCTGATGGGATGTGAAGGCATTCCCTCCCATATTACAAGGGTGGTTTAATCCTCCCCAGTCCCTGACAATTTATGTTATCTTGGTAACTTATCAGAGGAAATTGGTCTTCATTCATTTTTTTTTCAACTGTCAGTGCAAAGTTTATATACCTCTACCACCACAGCTGCTTTTTTGGGCATTTAACAGTTTTAGGGTAGTTATAGTGTTACAGTCTATTGTTGCAGAGGGTTTACTGTTTTTCAGACTACTTTAATGTTTAATGTAGCCAGATATCAAATGACATTATTCTTTCATGCAGTTTACATGGAAAGTCTGGTATTTCAAACTATATTAATTTCTTAACTATAGAAAATACCTTTGAAACACCTGAGTATAATTGATTTACTTGTATTCAAGACTGGAGTATAATGCCAAGGTAAATAGTTACATATTGTGTGTGTAATATGTAACAGCTTGATGGAAAATACCCATATGCAGATGGCATATAACATATAGCATATGTAATTTAATATACTGTATATATTCACTTATAAGTTGAATCCAACTGCAAATAACATAGACCCAGATCTTCCATCACATAATGTGTGGGCAGATCAGGGTTTGTGTTGATTGTTCTACTGATTACTCATGGAAAGCTGCATAGACTCAGATCTGTCAGTGCATTATAACTTGGCAGACCAGGGTCTGTGTTGTTTGCAGTTGGACTCATGTTAGTTGCTAGAATATATGTTATATTTTATATACAATGTAAATGGAATCTAAGGCAATATGAGACTCTTAAAAGTTCAGCTTCCTGCATCTGAGAATATCAATTGCAGACATCAGTGAAAATTGGAGGTGTTTGATATGTACAGATTGGACATTGATAACAAATGCCAGATTGGACACCAATAGCAATTGCCAGATTGGACATTGATAACAAATGCCAGATTGGACATCAATAGCAAATGTCAGATTGGAAAACAATAGCAAATGCCAGATTGGACATCAATAGCAATGCCAGATTGGACATCAGTAGGAAATGCTAGATTGGACATTGATAGCAAATGCAAGATTAGAAATCGATAGCAAATCCCAAATTAAACATCAATAACAAATGCCATATCATCCATGTAAGATTAAATGGATATGTAATTAAACAAAATTGGAATTTGGATATAAAGATTAAACATCAGTAGTGAATGCCATACAATAGTACTAAAAGTTTGTACTATATTTGATGGCCAGATTCAAATCAAATATGCAGTCTTGCCTTATCAATCTAGTGAACATTTTATCATTAAAAATATTGCAGAAAATGAACTATTAGATAAAGAATTTTATTTTGATTTACCCCGAATTATTCCCTTCTTTTTATCATTAAGTGATAAAATGACATCCTATTAACAAGATTAAAGAGTATTTTGTTGTTTCTTCTAGTGTATATACTCATAAGTCAAACTGCACAGACCCAGATTTTATATCACATAATGCACTGACAGATTTTATATCACATAATGCACTGACTGATTTTATATCACATAATGCACTGACCCAGATTTTATATCACATAATGCACTGACAGATTTTATATCACATAATGCACTGACAGATTTTATATCACATAATGCACTGACAGATTTTATATCACATAATGCACTGACCCAGATTTTATATCACATAATGCACTGACCCAGATTTTATATCACATAATGCACTGACAGATTTTATATCACATAATGCACTGACAGATTTTATATCACATAATGCATGGACAGATTTTATATCACATAATGCACTGACCCAGATTTTATATAACATAATGCACTGACAGATTTTATATCACATAATGCACTGACAGATTTTATATCACATAATGCACAGACCCAGATTTTATATCACATAATGCACAGACCCAGATTTTATATCACATAATGCACTGACAGATTTTATATCACATAATGCATGGACAGATTTTATATCACATAATGCACTGACAGATTGGGGTTTATGCAGTTTGTTAGGAGTAATAGTCAAAACAACAACTTAGATGAATTCTTTGAAATTGACTCCAAATCATGTTTCTATACCATATATACTTGCATATAAGTCAAGTCAAACTGCAAATAACAAAGTTGGTGATCTGTCACAGCATAATGTACCTGCAGATCAGAATCTATATTGTTTGTTGTACTGATTACTCCTAACAAATTGAGCAGACCCAGATCTGCTGGTGCTTTATGTGGCTTAAGATTGGGTCTGTACATTTTGCAGTTGTACTTGACTTAAAAGCAAGTAAACTACTGTATATAGTTATTACCAGACAATGTGTTGGATGATGGTGTGTATATGGCTTTGGAAGCCTATTTCTTGGTCCTATTGCAAGACACATATGCTGACTGACACGTATGTTGATTGACACGTATGCTGATTGACACGTATGCTGATTGACATGTATGCTGATTGACACATCTGATTGACACATCTGATTGACACATCTGATTGACACATATGCTGATTGACATGTATGTTGATTGACATGTATACTGATTGACACATATGTTGATTGGCATGTTTAATTTTGCATTTATGTACTTTATATTTCTTGCCAATATTAATTTTATAATGAATGTTGTATCTGCACATCGGTCACCATAGCAGCTAATATCATCAGTAACTGCAAATGTTGATACAAATTTTTCAGTATGAGGAGATTGATGCCATTGGCTTGCAGCAGATCCTTAGTTACCGAGAACCCACAACTTCCAGTATTATCTGTTGTTCACCAGAACCAGAAAGTAAGTATATCTACAAAATTAGGTTAAATTTGAAATGAAAGAAGAAACAATCCAGAAAAATCCAAGGGTGATAGAATCATGGCAACCAGGGACATAAGAGGGCAACAATCACAGATTCCAGCATGTACACAGGTGTGTGCTAGGGCAACCTTATCTGAAGTGTTATATTTCATGGGCAAAAAAGTGTCTTTGTTTAGCTTTCACCCCTGTAAAATGAATTCAAGGGTGCAGTTTTCCTATCCCACACAAGTACATGTTTTTTTTAAAATATTTTCTTCACTTTGCTCTGTTCAGAAATTGGGGTTTCAACAAAATATTGCCCCAATGGTAAAGTTAAAGCCTTAAAAGGTAACAAAATTAATTTGAAAGTTTTAATCTTGAGGAAGAGCAAGAAATGTTTGGTGTACATTTAACAATTTAGATAAGAAATTTCCTGATGGCTTTCCTCTTGGAAAATATCATGCCTAGATAAAATTAAGGGTGAGGGGGCAATTTTGTATGAAATTTTCTTTGTCTCCTGATTTACATGTACATGCCATAAAGCAAAATAATTTATAGTGATAACTGATTTTACTAAATGTAAAATTAATTTCTTTTTCTTTCCCCAAAGTTTTGCACTTTGGTACTTTTGTAATAAGTGATAATTACTGAATTTCTTTTGATGATCAATGACATTCCATAATCACTTCTTTTCCATGATCAATGACATTCCATAATCCTGTTCTTTTCCATGATCAATTACATTCCAAAATCAGTTTTTGTCCATGATCATTGACATTCCATAATCACTTCTTTTCCATAACCAATGACATTCCAGGCATAATCTCTTCTTTTCCATAATCAATGACATTCTGTAATCAGTTATTTTCCATGATCAATGACATTCCATAATCCGTTCTTTTCTATGATCAATGACATTCCATAATCCCATTCTTTTCCATGATCAATGACATTCCATAGTCAGTTCTTTTCCATGATCAATGACATTCCATAATCTGTTCTTTTCCATGATCAATGATGTTCCATAATCCGTTCTTTTCCATGATCAATGACAATCCATAATCCATTCTTTGCCATGATCAATACTATTCCATAATCACTTCTTTGCCATGATCCATTCTTTTCCATGATCAATGATATTCCATAATCCAAATTTTTTTCCATGATCAATGACATTCCATATTGCCATTCTTTTCCATGATCAATGACATTTACTTCCTTATTCCACAGGAAACATATTTTGGGGTATGGATATAATAATATAAGCATGAAAGCCTTCTACTTATATGTGGGTTATTCAATTACTGACAATTTTGTTTTGTCTGCATGGTGGAAATTAAACAAGTGGGTTAAGTGACATGTGAAGTATACCTTGAAAAAGCCTGCATTGCATGAAATAGACCTCCATTAGCTTATTGATCCTTTATAGGTCACACTTTTACAGCAGTGATGATAGCAAAAATTGTCTCACCAAACTACTGGTACATGAATCTTTTAGACATTAACTTCATGCAATCAAGACAGATTTTTTTGTGCAGTGCACTAATGTTTTTTGTATTTAAAAAAATTGTGTCGGTTTTTACTAAAACCATTTAATACTGTATATACTTGCTTATTAGTCAAGTCCAACTGCAAACAACATAGACTCTGATACTTAACTGCATAATATACCTGTAGATAAGGATACTAATTATTTGTTGTACTGTTTACTCATAACAAATTGCACAGACCCAGATCTGCTGGTCTATTATGGGTCAACAGACCTGGGTCTATGCAGTTTGCAGTTGGATTTGACTTATAAGTGGGTACATATAGAATTTAATCAAATATTAATATTTGTAATGATTTTTTTAAAATCATGTATAGAAATTGTATGACAAATTAAAAATTGTTTGATTGAAAAAGAGGCATAATATAATTTTCTAAGTAAGAGATGCAGTACTGGAACCATTGGAGGATGGATTATAATAGATTCCAACCTAATAAGTACAGATCATATTTGATGCAATCCCTATAAGTACAGATCATATATGATTCAGTCCTTATAAGCATATATCATAATTGATCCAATCCTTGTATGTACATGTATAGATTATAATCAAAATCTTATAAGCATATATTATACTTGATCCAATCCTTGCATGTACATGTATAGATTATAATCAAAATCTTATAAGCATATATTATACTTGATCCAATCCTTGCATGTACATGTATAGATTATACTCAAGCCTTATAAGCATATATTATACTTGATCCAATCCTTGCATGTACATGTATAGATTATAATCAAATCTTATAAGCATATATAATACTTGATCCAATCCTTGCATGTACATGTATAGATTATAATCAAATCTTATAAGCCTATATCATACTTGATTCAATTCTTGTATGTACATGGATAGATCTTACTCAAACAATATAAGCAAATGTCATACTTGATTAAATTCTTGTATGTACATGTAAAGATCATACTCAAGCCTTATAAGCACATATCATACTTGATTCAAACCTTCATATTGACCAAATTCCTAACCGTTTCATAGTTTCCACTCCCAGTTTAAAACATAAAATTCAGTGATTATCTAAATTTTTGTGAATAGTGATAGTTAATATTTAAAACCAATTGATGAACTGCGATGCCCCAAAAATACCAAACTCCAACCCATTCCGTGTCTTTGATTATAAGTAGCCATGTTCAACCAGTATCTTAAACTATGGACAGACTAGCCTTACATTTGCCATCACATAATGACCCTTTACCACTTCAAACACAAAATATAATTTTTTTCAAGCTTCCACATATTCTCCATTTTGAATGATTTTAATATCGACTCCTTTTTATTTATCAGAAATGTCAATTTAACAATTGCATACATTATTGAAAAAATCAGAGAACAAAACAATAAGAGATCCGTGTTATATCTGGCCCTGACTGACTAAAATACCATGTGTACAGTAGAGTGCTATATCTGGCCCTGACTGACTAAAATACCATGTGTACAGTAGAGTGTTATATCTGGCCCTGACTGACTAAAATACCATGTGTACAGTAGAGTGTTATATCTGGCCCTGACTGACTAAAATACCATGTGTACAGTAGAGTGTTATATCTGGCCCTGACTGACTAAAATACCATGTGTACAGTAGAGTGTTATATCTGGCCCTGACTGACTAAAATACCATGTGTACAGTAGATTAGTTCCAGTTACTTTGTGATCCACAAATAAATCACAAGTAAATAAATTCTTTGATGAAGAAATAAATTGATATTTTCTTTCTAGGAATATAAATAAACAGTTACTATAACAGTAGGTGATGTATTATTCATGTTAATCATGATTCTTATTACTTTTTTTCATGTTCAAAATCATAATTACTTTCAATATCAGTGGCATAACTCAATAAACCTATTAGCATAGCTTTCAATAACTGTGGCATTACTCAAACAAACTTTTCAATAAGTGGTTTAACACAAGCAAAACATTATTCCAGCTTACAATAACAGTGGCATAACTCAAGCAATATATTACTCCAGCTTTATTATAAGATTAATATACATCCTTTTGTTTTTTCTAAACTGTCACTTCTGTTATAAAACATTGCTTGAGGGTGTTATTTTGCTATATTTATCCACTGTCAAGTTTCCTGCAATACCTACTTGCTTTTATATGGTAAAGGAGACAGCCTTGTATATTGCAGATGAAGTGGCATACCTTAGAAGTAAGAGTTTGAGCCCTGAGCCAGAATAGAGAAACTGTTCAAGCTAATGATTGACAGGTTACCCTTGGTAAAGAGGTGTTACCTTGTCATATATTTTAACTTGCAATGATTGTTATCCTCTGTCATTACATGTAGTATCAGATGTGCATGAATTTATGTCCCCAAATTTATGTCCCCGAATTTACGTCCCCAAATTTATGTCCCCAATTTATGTCCCCAAATTTATGTCCCCCCAAATTTATGTCCCCGAATTTATGTTCCCAAATTTATCCCAAATTTATGTCCCCCCAAAATTTATGTCCCCAAATTTATGTCCCCAAATGTATGTCCCCGAATGTATGTCCCCAAATTTATGTCCCCCCAAATTTATGTCCCCAAATTTATGTTTGATGAAAATTTGTCATAGCAATACTAATTTTTACTTGGTTTATTAGCATATGGAATGATACAGAGTCAGTCGGAAACTTGCATCCATGGTAAATTTTCTGCTTACTCAGTATCACTTCTTACTGGGTCACATACGAACCATAAAACAAAATTACCCAACTAACGATCTTATCAGTCTCTTTTCTTTGCATCTTTGTTTCCTATCATTTTTATGTGGAAGCAAGGCAAAGAAATGTTGGGTGACTTCATGGCAAAATGATGTCTGAATACACTGCACACTGACCTTGTATTTGTCCCTTCTGACCCAGCATGGCCTCATGCAAGGTTATTTTATGACTCACTTGACCAATGAAAAGCAAGAAGAAACTAGTCATATATTGGAATCAGATAAGCATCTAAATTTAATTGTGATTATTATATTGATTCACTAAAATGTTAAGCTTAATAATTATATTTTTATGAAGAACTTTAAACATTGTCATTTCAATCAAATTAGATATTAGTGAAGATCTGGACTGTACCATTATTACTATCCAGTAGTCAGGGCCCTGTATTGAAATACAAAGAATCAGTGAAGATCTGGACTGTACCATTACTACTATCCAGTAGTCAGGGTCCTGTATTGAAATACAAAGACCCAGTGAAGATCTGGAATGTACCATTATTCCTATCCAGTGGTCAGGGCCCTGCATTGAAATACAAAGACCCAGTGAAGATCTGGAATGTACCATTATTAAGCTGTCCAACTGTTCACACTTAATGTAATCACAATAGCTTTGCACATTTTGTACATAATTGGATATAATTACATAGCTTAATAGCTTATTACATATAGATCAGCATTTTAGAGGTTTCAATTATACATAAGATAAGGGTCATTACAGAGAAAGTACAAAAAAAGAATCCTGTACATCAGATAAGGGTCATTACAGAGAAATTACAAAAAAAAAAAAGAATCCTGTACATAAGATAAGGGTCATTACAGAGAAAGTACAGAAAAAGAATCCTGTATATAAAAAAGGGTCTATACAGAAAAAGAAAGATTATCCTAGTGAATATTTATAAATGCATCAGATTTGAATGGGTTGCAAAATCCAACTCTTCATGTCAAGCACTCAAAGAAAATGGTTTGTTATAGTAGACTTTATTAGTCTCTTTATTGTTTGACCAGTGATTAAAGGAAGGAAGGAATGATAGATATATAAACAATGATAAATTGATAGAAAGATGAAAATGGATCTTTTGGTATAAGAAACACATCAGAAAACAATTTCTGTAATATATTTACTACGGTTTGGTCTATGACAATAATAGTTACTAGTGGGGTTAGATGAATGGTCACTGTACAAAGGCAATTTACATTGTTAACTGGAGGCTACTATGACAATAGTGGCCACTATATAAAGGTAGCTGTTATTTATAGGTAGTCATTAACCTAGGCTTGCCTCAGTATATATTTTAAGTAGTGCATACCCTCACATTACATTATGGTAGGAATGATGGTTACCATGGTAACAACATTTAACAAGTTTACATGTTGGTTACTTTGATTACCTTATATCAGTTTTTATTACAGCATTGTATAATTGCTAAAGCGAGTACGTTTCCAGCATATCTTTTGTAATATATTGTTTGCAGCGTACACGTGGTATAAATCAGTCACTATGTGATGTGATTTCTGTTTAAAAAATCAGTTACAATGTGATATGATTGCTGGTATAAATCAGTTACATTATGATGTGATTGCACATATAGAACACTTACAATATGATGCGACTGCTGGTTTAATCAGTCACTGTAAGATGTGACTGCTGCTATAAATCAGTCACAATATGATGAGATTGCTGCTATAAATCAGTCACAATATGATGAGATTGCTGGTATAAATCAGTCACAATATGATGAGATTGCTGGTATAAATCAGTCACAATATGATAAGATTGCTGCTATAAATCAGTCACAATGTGATAAGATTGCTGGTATAAATCAGTCACAATATGATAAGATTGCTGGTATAAATCAGTCACTGTAAGATGTGACTGCTGCTATAAATCAGTCACAATATGATAAGATTGCTGGTATAAATCAGTCACAATATGATGAGATTGCTGCTATAAATCAGTCACCATATATTTGTATTGACTCTTGAAAATCTTGGATCAATCTGGTGATTGAATTCTGCTACAAACTTAAAATGTTCTCAGATTTGATCATTCTTTATTAAATTAGTGTTGATCATACATAATGGTCTCAATAGGGTACCACTGGATATATTAGCTCACAAAATTGCACCATTCATTCAGGTGTCCCAAACGGCTCTGTTTTAGGCCCTCTGACCTTTATTATTTATGTACATAATCCTCCATTAAGAAATTAATTCACAATAAAGACAGATTTATTTGTTGATGATGCATCATGTATACGTCTAGTTCTGATAATGAAGTTATCTAAACAAGATTGTGCTTGAAGTTCAAAGATTGGCACAACAAAATAATTTGGTCGCACATTAGTAACCAGCAAAATATAAAAGCATTGCCATTATGGATGTCACAAGATATTGGAGCTGTAAAGTATAGTAATAAATTATCACATAGTTGATACACTTTATCTACAGTGTGTGCATTTTCATTTTTTTTAATATTATACATGTGAACATGTCTCTTTATGTGATTCTGATTGGTCCAAATAAACCAATGCAATTATTGTGCAGTATTCTCTTTACTGATTGGCTGCAATCATAAGAAAACATTTTAATCCCGCCTTCTGGAATGTTTTGTTTTCCTTGAACATTTAAGGCTGTCATGCTTTTTATTTGACTTGCTAAGGGAATTGGGCAAAAAATGGTCTTGTCTGCTTCAGTATTGTCAATTTAGCCCCTCCCCAGGGGTTTGCGATGTTATGTATAACATATCATGACATGAAAAATGGCAAAATCCCCAAGACAAGAACAATAACAAGTAAAACTACTGGTATTACTCAGATGATAATGAGGGTGGGGATGGATGGACAGTATATCTGTAGCATGGAATACATCCTTTATACAAGTTTGATTTAAATGTAAACCTTCTGAAGTAAATAAATTCACCTTTGTTCACAGAAGATTGTAGACATAAATCGGAACTGACAGAACTTTATCCAACCACAGTATATTTACATGGTAAATATGTGATGCAAGTCAGACCAAAATGAGATTTGTTTATGTCTTCTTTACAATCTAATTTTACAAATCAATTACTGCAAATATCCAGTCACATGTACATTATAGTAAATATATGTATTTTTATATCCAGTCACATGTACATTATAGTAAATATATGTATTTTTATATCCAGTCACATGTACATTATAGTAAATATGTGTATTTTTGCATCCAGTAATCTTTTTCTCACAAAAATATTGCAACAATGTACTGTTTAGTTGTCATGTGGAATTTAAATTTAAACTGTCACTGTGTTGCATAGGCCAATTAAACATTTACCCATTTGAGATCCTTTATGAACGAAGTTCATAAATCAAAAAAAATTTCATGCACCTACTAATATTGTATCAAATTAAAAAAGTTGGCAATATTTTAATCCATTCAAGAATTTAAATTTTTTGTTTTGTGTTGTTAAGTGAAGTAACTGTCTCTAGTGGCTATCCCAAGTCTTCATTGTTTTGCCTCCATATTAAGAATCTCTTATTTTACAATCCAAGGGAAGAATGGAATGATAAGTGACTGCTCACATAATCTTGCCATGCAGTGCATGAAAAAGTTAATACACCTCAATGTACCACTTACAGCAATCAAAAATGTTAATAAACCACAATGTGCCACTTACCAGCAATCAATAGAGTTAATATACCACAATGTACCACCACCATCAATCGCTATATTTAATATACCACAACATACCACTTACCAGCAACAGGAATAGTTAATTACCACAATGTGCTACTTAATAGCAATCACTAGAGTTAATATACGGCAATGTACCACTTACCATCAATTGCCATAGTTAATATACATGTACCACAATGAGCCACTTACCATCAATCACTATAGTTAATATACCACAATTTACCACTTGCCAGCAATTGCTATAGTTAATATACCACAATGTACCACTTACCATCAATTGCTTTAGTTAATATACCACAATGAACCACTTACCATCAATAGAAATAGTTAATATACCACAATTTACCACTTGCCAGCAATTGCTATAGTTAATATACCACAACATACCACTTACCATCAATAGAAATAGTTAATATACCACAACATACCACTTACCAGCAATTGCTATAGTTAATTTACCACAATATACCACTTTATAACATTAAAAATAGTTAATATACCACAATACACCACTTAACAGCAATTGAAATAGTTGATATACCATAATGTGCCACTTACTAGCAATTGAAATAGCTAATATACTACAATGTATCACTTACCAGCAATTTAAATAGTAAATATCCTACAATGTACCACTTACAAACAATTGAAATAGTAAATATACTACAATGTACCACTTACCAGCAATTGAAATAGCTAATATACTACAATGTATCACTTACTAGCAATTGAAATAGTTAATATACTACAATGTACCACTTACCAGCAATTGAAATAGTTAATATACCAAATGTACCCCTTACTAGCAATTGAAATAGTTAATATACCAAATGTACCACTTACTAGCAATTGAAATATTTTATATACTACAATGTACCACTTACTAGCAATTGAAATAGTTAATATACTACAATGTACCACTTACCAGCAATTGAAATAGTTAATATACCAAATGTACCACTTACTAGCAATTGAAATAGTTAATATACCAAATGTATCACTTACTAGCAATTGAAATAGTTAATATACTACAATGTACCACTTACCAGCAATTGAAATAGCTAATATATTACAATGTACCACTTACAAACAATTGAAATAGTAAATATACTACAATGTACCACTTACCAGCAATTGAAATAGCTAATATACTACAATGTATCACTTACTAGCAATTGAAATAGTTAATATACTACAATGTACCACTTATCAGAAATTGAAATAGTAAATATACTACAATGTACCACTTACAAACAATTGAAATAGTAAATATACTACAATGTACCACTTACCAGCAATTGAAATAGATAATATACTACAATGTATCACTTACTAGCAATTGAAATAGTTAATATACCAAATGTACCACTTACTAGCAATTGAAATATTTTATATACTACAATGTACCACTTACCAGCAATTGAAATAGTTAATATACCACAATGTACCATTTACAAACAATTGAAACAGTTAATATACCAAATGTACCACTTACTAACAATTTAAATAGCTAATATACTACAATGTACCATGTACCAGTAATTGAAATAGTAAATATACTACAATGTATCACTTACCAGCAATTGAAATAGTAAATATACTACAATGTACCACTTACAAACAATTGAAATAGTTAATATACTACAATGTACCACTTACCAGCAATTGAAATAGCTAATATACTACAATGTACCATGTACCAGTAATTGAAATAGTAAATATACTACAATGTATCACTTACCAGCAATTGAAATAGCAAATATACTACAATGTACCACTTATCAGCAATTGAAATAGTAAATATACTACAATGTATCACTTACCAGCAATTGAAATAGCTAATATACTACAATGTACCACTTACAAACAATTGAAATAGTTAATATACTACAATGTACCACTTACCAGCAATTGAAATATTGTATATACTACAATGTACCACTTACTAGCAATTGAAATAGCTAATATACTACAATGTACCTGTTACCAGCAATTGAAATATTTTATATACTACAATATACCACTTACCAGGAATTGAAATAGTATACTACAATGTACCACTTACCAGCAATTTGTGCTTATCACAAGTCTCATGATGGTAAATAAACTATTGAAGGTACTTGTACTTGTGTCTCCTGATCAAAAGATTTTCATGTGATCTCATGTTTATGACAAACATGCCATTATTACCTTTACAAACTGAACAGTCCTTCATGATTTTGCCAATGCTAGACTGTCAGAACCGTGTTCAAATAATTGTTTCATGATCAATTTATGAAATTCAGTGAGTAGATGAATTTCTGCAAGTACCATGGCATTCGTACCACAAAATTAGGTCACTGTGTTTCATATTATTTTATTACTGTCTTTAGTTAAGTTTTGTGTTTAAAAAAATTTACATGCTATGGTTTATGCTGCAGAAGTCTTGAAAGGTCATTTGAATGCAGAATCGGTATTCATCCTTGCAGATGCTTTACAGCGTTAAAAGATTCAAACAGGTCATTTGAATGCAAAATTGGTATTCATCTTTGCAGATGCTTTACAACAGTAAAACAATTCAGATTTTTATATATCAGCATTCTTTTCTACAATAATCCACTTTCAGAATGTTTTTTTTTAATCAAGTTATTAAACAAAATACATTTTTAATTTATAGAAATTGTTTTGATTTTTGGTACATTTTGTTCTTATCTTTCAGGTTCAGACATCCAGAGGTTATTCCTGTCGCTAGAGATTTGCAAAGCTGCCATAACTATCATTGATGTATCCCTTATGTTTGAATTATATCAACTATATAATTTAATTATTTCAAGATGTTTATAATAGATACATAATTAAATTGTTTTGACATGTTTATAATAGTTTAAAATTAAATTGTTTCAATATGTTTTAGTCAGTATTTTGGCATCAGCTTTTGGAGCATGCTCTGAGGGATTTGTTCCATCTTACAGAATGTAACTTTTAAGTTAGATTTAACATTGTAACTTTCATAAATACTGCTGGAATCAGTGGAATACATTGCATTGTGGGTTAGAAGATTCTCCATGCTTTGAAAAGCAGCAGATTTATAATGTTAATTTAATTCTCCTTGCTTTGAAAAGCAGCAGATTTGTAATATTAACTTAATCTATCCTCATGGTAAGACTCTGATATTGCTACACTTATTGAAATCAACTATTGCTATTGGTGCATAATTGGAATGAAGGTATGTGGCACACCAAAAGTATGACACTGTGAAATGCATTGTGGGATTTATTGCACATTGAATATACAGTGTCTAGGTTCCATGTCTGATACATTTTCATCTGCTGCTATCATTCCATCATTTTAGGTGTATCTTGTAATGAAATCTTCAACACATACCAAAACTGAGTGGTTGTAACCTATTTTCCAAGGTTTATTCAATTTTGCTTTAAATTATGTCCAACCCTCTATTGCACAACTCTGGCACCTTTTTTGATCAAACTTGAATAGTTTATGCATTGCGCATTGGAGGTCTTGCACATATAAACAGTTGTTGTGACCTATTATTCAGGGTTTATTCAACATTGCTTTAATATGTTGCAATATCCTTTCAGTTGCTTTTGCCAAACTTTAATGGAATTGAGGTGGCACATGCATAAACTGGGTAGCTATGACCTATTTTATAACATTTAATGGACATTACTTTAAAATATGGACAGATACTACAGAAGTGGGGATATCTTGTGAAATCCTTCTTACTAACAATTCTAATTTTAAAATCAGTTTGCTTCTAAACAAAGTCACTGACCTTAATTGATTTTTAGAGAGATATGAATGGCAGAATGAACTGGGATGAGTTCATGGGACTGATCCAGAAGCTTATTTTATGGCAGGTAGGCCATTTTCATTAACTGTAAATGACAAATTATTATAAGCATGGCATTTTTCTTAAACATAGTATAGAAAATGATTTCACAATTTTTTTTATTGATGCTAAATTGTGATGCATTATAGTGTGCATATAAATCAGTAATTCATGATGATCAACTGTAAATCCATTGTTGTTTTAATTTTTAAATACTAATTTTCATTGATTTTGTCAACAACCAACTATCCTTTTGTTGTCAGAGACGACATTCTCCAGCTTGTACTGCACCTCAATGGCCTTTCATCCCAAAAAAAATCACTTGACTTTGAGGGACTGATCATAGCTTAACAACAGTTGAAGCAACATTTTGTTCTCAAAGCTGCATACATTCACTGACAGTATTAACCCTACCCGCTGTCTCACACAAGACTCGACACTGCATCCATTCATAGACAGTATTAGCCCTAGCCCATATCTCACACAGGACTGGAAATCTGCATCCAATCAGTGGCTGTATTAACCCTAGCCCATATCTCACACAGGACTGAGAGCTGCATCCAATCAGTGGCTGTATTAACCCTAGCCCATATCTCACACAGGACTGAGAGCTGCATCCAATCAGTGGCTGTATTAACCCTAGCCCATATTACACACATGACTCGAAAGCTGCCTCCAATCAGTGGCTGTATTAACCCTAGCCCATATCTCACACAGGACTGGAAAGCTGCATCCAATCAGTGGCTGTATTAGCCCTAGCTCATATCTCACACAGGACTGAGAGCTGCATCCAATCAGTGGCTGTATTAACCCTAGCCCATATCTCACACAGGACTTGAAAGCTGCCTCCAGTCAGTGGCTGTATTGACCCTAGCCCATATTTCACACAAGACTCAAAGTTGCTTGAGTCAATGCAAACTCTAGAGTAAGAAGATTAACTCCAACTTCAACTTACCTATTCACATACTGTAACCAGTTTCTAATGTACATGTATTATTGGTAACATATTTGAAAACTAAACCAATCATTAGAGTAAAATATATTTCTTTAGTAATATGTACATAATCATTATACATTCCCAAGCTCTCCATAGTTACATTCTGGAAGCAGGTGCACAAGTTTATGATTGTCAGGGATTTTGCACTAATCTGTCTTTGTAAACGGAGAACATTAGTGTAAGACATCCATCTATGAAAGCAGTTGACCATTTCTTTTGCATGTTTGTTGTAGAAACAAAACAAAAGACATCACAAACATCATTTATAGCTTGGAACACTGAATTTTTCAAAGAAGTGGATGTTTTAAAAATGATCAAGCTTTTATTGTCAAAGAAACATAATTAACTCTGACAATTGGTTTTTGAAAAACCATGAAACTTGATACCCACTTAAATTCATAGCACATAAAAAAAATGCTGATTGTATTAGAATTACAATGAATGAATTGTACTAGAATGACAAAATCTTGTACATTATGAATTACAACACATTATTTCATGGTGTTACAACTGCCAATAGGCATCATGCAAAGTTAGCATTGCCAATAATGCCTTCTTTTGTGCAACCAAGAAAGCACTGAAATTATTACTAAAAAGGCTGAGTGAAAATGTTTGGCTCATGCCCATTTGTGTTTTCCATGTTCTACTATATATTATTATGTAAAAGAAAAGTGCAGTCTGATGCATAATATAGGCAGGCATGTGTAGCATTACTTACCATAATAGTATTGCAGTCCAATGCATAAAATAGGCAGGCATGTGTAACATTACTTACCATAATAGTATTGCAGTCCAATGCATAATATAGGCAGGCATGTGTAACATTACTTAATGGTATTGCAATCCAATGCATAATATAGGCAGGAATGTGTAACATTACTTAATGGTATTGCAATCCAATGCATAATATAGGCAGGAATGTGTAACATTACTTAATGGTATTGCAATCCAATGCATAATATAGGCAGGAATGTGTAACATTACTTAATAGTGTTACAGTCCAATGCATAATATAGGCAGGCATGTGTAACATTACTTAATGGTATTGCAGTCCAATGCATAATATAGGCAGGCATGTGTAATATTACTTAATGGTGTTGCAGTCCAATACATAATATAGGCAGGTATGTGTAACATTACTTAATGGTGTTACAGTCCAATGCATAATATAGGCAGGCATGTGTAACATTACTTAATGGTGTTGCAGTCCAATGCATAATATAGGCAGGCATGTGTAACATTACTTAATGGTGTTGCAGTCCAATGCATAATATAGACAGGTATGTGTAACATTACTTAATGGTATTGCAGTCCAATGCATAATATAGACAGGTATGTGTAACATTACTTAATGTTGTTACAGTCCAAGGCATAATATAGGCAGGCATGTGTAACATTACTTAATGGTATTGCAGTCTGATGCATATTATAGGCAGGTATGTGTAACATTACTTAATGGTGTTGCGATCCAATGCATAATATAGGCAGGTATGTGTAACATTACTTAATGGTGTTACAATCCAATGCATAATATAGGCAGATATGTGTAACATTACTTAATGGTATTGCAGTCCAATGCATAATATAGGCAGGCATGTGTAACATTATTTAATAGTGTTACAGTCCAATGCATAATATAGGCAGGCATGTGTAACATTACTTAATAGTGTTACAGTCCAATGCATAATATAGGCAGGCATGTGTAACATTACTTAATAGTGTTACAGTCCAATGCATAATATAGGCAGGCATGTGTAACATTACTTACCATAATAGTATTGCAGTCCAATGCATAATATAGGCAGGAATGTGTAACATTACTTACCATAATAGTATTGCAGTCCAATGCATAATATAGGCAGGAATGTGTAACATTACTTAATGGTATTGCAATCCAATGCATAATATAGGCAGGAATGTGTAACATTACTTAATAGTGTTACAGTCCAATGCATAATATAGGCAGGCATGTGTAACATTACTTAATGGTATTGCAGTCCAATGCATAATATAGGCAGGCATGTGTAATATTACTTAATGGTGTTGCAGTCCAATACATAATATAGGCAGGTATGTGTAACATTACTTAATGGTGTTACAGTCCAATGCATAATATAGGCAGGCATGTGTAACATTACTTAATGGTGTTGCAGTCCAATGCATAATATAGGCAGGCATGTGTAACATTACTTAATGGTGTTGCAGTCCAATGCATAATATAGACAGGTATGTGTAACATTACTTAATGGTATTGCAGTCCAATGCATAATATAGACAGGTATGTGTAACATTACTTAATGTTGTTACAGTCCAAGGCATAATATAGGCAGGCATGTGTAACATTACTTAATGGTATTGCAGTCTGATGCATATTATAGGCAGGTATGTGTAACATTACTTAATGGTGTTGCGATCCAATGCATAATATAGGCAGGTATGTGTAACATTACTTAATGGTGTTACAATCCAATGCATAATATAGGCAGATATGTGTAACATTACTTAATGGTATTGCAGTCCAATGCATAATATAGGCAGGCATGTGTAACATTATTTAATGGTGTTACAGTCCAATGCATAATATAGGCAGGCATGTGTAACATTACTTAATGGTTTTGCAGTCCAATGCATAATAGGCAGGTATGTGTAACATTACTTAATGGTATTGCAGTCTGATGCATATTATAGGCAGGTATGTGTAACATTACTTAATGGTGTTGCAATCCAATGCATAATAAAGGCAGATATGTGTAACATTACTTAATGATATTGCAGTCCAATGCATAAATAGGCAGATATGTATAACATTACTTAATGGTGTTGCAATCCAATGCATAATATAGGCAGGTATGTGTAACATTACTTAATGGTGCTGCAGTCCAATGCATAATATAGGCAGGTATGTGTAACATTACTTAATGGTGTTACAGTCCAATGCATAATATAGGCAGGCATGTGTAACATTACTTAATGGTGTTGCAGTCCGATGCATAATATAGGCAGGCATGTGTAACATTAATTAATGTTGTTGCAATCCAATGCATAATATAGGCAGGTATGTGTAACATTACTTAATGGTATTGCAGTCCAATGCATAATATAGACAGGTATGTGTAACATTACTTAATGGTGTTACAGTCCGATGCATAATATAGGCAGGCATGTGTAACATTACTTAATGTTATTGCAGTCTGATGCATATTATAGGCAAGTATGTGTAACATTACTTAATGGTGTTGCAATCCAATGCATAATATAGGCAGGTATGTGTAACATTACTTAATGGTGTTGCAATCCAATGCATAATATAGGCAGGTATGTGTAACATTACTTAATGGTGTTACAGTCCAATGCATAATATAGGCAGGCATGTGTAATATTACTTAATGATGTTGCAGTCCAATGCATAATATAGACAGATATGTGTAACATTACTTAATGGTGTTACAGTCCAATGCATAATAGGCAGGTATGTGTAACATTACTTAATGGTATTGCAGTCTGATGCATATTATAGGCAGGAATGTGTAACATTACTTAATGGTATTGCAGTCTAATGCATAATATAGGCAGGCATGTGTAACATTACTTAATGGTGTTGCAGTCCGATGCATATTATAGGCAGGTATGTGTAACATTACTTAATGGTGTTGCAGTCCAATGCATAATATAGGCAGGTATGTGTAACATTACTTGATGGTATTGCAGTCTGATGCATATTATACGCAGGTATGTGTAACATTACTTAATGGTGTTGCAATCCAATGCATAATATAGGCAGGTGTGTGTAACATTACTTAATGGTATTGCAGTCCAATGCATAATATAGGCAGGCATGTGTAACATTACTTAATGGTGTTGCAGTCCAATGCATAATATAGGCAGGCATGTGTAACATTACTTAATGGTGTTGCAGTCCAATGCATATTATAGGCAGGTATGTGTAACATTACTTAATGGTATTAGTGTACAACAGTTGAGAATGCTTTTTATTTTATTGCAGTAAGAAAGGAATTGTGGTCTTGTACAACTGTAATCAATATGGTCATAGTCATTCAATATCCAATTGCTGATGAGCTATCCTCGTGCAAGAGTCTAAATTTGTAAAATTCTTCCATAGAGTCTAATTTGTCACATCTATTTGTCAATTACATTTAATATAATGTTTTAAATACAATAGTTAGACACAAATCTAAGTTTTAAAAATGATTTTTTATTATAAACATTCTATTCTAAAGGCAGAGTTTATAATGTCAATACATAAGTATGCTGGTCTGATCCCTGTTGTTTCTGAAAATATCTTGTTATTCTCCATAGTCTATCATTACCATTACCAACTTTTGGGTTGGCTTACAATTGATGCAAGAAGATAGCTTTTGGATTATGGTGCCAAAAGGTCATAGATCAAGGTCACATTAACTGAAAGAAGAAAAATATTTTATGCAGAATAACTCAAGTTCAAATATTTAGATGAGTGTTTGTTGATAGACTGCACTGATTATATGAAAGGAGCATACACATTTTGAGATCAGAAGATCAAAGGTCAATGTCACTGAACTGAAAGAATTAAAGTTATTTCTTCACAAAAACTTAAGTTTTACATAACAGACCTAGACTATACTTTGTGGCTGGCTTGTATGCAAAAGCAAGATAAAACCTCTGTGAAGTGCATTTAAAAGGTCAGAGATCAAGGTCACTGTGGATGAAAAATGGTTTCTGCACAAGCATTTCAGTTCTTATTTATATACCATTACTGTTGTTTCTGGATGACTCACTCTTTAGATAAGAAGAGACTATTGATTTTGAAGTTAAACAAATATTAAATGTCAAGGTGTCCGACTAAAAGTGTTTTTTTAATAATGACATTAATTGTATTCCATGTACCTTGACATAGAGCACATTTGTAACTTTATGTGGTATTTGTGCACTTAAGACGTGGGAGAGATTTATTCACTTTGGGGTAAAAAAAATTAAAGGTCAAGGTCATTCTGACTTTTTTTTTTCAAATGGGTTTCACAGGATAATTGTAGTTCTAGAATTATTTTGATGACCAAATTTTGTGTTTGGCCTGCATTTGTGGTAATAACAACTTATACATTTTGGGGTCTAAAGGTCAAGGTCATGATAGGTCTGATAAGAAAATAATGGCTTTAGCAAACTAAGTTTAGTTCAAGACTGCATACCTTGACCAACTGTCCACGTCATTGAGGACTGTAAGTCAGTAATTTCAAGAGTCAACCATTACCTAGTGTCAAGAAAGAGGACCGTTAAGCATTGTGGACATACAATATGTGATAACGGTACTTTTGTTAGAGCATGTACATTCTGAAAATATTGATAAAATGACTTAGAATCAGTTTTTCTTTCAGCATATATTTCAGAAGTTCACTATTGGCAATGGCTCTATCATGGATACATATTTCTTAAGAAGTGCTTTAAAAATGGCAGGTAAATCAAATTGTTTCTGTTTGACCTGTAAATAGCAACACATATGCATCCTTATTACAATAGCATCCACTTTATTGTTGTTGTTTTTGTTGTTTTGGACTGTAAGGCCATTTATCAGCACAGGATATACATGGTTGAAAGTATAACTGGGGGAGGAAGAATTAGGGGAAAACCACAGTAATAACCACTGACCCATGGGAAGCTACTGGCCGCTTCCTTACATACATGAAAGAAGCAGAGACTTGAACTCGCACATACAGAGATGAGAAAGCAGTGCTTTAGACCACTCAGCTGCCGGGGACCACAGCATCAACTAAGTTGATGGCAATTAGACAGATGCGAAATATATTGACATGCTTGAAAACATGTAATCTGTTATAGCAAAACCTGTCTTGAAAGACCTCTGTTATGTGAGACCACCTGTATTTAGAGACCATCTTTTCAATGTAAATATTTATTGATTATAACATGTTACGACATGTTATGAGAGGCCACCTGTCTTGAGATCATAATTTATTTGCAGAATGGGTGGTCTTTCAAGACATGTTCTACTGTATTGCAAAACACTTCTCTGGCCAAACATGACTGTACCAAGATGACAGTGCACATGTGCACTGGTCAATCGATCGATATTGAGAGAGAGAGAGAGAGAGAGAGAGAGAGAGAGAGAGAGAGAGAGAGAGAGAGAGAGAGAGAGAGAGAGAGAGAGAGAGAGAGAGAGAGATGAATATTTCTGAACATATGAGAAATGCACAAAAATCCTGACCTTAAGCCAACATATGGATGGATGGATGGATTTTGACATTTTATATATTTTTAGATTGAACTTAATTTCCTCTACATAATACAGTTTATTCTATTAACCAAGATGACATCAACTTTGAATGCATGCATGCAACTATGTAATGACATTAAATGTTTTCTCATGTAATTTAAGTTTTAAAAAAATGTTATAAAAATATCCAAAGAAACATTTTTGCACCTTCAAGGATTCAAACTACAAAAAAAAAAAGAACCTTCATGAAAAATTTATAAAGACAAATGACTATTTATTAAATATTTAAATTTTCCTCTCACTATTGTACAATATTATCAATTAGATATACTCATCTGTAATGTTATTATATCATTTGCTAATTATAGGATTTGGTGTCAGTAATAAAACACTCGAGGCACTGGTACTTCGTTATGCTGCCAAGGATATCATACCTATCGAAGGATTTGTTAACTCAGTCATCAAGCTTCATGTAGCACATCGTAAGGAATTTTTATATACTATTTCTAACTTCAAGTAAAGAATCAATTATTTTCACAAATTAAAACCTAACTTTGTCCCTGAGTTTGATGGTGACAAGGTATCTTCCATTTTCTCTTTTAGACCTTGGCCTTTGGCCTTGAGTTTGATGGTGATAAGGTATCTTCCATTTTCTATATTAGACCTTGATCTCTACCGCCCTCATCCTAGTAGCAAAAAAACAAGCTGACCGAATCTCTTTTTGGAGCAGTTTCCGAATCTCCTGGAATATGGAAATTTGATTGGTGGCAACCTGATTATTCTTGGAGATTTCAACTTTCACTTTGACTGTCCTGGAAACCCATCCACATCAAAACTCCTAGATTCCATTCATGTTTTCAACCTCAAACAGTCAGTGAACCAACCTGCCCATAAACATGGTCACATTTTAGACTTGATTCTCCATAGACCTGATGATAAATTTTGTATGGCCCACCCTTGTATCCCATGAACTTGTATCAGATCACCTCTGCATTATATGCCATCTGGACGTATAAGTCCCTAACCCTCCACCTTTATTTGCTACAAAGAGAAATCTCCATATGATAAATAGAACCAAACTAATGCATGACATCCATGCAAACCTAACTTATTACCATCTACAGCAGAACATCTTGATAACTGCCTGCATTCATTGCTTGAAAAATATACCCCAGCCGCCAAGTGCAGAGTATCAATTAAAAAGTGTTCTATGTGGTATAGCAGTGTTAGGGACCAGCTTTGCACTGCTAAAAGAGACCGCTGTAAAACGGAGAGGCTTTGGCTTTCCATCAGACTCACTATTCATAAGTAAATTGATGAAGCCGCTAAGAAGAACATCACAAAAATAGTCTATGCAGTGAAATTAGCCCATTACAGCACTAAGATCATGGAAAGTTCCAGCTGATAAGAGCTTTTCAAGATTAATAGCAACTAATGTCATGGAACAAATGTACACCACTTCCAACTACCTTCTCTCCAGTAGAACTTCCGGACCTGTTTTCAAATTTCTTCCATGACACAGTACAAACCATGAGAGATAATCTTGACAACACAATTTCAATTGACTCATCATCAAATATACATATGTGATACAGAATTTCAGTGACAACTGTTAGCAGTATTTGAACCTGTCTCTATGGATTTAGTACGGACAATTGTGATGAAGAGTGCGCCAAAGTCATGTGAACTTGATCCAATTCCATCATTGCTGCTGCTCAAATACATAGATCCAATATTGCCTTCACTCATAGATATTATTAATACCTCTCTCTCATCTGGGTAATTCCCATCATTTTTCAAAACTGCCATAGTAAAGCCTCTGCTGAAGACACCAACACTCGACCATAACGATTAAAGAACTACCTCCTACTACTGGTACTACTAATCTCACATTCATATCAGAAATCTTAAAAAAGTTGTTCTAACCCAACTTGTATCTCATCTGATCTCAAAGTCTGTTTAGCAATGTACAGTCTGCATATTGCCCTTGCCACATTACTGAAACGACTCTTCTGAAAGTAAAGGACATTTTCTCTGCTTTAAATAGCGGAATGATTACAGTCCTCACCCTCCTTGATTTTTCTGCAGTATTCAACACCATAGACCATGATAATAGACCATAGACCATAATAGACCATAGACCATGGTACACACAGTATATTACTTCACCATCTCCAGAATGTATTTGACATTCACAATAAAGACTTACTATTGGTTCATGTCCTATTTTGTCAACAGGACACAAATTGTGTCTGTAAATGGAATACACTCCAGCCCAGTTGATCTACATTGTGGTGTTCCACAGAGGTCTGCTCTTGGACTTTTTTCTTCATTCTATACACTCAGCCTCTCTCAAGTGTCATATATCATCATCTAGAGTCTCACAAATTGTATTTTGATTACACCCAAATATACAAATCTAACCACCCAACTGATGCTACCATCCAAGGTGTAGATAGATGCATTTCTGATGTAAAATAGTGGATGACATGTAACAAGCTGCAGATGAATGATGATAAAACTGAGGCCATTCTGATCACAACACAAAGACTTTCTCATTCACATCTTTTACCTCAAACAATAAATAACACCAACATCAAATTAGCACAGTCAGTACGAAACCTAGCTGTTACTCTAGACAGTACTCTCACATTGCACCAACATGTCATGTACATATATCTTGCAGTAAATGCCACTAAAATACTTGTTTGTTCATTACTACTTTCAAGAATGGACTATTCTAACTCAATTCTGTCTGATTAGTCACAATATCTACTCCAGAAACTTCAAAAAGTTCAAAACACAGCTGCTCAGATCATCTTTAGAGTTCCACAATCAGAACACTTACTACTGCTCTGTACCCTACACTGACTACCTATTCAATCCAGAATCAAACACAAAATTTATTCTCTGCACTATGTTTCACTGACAGACTCAAGCCCAACATACCTATCTGGCCTTACCCATGTGTACACACCAGCAAGATACTTACACTCCTCTTCTGACAATCATATATTCATTATTCCCACTATGAAAACAAAGTCATATGGACTACATTCTTTTGCATACAAGGGACCAGCAACATGGAATAAATTGCCCAATGAATTAATACACAAAGACACAGTGATCCCTTTCAACATTGCTCTTAAAACCTGTTTCAACTGCAAGAACAAGGTTAAGGAGCTATTAATGTTTCCTACTTTAAATATTTTCAACATGATTTAATGTTTTTTAATTTCATGGTGTTGTTTGTAGTCCTAGGATTATATATGTTGTAAAGCGCTTAGCGCTTTTAAAGATTAGGCACTATACAAAGTCATTATTATTATTATTATTATTATTATTATTATTATTATTATTATTATACTCTTTTAGACCTTGACCAATATTCTTGAGTTTGTTGGAGGCTTGGTGTCTTCCATGTTCTTTAGTTTCATTGTGGCATAGTATTTTCCATGTCCTCTGTAATTTTTGGCTGTTGAAAATTACTATGCAACCCACAACCTTACCAGATATTTGGGGCAAGGGGGGAAATGTGGGAGGAATGTTATCAACATTTGCATCTATATCAAATCAATTTAAATCTTGTGTGTAAATCTTATTCTGAGAAAAGAATTGACAATGTCATCATTCAGTGATGTCACTGGGTACATGGTGTTGAAAGTGAGAATATATATATATATATATATATATATATATATATATATATATATATATATATATATATATATATATATATATATTCATTTGATTTAAGTTTACATTATTTCTTAAAATATAGACTTAGTTTGATTATAATGAAGTATAAATAGAGACAACAGCCATGAGAGCAACATCTAAAGGCAAATTGCATATTTTATTTCAGAAAGATATAGTACATCAAGTAGCAAATCTGAAGTTGGAGAGAAAGAAAGAATAAAATTTTTACAGGAGGTTAGTATCTTAGACAATTATAGACTTACAGAGCAGTAATTGAATTTAAAATTTGAGTGAAAATACCTTAAAAAGCTGGAATTTTTCTTTGCATAAGTATCTTTTTCATGGTAAAATCATTATGGGCATTACTCTGACAGTTATGTCCCTTTGTAGCTCTGGCATTCTTTATAGTCCATTCATAGTAGGGAATCAAAATATAATTAAAACCAGCTTTTAAAGTCATTTTGCTGCTTTGATTATTTTAGGCTGATTTTACTGATCAAATGTCTTTAAAATTAATAAATGTAGATATTTGATACATTTAACATTTTCATTTCAGTTGCTCTTTACAGCAATATATTCCTGAAGGCCTGTATGAACATTCCATTATGGAAGATGCTAGAAAGAGAAGATAAGGAGAAAATGTTATCTGCAGATGTTTGCATTTCCAGAGACAATTATCAATTAAAGAAAACGGAACAGAAATGTTTCTTCTGAACATCAACTGGAAAAAATGCCAAAGACATTTGTAGCATTACTATAGGGGATATTCACATAAAATTTGATAAATCACATATACAACTGGAAACAGAAAGAAGTCATGCCTTTAAAGACTTTTGTAGATCTGAATATCAGTTTTGGTAATTTTCAATTACCTTGTGCTTGTTAGGGGTGGTTGAGGTGGTTGAATTTCTTGAAAAAAATGTTCATTTTTCCAGAAGCTATAAGTTGTGAAGCTGACAGTGATTCAGATAAATTGGATTATTAAACAGAGTTTGCGACATTTTTTTATTGTTACTCTAAACAGTTTGCAAGGTAATTTTGAATGATTTGTTAAAGGAAGCGATTATATATATAAAAGATATACGTTGTTTGTTTTTCCATACAAATCTCTATATAAACAAAGAAGACAAGTTCGACAACTCAAACTTTTATGTACACAAACAGTGATGTAAACATTGTACAACTTCAAAAAACAACTTTCAAAAATAATTTAAAAATTAATAACTGAATTTGCTGGTAAACTGAGTGACTTTGTTGATACAGCAAATTAATTGTTTAGTGCATATATATATATATATATATATATATATATATATATATATATATATATATATATATATATATATATATATATATATATATATAAAGTATTTTTCTCATTAAAACAAAATCATCTTTCAGCAACACTGCATCTGAGTTCTACATCTTGTTTTATTTTCTTCTCTCACAGCTGCTAGGAGACATGGAAATACAATGTAGTAGGCACTTTTTAGTGAATCCATCCATCCAGCTGTCAGTCTTTGTCTTCAAATTAGCTTGATAATACATTATCAATAACAATTTTCTTTTGTATGGTTTCAACTGCTTTCTTGTGAGACTCATACAATATCTGAAGGTAATGGTCATGTATTCATCATCTGTACTCAAGGGTGATACAGACGCTGTCGTTACCTTTATTCACATCTATCTACCCTCATGCATGTTAATCCATGAAAAATTATGCTTTTGTATACAATATCAACTCTCATGTGTCTTAAAGATCCATGTAAAAATTATGCTTTTGTATACAATATCAACTCTCATGTGTCTTAAAGATCCATGTAAAAATTATGCTTTTGTATACAATATCAACTCTCATGTGTCTTAAAGATCCATGTAAAACCATTTCAATATAGTACTTAATGTTTTTTATCAGTTCATGTAAATTTAATAATTATAGTTGTGCTTCAAATGATGAGATTGATTCTAAGAAATTCACATGGAACCTTTGAAGACGTGATTAAAATTCCATGCAATTAGAATCTTGAGAAAATTATTACTTGTTTCAAGTGACTCTTGGACTATTTTGAACATGTTCTAAATGCTTACCTCCCTTTCAAGTGAATCTTTGACTATTTTGAACATGTTCTAAATGCTTACCTCACTTTCAAGTGACTGACTATTTTGAACATGTTCTAAATGCTTACCTCACTTTCAAGTGAATCTTTGACTATTTTGAACATGTTCTAAATGCTTACCTCACTACCTCTTGATTCTTCTTATTCTCCCACCACTGTGCTTTACTTTTGCAGGGAAGCGATATGACTTTGCCTTAAAATTTGAGTCCAGTATGTACCCTGCATATTTAAAATGTAAATGGTCTTGCCATTAATACAACAGCAATTATGAAATGTAAGCGTGGTTCTGCTCCAGAGTTTCACATATTTGTACGGGGTTCAAAATTGTAAAAATTAGGATTTCCCTTATTTTCCCTTATTCCTAGTAATAATAAAACAAAATCTTTGTATATCCTAGGACAGATTAGATGAACCTAAAATTGTCTTTATTTTGAAATCTGAATAATGGGGGATGATTTGGGTTTGATAATGCACAGCCTGGCCTTACATCAGATCTATTAATTAAGACTGCTAAGACTGAATAATTATTTTCACTTTCTGACCTTTTGATGTAAATTTTTTCTTTTTTAAATGAGCCAATAACATTGTTATTTTTTTAATAAATTTTGCAAGTGCGTTTTCAGAAAACAGAATTTTATGCATGTTGAAAACTCATTTCTGTATTTCAAGGGTGGACAAAGTTAGTGTACTTTAATTCATGTTATTTTTCATACCCTTTAACTTTTTCATACCTTTTCATACCCTTTAACTTTTCATACCCTTTAACTTTTCATACCTTTTCATACCCTTTAAGTTTTCATACCCTTTAACTTTTCATACCTTTTCATACCCTTTAAGTTTTCATACCCTTTAACTTTTTATACAGATTTGATCCATAAAAATGATAATTATCTTTTTCACTAAAACTTTCACACATAGAAGTTTGTGGTATTTAAAATTATTATTTTTCATATAAAATGAACATCCATCACAACATCCAATCAAAATTAATTTGTTTAAGTTTTAACATGATCGAAACAAGGAAAGCGTGTAACTTGAATGGTCTCATAAATAAGCATTTTTCCACATCCAGTCCATTTTTTTACAAATACCTTCCAATTAAATACACTTGTAATGACATCTCTCTGGTACATTGTCATACTTTCAATGTTAAACTCACAAAGTATAAATTGCCTCCACCATTTTTGGCTGATGTACAAATGCACTGCTGTTACACACTATTGGTTAGTTGGCATTACATACTAAGGGAGGCAGCTTGTAAAATCCAATAGATGTGGCTAGAACAAAGCACTAAGACCAGTGTGTAAAATATAGAACTGGCATCAGCTATCAGCTGTTCTCAGTGTGATGGACATCAACTAAAATAACTACAGGAATTTAAGCCACTTTTGTACAACAAAATCATAATGTACTGATCTTTCTAATCACATAATAATGATATATACCACCATTCTTTATAGGGAGCTTAATTTAGATAAAAGTGTTGACAAATCTTCAGCAATTAGGTATTCCATTGTGTAAATCCTAATGGAAATGATGCCCCAGTGCTAGACATCACTAAAAACTGCCACACTGCAGACATCATAGAGATATGACTGAAAAATTGTTAAAGCTGCATTAGAAATTCAACACACACACACACACACACACACACACACACACACACACACACACACACACACACACACACACACACACACACACACACACACACACACGGGTCATGTAGGCATAAAGATTATTTCAATAATGAGTGTCTTCTTCTAGAAGTTGATTATACTTACCTTTAAATTGCAATTATTAACTTTATTTGGACCCTCATACTTCCATATTCTTTTAGAAGGTCATTATTTACATGCCTGAGAAGTACAAATGGCGAAATCAATGTTAAAGTATGTGGACATTTTATGACAAGATCAACTACTGATGTGACCCAGTTTTCTTTTCTTTACCAGTTTCGGAGAAGGCCAACATTTTAAAACCTCCATAGTAACTGAAAATTTTTGTCTGGAAGTGTCTTAGAGACGATTAAAGTGCAGAGCATTGAATAATTAAGATTGAACAGACTTTGGTTAAACAAAATTAATATTAAATTTTAAAACAACTAATAATATTTGATTTAAGATGCATAAATGTGCATATATGACATGTATGATTTCTTCTGTTAATGAAACTGGTTGGTTATAACATGGTTCCATCTATAACATGGTCGGGGTCTATGGACCCCAACTACCGAGTTATAGTGGGGTCACACTTTATATATGAATGTGAATCTGTGATGGCTGATACCAGTCAAGCTGAAGGCAAATATCGGTGAATGTAAAAGAAGATGGCAAATATCGGTCAATATAGCAAACACAAATTATACTGATGAAAGATGTTGGACAATGTGAAAACCGATATCACCAAATGTACTGGGCTTCATCCGGGCAAGAAGTGGTAACATTCTTGAGAAGTGGTAACATTCTTGAGAAGTATACTTGAGAATTTGAGTTTCAATATTTATGCTGAAGGATGGGATTTCTCTATCCAATACAACCAGATATGAAGGATTACCTTTCTCTCATTTTACACCAGAAATAGTGCTTAGAATAAAATGGGACATACCAAAGCCATGGAAATAGTTTTAGGAATAGAGATTCAAAGGTTTGTAAAATATCTACCGGTCAGTCGTAACAATCGGTTACCAGATACCTGATCAAAGGGAAATTGTATCAAATGTGAACCTGAACTGATTTTCAAATGAGCTACTGTGATGCACATATTGGCTGTAAGCTTGGCACCATTTTTATTTAGCACAACTCCAGGGCCACTAACCTGAGGCAAAAATGGCATTAGTTAAACTAAAAAATTCTAATGTACTTTTTTTTAATTTGAATTGTAATAGGAATGTAAATTTTATTTTGTAAAATACTTTTTGATAAGTACAACGTTTGACAAAAGATATTTACCCTGTTATTGTCATCAAGATTTCAAAAGAAGTGTATTTAAGTCAGGAGAAAAATGGAGCATGAACCATGGATAGGCATGCAGTTAGGATGGTCATGCTTGAAATATCAGTGTTGATCCTTAAATAGGCTGTGTAAGAAAGGAGAGAAGTTTCCTCCTTTGTATTATTATAAAGTACATGTATGACAAATAAATTGTAACCAACCATACGAGTCCCTGAGATCGTGAATAAATGTGTAAATGATATGAGCCTTGAACTGTAATTGTTATTCTGTATTGTGATCTGAATTTGCAAAACTTTTTTTAAATGGGTACCTGGCTGTTCATTTTATTACCTGGGTTATTATCAATGGGTGGGTGTCCAAGTAACCAGTTACTTATTGGCATCTTTATTTAGGAATAAAAAGAATTTTCACAAACAACTTATGCAAAAAAAATTAATTTAAAGGCAAAATAATTTTTCCCTTCAACACTAAAATGCAAGAAACCCTACAATGTTTATGGTATTATAGACTTATTTAAGTCACCCACCATGTGACTAATGGTAATTATGCAAGACTCGAATTTAATACAGACAACTCTGCTTATATGCATAGCATCAGGACCGGACCCAAGCTATGCATATAAATGGAATATGCATTTAAGCATAATTCATGCATATTCATGAAGGAGAAATGGGACCATACTTTTGCTATGCACTTAAGCGATCTATGCAATTAAGCGATATGCATTTAAGTGGAGCCAACTGTATATGCTCATTTTTTTCTCTGTTAACTTTACATTGTCAGAATCATTCGGTATTTTATGATACTGCACTCACATGAATTCATACTGCACTCATGTGTGCTTAATAGTATATTAGGAATTACTTTGTAAACAAATCATGTACACTCATGTAGTAGGAGCTTTATGATTAAATTTGTTTCATAACAAACTAAAGCTATTGTTTTGTGGACTGCAACATACCACTGCTTTACTACATTCCTTGTCAACTTTCTTGATGAAATGTTTTTTTTTAGGCTAGCAATTGACACCAGATTTCATAAATTTGGTGGGTCCCTACAAATAACATGCAGTGGGTTCTCAAGCTTGATTACGTATTTCGGAATTTTTCTATTATATTCCAAGTGCAATTACATCCTCCTTACTGCACTCAAAACGAAATAAACGTTATATTCAATGGCGCTTTTTTGATAATTGCAACTGAAAGACTTTATATTTTTCCCACATTATGTTTCCAAACATTGAATGACAGAATAGAAATACACATGGCAAAGTTAACATGGGATGCTACTAAAAGCCTATGAACTTCATGTAGAATTGGCACAGATAAATCCAGTCCATAATCATGAAATTTCTTACCAAAGACAAAAATACCCAACTCTATTCATTTCAGATCAAACGGAAAAGTTGTTGCAATGCGTATTCATTCACAATATGACGCAAAATGTCAATTTTAAGACCAAAACGCCGATTTCTTTCGAAAGTTATGTCTAGTGCATAACTAAATTCAAATTTATTTGTGTGGAATTGTGTATGTATTAATAATGTTGTTGTTCTGTAATGATGAGTCTGCTTCGGTTGTGTATTTAGTTTGGAATACTGCATACATTCAGTTGATTTGTTTCTTGCAGTGTATTTTTGTTTATATATGTATGCCTTATGTAGAATAAGAAAACCAGCACATATAATAAGGTTACTGCATTTGTTTTGGAAAATATAAACTCGTTTTATGGATGGATATACTGCATTCCCAAGGCCGTGCAGTATTTCCATCTGAAAAACTTGTTCATATTTTCCCATACAAATGCAATAACCTATAAATCCTAGATGGCTGTTTCATATTGGCTAAATTTATCATATCTAGTAATAAAAGAAAAAAGTTTTTTTGGTATAAAACAGGGTACATCATAAACAAGAAGATGCTTTGGTTATTTCACAGATATTTTATTTCAAAAATGAAAAAGTTTTCTTTAAAAACATTAGCATTGAAACTTTGTAGATATCAACCATTAAACCAAGTGCCATAACATGGAACTACGAATAATGGTTTGACTTGACATCTCTATGAATCAATTAGTGAAGTCAAATTAGAAATAGTCAACCATAATTAATAAATCTGCAGCAGCATGAAAATCATACCCGTCTACATATATTACTAATAAAATGTTTAGCATGTCAGTTGGTGAAAAATGGTACAAAATATGGCTTCATTAAATTCAGCAAAAATGTACTGAAATACAAAGCTGATGTTTTTTACCAGTATTACTGGGTGCTTTGAAAACCTTGTCATTAATTTTCCCCAAGAGAAAATGAATCCCTTGGCAAACAAGATTATTTGCCAATGCTCAACATTCAATGTAAGAACACATTCTAATTGGATGCCATTAGTTTCATGACCTCTAAAGATAAAATGCATCAATATTTGAAGGTCAACAATAATAACCTAAGTTGAACAACAATCAGTTTAGAAGAAAGTAAAAAAAATGTAGCTAGAATGATAATGTAAAAATAACATTTGTATGGAGATACATATATATATACATGTATATATGTAGATACTGGACTGCAAAATATAAACAATACACAACTTTCAAGACACTATATTCACCATGTTATTGCAAATTGAGCAGTAAATTTTGACCGTGCTATGGACTTTCTTTTTAGGTAACTTAAAACTTCAAATGCCACAAATAGTAAATAGGATTTCTCCGAAGTTATATACCTGCTAGTCCCAATTTGCTAATTTTACTAATACCTGGTAAAACAATGTATATGACAAGATTTAAGTGATTTTGCTGGGTCACAACCCCAACTATTATAAACAAAATTACAAAGCTATTGACTTGGCTGAATGTACAAATTTAAATTTACAAAAGGCTGGCAAGACAACACACATTCTACAAAGGCTGTAATTAAACATCTAAAAGAACAAATTCTATCAGAGTCACAAATTCTTACTCTAACTCAATGATGATTCTTCAAATAAATTCCACTGATGAGCATTTTCAAGTTTGAGAAAAGGGAAATAATTTATTAGTTTTGATCATACCAAACGACTGAATCCTATACATTCGTTTTAATTTTCAACTTAACTGTACTACTTGTACTACTTGTAATTTAAATATTTGAATTTACATACAGAAAATAAAGCAAGACCAGTTTAATTTTTTTTATAATATGGCATAAATGAGAATAATGTAAACAGTTCGTGTTCCTTTTACCATTCACATGGCTGTACTTAAAAGTTTTGGTCAGATCCACTTTCTAAAATGTTGAAATATAGCAATGATTTCAGTTTAGAAACAGTTTTCTGGCTGTGTGAACTAATACAAACTTTGTACCACTCTTCGTTTTGGGCTGAATAACTTAATTCCCTTTTTGTACAACGGAAGAGTCAATTTGCATTTAAATTATCTCCCTTTGCAAATTTACAAACACTACAATTGGTGATATTCTTAGTCGGCATTTATATGAAATGCCCATTTCTAAATACCAGTATGCCATAATAAGAAAATGCACACTTTGAAATGACACAAAAGCTTGATACATTCAAAGGGACATGTGTATAATATATACATGATTTTTAAAAAAAGACCTTTTCACAGTACAAATTCTTTTGTTTGAAATTCAAAAGATCTGAACAAAATTTATAACTTGTATGAAAGTTATGTCCAGCAAATAGAAAAAAAAATATGCTGTTACTTAGCAACATAAAAGCACATGATGAAAATGGGCAAGTTTGTGAAAGTCTAGCTAAAGTAAGCCCCCGTGATTGCAGATTTCTGAAATTTTAAATCGCATGCAACTCCATGAATTGTAAAAAAATGGTATAAAATCTATCTTCTTACAATATTAAAATTGTCAATTATTTTGAATTGTGAAATTTATACAGGTATAAAAATCTCACTAATCATCATGCACAATCAATAAACTATATATAAAATGTCAAACTTGATGCCCTATCTAAATCAGATTTTTCCACTGATGGCTACTCACAAAATCTATATTGGTACAAATCTCCGCTAATATTTTTTTCTCTTCATTCTTTTACTTAATCTTCCATGTAAACTTTTTTTAAAAATAACGTAACATTTTACAAATCTTGATGTTCAAAATTGTCACCGATGCCCATTTCTACACTCACTGATTAATTTCACTCCAGAAATTGTTCAACAAAAATCTTATTACAATCACAATCATCCATTCTCAAATATTCTGCATACTCTTTAACCTTTTTTGTTCAAATGTTTCCTAACACAAAAGTTTAAAATGATTACTAATGGCATGTTTTGATAAGAGGCAAAAAAAACTGTGATAGATAGCATATGGGCATGGGAAATTGAAAGCTGTTATAATACAAAAGCAATTAAGATCTAAAATACCACATAACTGCTTTAAACTGAGCCGTCAGCTTGAAACATTCAGTATCTCTTATAGGAATTTACATAACTCAATCATTGGATCTATTTTTCTGCTCTTCCATCTGGTTTTATTGGTAACTACAAAACAAACATTTAAATTAAATTTAAAAATATGAAAAACAATATCAACGATTTAAAGAGCTGTAAAGGATCACAGCTAATTCTTGATTATCTTTAACTCAAAGAACTTTATTCTTAACCGAATTCTACCAGACATCAATATCAAAAAAGGGACTTTCAAATGAGCTTAGGTTTCTATCTGTACAATGTTGAATATGTCCCCCACCCCCTTTAAAAAATATATTTATAAAATATATATCTGGTTATATACAAGTGCTATTCAGACTCACAGTATGTATTTATAATTGATTTAAACAATTTTTTTTTAAAATTAATTCCACAAGTATCAGCAAATGCCAATACTTACCTAATATGATGAATAATTTAATTTTCTGCATCTCTCAGTGCACAGCAGAGGATCATGGAGAAGATCATACCCAGAATCTGAAAGGGAGAGAATACTGTAAAGATTGTAAAAGAAACACTGTAAAGATTGTTAAAAGAAACACTGAAGATGATTGTAAAAAGAAACAACACTGTAAAGATTGTTAAAAGAAACACTGAAGATGATTGTAAAAAGAAACAACACTGTAAAGATTGTAAAAAGAAGCAACACTGTAAAGATTGTAAAAAGAAACAACACTGTAAAGATTGTAAAAAGAATCTGTAAAGATTGTAAAAAGAATCTGTAAAGATCATAAAAAGAAACACTATAAAGATTGTAAAAAGAAACAACACTGTAAAGATTGTAAAAAGAATCTGTAAAGATTGTAAAAAGAAACTGTAAAGATCATAAAAAGAAACACTATAAAGAGTGTAAAAAGAAACACTGTAAAGATTGTAAAAAGAAACAACACTGTAAAGATTGTAAAAAGAAACACTGTAAAGATTGTAAAAAGAAACACTGTAAAGATCATAAAAAGAAACAACACTCTAAAGATTGTAAAAAGAAACAATGAAGATGTTTGTAAAAAGAAACAACACTAAAGTTTGCAAAAAGAAACACTGTAAAGATTGTAAAAATAAACACTGTAAAGATTGTAAAAATAAACACTGTAAAGATTGTGCTACACGTTTTGTTAAGGACCAAGTAGACATCATTAGAAGTCTTCGGGTGAAAACCATGTGTTACAGTGATAACTAATTCAGACTGTTGTTGTGGTTGCCATATTGGATGTATGAAAATGGTACCATTGGGTTTTAGGATCAACCAGGTATGATAAGAATTCTACTGCCCCCCCCCCTCTCCCCCCCCCCCCCCCATTGATATAGCACATCTCTTTGGTGAGAAATGGTGGTGGTTATATTGAACCTCAGATCAGCACCATTTTAAGTTAAGATTAAACATTCTAATAAGTCTTCTGTAGAAAACCCAATGTCAATTTGAGTCTTTATTCAATTAAGACGTTTGATAAGATTTCTAAGATGGTTAACAATGTGGAAATACTGGATGTCAATTAGAGTCTTTATTCAATTAGATGTTTGATAAGATTTCTAAGATGGTTACCATTGTGGCCATACTGGATGTCAGATTTGAGTCTTTATTCAATTAGATGTTTGATAAGATTTCTAAGATGGTTAACAATGTGGCCATACTGGATGTCAGATTTGCATCATTTTTTTTAAAGACCAGCTAGATATCATAAAAAGTCTTAAGTGAATATCCCATACTAATCTGACAAATGAAGGGTGATGAGTAGCTATATTATTATTTTGAAGATGGCTGATGTGGTGGTCCTATTGGATATCAAATTGGCACCATTTTGATTTAGGACTTAATAGATATCATAAGAAGTCTTTCAGTATAATCTCCAAGATGTTATGATATTACATTCTGGATGAGTAACAATTACAAGATATTCATAATGACTGCCACATGACCTTTACATGAGCTTTATATTTAGGACTAGATACCATGCCTTTTTAAGTTAGTCATTATGGCAGCCATAATTGATAGAGACCAGAAGATATGACCATCTATTCATATTGGATTTCAATTTGGCACCATGGCAAAACCTCCATGTCATAATGATCATCTGTCAGGGACAAGAAGAGATTTTAAGAGTCATGACAGCCACATTCGGTGTCTGATTAGAACCAACTAGGTACCATAGTAAGTCTCTATGATGAAAACTCTTATGTTGAAATATCTATCCATTGGGAGTAATAGCGATAACAGACCTGCCAACCCTGATGAGTCTGTCACAGTAAGGCAGTTAATTTTGTTCTGTAAGATTGACCAGTTTTCAGTAAGGTGTAACAAAATATCTATAACTGCTTTAGTAAAGCTGGAAAACGTAACTAAACGTTTGACACATCAACAACAAATATTATGTTCAACAGAAAAGTTTGTAAAGTATGTGTAGACTTTATTTACCATTAAAACAGTTGCACAAACTCGTTCCAAACCCTATGCAGCTCAATGGCTTGTTGCATTCCTTAAATTGACATAATCATATCTCCTGCCATGAGACATACTCAAATTGGCATGTGATGTCTAATAAATGTTGTGTCCTTTCCAGCTTTTATTCACAAGAATCTATATACTCCTTTTAATTCGTCTGTGTTGATTATTAACACTTTTCTAGAAACTTATTTTCCCTTTCATCTTAAACATGCATCACTCTGTGAACACCCTTTTTAAAAATTTGATTATGCAGACGCTTCACGTGAACAACAATAGGTGCAGTTTAAAGCATCTTGGGTGCTGCTGTAAAGTTAGTCTGGTTCCCTGACTAAGTTCACTAATTATAAGATGAAATCCAGATATAAAAGACAGCACAGATGAACCGATTATCTGGATTGTTTGGCCATATTCATTTTTCTGTAGTTTTTGCCATATTTTAAGGGTAATTCTTTTAAGACTTATGGCAAAATTGTAAGAGTTGGCAGGTCTGCGACAAGATTTTCCAGAAGGCCACTGGGTAGTTGTCATACTGGATGCCACATATGCACAATGTTCATGTAGAGCATCAAAAGATGTCTTTTTGGTGAAAACCCTATAACCGTGTAACTTTCCGTTCAGGAATAGTTAAGAAAATTTTCAAGATGGCTGCTGTGGTGGTCATATTGGATACCAATCCATTACTTTCATTTAACTGGACATCATAAGGAGTCTTCTGGTAAACATCTCACATCAATATGACTTTCTGTTCAAGTTGGCCATTACTGGATGTCAGATGGGGGTCCCTTTAGGACCTGCTAGACATCACAGGAAATTTTATAGTTAATACCTGATCCTGATATGACCATTCATTTGGAAGATTTTCACAATGGATTTCAGATCAGCACCATTTTGACTTACAATCAACTAGATGTCATAAGAAGTTTTTAAAGTGAAACCTCCATGTTGATATGACCATATATTCTGAAGGAGTAGCAATAACCAATTTTTCTGGATGGCTGCTGAGGTGGCAAAATTTCTAAATGTCAATTCAGCAACATTTTTAATTAGAACCAACTAAATATTATAATAAACCTTTTAGTGTAATCTTCTTATTGACATGGTCAGAAGAAATAGCAAACTAAGACTTTAAAAATGGATGCCATGGCAGGTATATACATTGTCAGATTGGTATCATTTATATTTAGAATCAAATATAAATCACAGGATGTCTTTTTTTATAAGACTATCCAATCTGGAGGAGCAGCAATAACATGACTTTGAATATGGCCAATGTAGTACCCATATTAAATTTCAATATAGCCAATGTAATACCCATATTAAATTTCAATATAGCCAATGTAATACCCATATTAAATTTCAATATAGCCAATGTAATACCCATATTAAATTTCAATATAGCCAATGTAATACCCATATTAAACTTTTGCTCAGCAACATTTTCATTTAAGGACAACTAGATCATCATGAATGTGCGAGTCAAGTTTCATGGCTCCATGTACTTTAGGAGGAGTATTTAACAAACTTGTGTTAATGGATGGACAATAGACAGATGAAGCACAATCCCATAAGCTCTTTTGGTCAATAACCAGAAGAGTTAATAACTATTGCAAAAAGTGGCTGCATTCACAAAATTATGTCACAGATTGCATCTAAGTAAAACAAAATGGCAAAGCAGCACCAAGATCTGTCAGTATATGTATCTTTAAATGATGACCATGATACGTACAAAGTTTCAAAGCAATCAATAAACCAAGAGACTCAAGTGGGCCTGATATTGCTCAAATGATTTACATAAATTGACAGTTGACTATTTAATTATGCATACTTTTGTAGCACTGCGAGAATATATCCTATGAAGACTTATCTCCCCAAATATAATAAATATGCCCATAACTGAGGTCATTCACGATCTTGCCAATAGTAAACCAAACAGATAAAAAATATTGCTTTAAGAATTGTAATAAGGTCAGTCAATCAGATGCAAGACCGCCTTATTAATATGAACATATATAGGTTACTTCAAAATTGTCCAAGATCTTGATGATATAAGCCTGTATTCCAAATTTGATCAAAACTGGACCAGATTTATGGCTTCCACAGTGATAAAAAATTCAGCCAATTGCATGCAAGATTACCTCATAAATTCAAAAGTGTCTTGCTTATTACTGTCAGTGCAAAGTCTTGATGATAGAAGTATATATTTCAAGTTTTGATCAAAACTGGATGATAAATATGGCCTCCACAGTAATGTTAACCAACCAGATGCAAGATCACCTCATTAATATGCATGGATCTCAATCATCCAAGAGTCTGATTAAACAAAATCCATATTCCAAGCCTGATACAAATCAGTTTATAAATATTGAGTCCATAGCGGTAACAAGCAATTGTTGACCGATGCACAAAGATTGATCCATGTCACACAATGGATGCATGGCCACACCATAAACATCATATAGCCTTACTAACAGGCAAGTTAAAAACTGCAAGACAAGTTCTGTTTACTAGATTTTCATGCTCAATAAACAGCTGCAAGGGCAAAAGTCCCACAAAAATTGCGAGACAAAAGTGATCTGTTAATATGTGTTATCATAATATCTACTAACTTTCATGAGAACCCAGCATGCATCTCTGATACACAAATGTGCATTCAGGAAAACACTTTTACTAGACTTACCAGGACCGTGACTTCCGACATTTAACTTTAATTATTACCCATCCATACATTTTGACCACCAAACTTTCCCTGAAACTAAAGTTGGTTCTGCAAAAGCCATTTTCCTTGAACCACAATGACCTTGAAATTTGCCCATTTTACGTACAAATTGATAGGCCTCTTCCATACTTTATGTGCAAGCCCCCACAAACTATTTTCATGGGCTATGGTCTAGTTATCACAAACTCTGGTCATGGCATATGGGTCTAGCCCCCTCAAACTCTGGTCATGGTATATGGTCTATGGTCCAAAGGTACAGTTATTATGCAAAAGCCATTTTTCTTCTTTTAGTTACAGGGATAATGACCAATGACACTTTGTTTGATGCTGTCACAGAATTAGGCAAAAAATGAATTTATTTCTTCTTGGATACAAACTAATTTCACCATTTTTGTTTCGTCGTATATGCGTTACCTGGGGTGAATAAGTGTTTTTCAAGGTAAGCGACATGTAGCGACTTACATGTACCTGGCTGGAAATCACTTGAAGTCAGGAACATTATAATCACGGGGTGCACGGGAATTTTGCCCTGAATACTGCTCACCTATTTGGGGACATATAAGGCAGAAAATTTCTAAAAAGATTACGAGTCAAAAGTATCTTGTCAAAGGAGAGATAGCTCGTCATTTTCTTTCTCCAGCCAAAGGGGTGAGTGTTAAATTTATATTTCGTTTCATTGTGAATTTTATTCAGTTTATCAATTCATGTAATGATGTCTTTATTACAATGCATGATTTAAAACTGTTGAATATTTGGAATTACTAGTCACTATTAGACTTTAAAAGCAATAGCGTAATCTAAATTTTAGATTGTTTTAGAAACAACTATTATTAGTTTGGTTTCTTCATTGTAGTTGATTGTGCCGTGATTGTGCTGTTTGATTGTGCCATTTGATTGTGCGATCAAATTGAGGTGTCTGACTGTCTGTCTGTCTACGTCTGTATCTGGCGTGAACAGGAGGTCATGATGTCTGAGGATATCTTTTGAGATGTGTAAATATCCGGAACTATCTAGAAGTCTAAATGTCCGAGTGTCAGGAGCTGTCTAGAGGTGTAAACGTCCGGGGTAGCATCTAAGTGTTTGGGACCAGTGGTTCTAATAGGTGCTGTATGCTGTCTGTATGTTAGTGTGACGTATAACTGTAGTGGATCCGTGAAGGGCAAGCGGCCGATAAAAGTATTGGGTCAACCCTAGGTATTCGGAGAAGCTGTGCGGCAATTCAACAGTTGGTGAATCGTATGGTTGTACAGGGTGGAGATGCATGTGTGTGTTTCAATTGTGGTTACAATTGAATGCACTGATATATTTAAACGGAGTTACTTTGAATCTCGGTAATATTCCAAGAAATTACATGAATCTCAAGAACAGTTAGAAACTTGACTTAATACATAAAGATGTTTGTACTTGTTATCACAATTCATACATGCAATAATATGATTTGAGGTTTATCGCAATACATACGTGCAATAATATAATTTTTGTAAAGGTTTCCTTTTATTTGAAACATTTGTGCAGTCCAGGAGGTTCCTTGGATCTGTGTTCATTTTGATTTAATATTTAATTTTATTTTCAAATTGTGAATGGTTGTGAAGTGTGATTGTGGGTTGAACGCACGAGTTATTGTGTTGATACATCATTATTTTTCATTAATAATTTATTTCATAAATTTACATCATCTTTCACATATTGTGTTTGAGTTATTAATTTGATCCACCATCCACTTGGTAACAATTCTGTTACAGATGCTTGAATCAAAAAGTCCTTTTATCACCCAAAGTTTAAATCATCCACCAGCTTTTGATGAAGGTATATGGTCAATAATTGAAATGTTGACAAAGAAACCAATTTTACTTTTAGTCATTGACCTGACCCATAACAGGCATCTTTACCCCAAATCAAAATTTACAAATGTGTACCTGGCATAAATAACTAAAACAATGACATTCAATAAAACCGAAACTAGACCATTCCCCTGACCTGCATATTGGGCTTACCACTGACAGCTATTAACTAATATATGTAAGCGGGGATGCTATACCTTTCTCCACTGGCTTTTGTTTTAATGGCTGCTGGTCTTTTTGTATGACATCTTTTTGAATATATCTGACAATTTAGGTTCAACATCCTTTCATTTGTCACAATATGTTTTGGTTTCTGCTATATATATATATATATATATATATATATGTAAATAATGAAGAAAAAAAAGAGCTGTAAAGTCATGTGCATGCTTGTTTACACTGTTATCAATTTTGTGAACATTTGCATAAACAAGAATAATCCAGTTAGATGTGTAAACTATGCCGTGTCACTTTGGTCTGTGATCGTACAGTATGGAAACCATGTATACTGCGTCAGTCATAATGACCTTGGCCTCAAACCCCAAAATTAATGGTCTTTTTCCTTATCCCTAAAACCAAGCCATCCATAAGATGTGTTACAGGTTAGTGATGTAAAACCTAAGTCCAAGTACATGTTATCCTCAAAGATGGTAGATAACTGATAATAATAATAATCAAAAACTGATGCATAATGAACATATCCTTGGGTGCAGCTCTTTTTTTTAAAAATCAATAAACATCAATAAAGAATGAGACAGATTATCCAAGAAATTGTAATTTACCAAAATTACAGCAATTCCAATGGCCACTCCAGCAAAAATCATCAGATGTTCTCTGAAGAATTGAAACAGCTTCTCGTTGCAGGGCTGTCAAAAGTGGAAAATAAATGTCAATGAATCTAGGTAAAATATAATGTTTACAAAAGAAATGACCTTCATAAATGTCACAGGCATAAATTTGAGCAAATTAAAAAAATCTTAAACTTCATTCTTTTTTAAACTAAAGCATGTGATTTTAACAATATAACTTTTTTTTATTGGTGATTTTGTTTCATACAAAATAGCATTTGATTTTAACAATATAATTTTTTTTATTGCTGATTCTTTTCATACAAAATGGCATGTGATAAAACATTATAATTATTTTTATTTAACAATATAATTTTATTTTATGGCTGATTCTTTTCATACAAAATGGCATGTGATAAAACATTATAATTATTTTTATTTAACAATATAATTTTATGTTATGGCTGATTCTTTTCATACAAACTGGCATGTGATTTTAACATTATAATTATTTTTATTTAACAATACAATTTTTTTATTGCCGATTCTTTTCATATAAAATGGCATGTGATTTTAACATTATAATTTTTTTTATTGCTGATTCCTTTCATACAAAATGGCATGTGATTTAAACAATATAACTTTTTTTTATTTCACAATATAATTGTTTTGTATGGATGATTTATTTCATACAAAATGGCATGTGATTTTTAACAATATAATTTTGTTTTATTGCTGATTTTTTTAATACAAAATGAAGTGATTTTAACAATATAATTTTTTTATTATAGGTGATTTTTTTCATACAAAATGGCATTTGATTTTAACAATATAATTTATTTTTGATTCCCGATTCTTTTATTACAAAATGGCATGTGATTTTAACAATATAATTTTTTTTATTGCTGATTCCTTTCATACAAAATGGCATGTGATTTTAACAACATAATTTTTTTATTTAACAACATAATTTTTTTGTATGGATGACTTTTTTCATACAAAATGAAGTGATTTTAACAATATAATATCTTTTTTATTGGTGATTCTTTTCATACAAAATGGCATGTGATTTTAACAATATAATTTTTTTTATTGCTGATTCTTTTATTACAAAATGGAATGTGATTTTAACAATATTATTTTTTATTGCTGATTCTTTTATTACAAAATGGAATGTGATTTTAACAATATTATTTTTTATTGCTGATTCTTTTCATAAAAAATGGCATGTTATTTTAACAATATATTATATTTTTTATTGCTGATTCTTTTCATACAAAATGGCATGTGATTTTAACAATATAATTTTTTTTATTGCTGATTCCTTTCATACAAAATGGCATGTGATTTTAACAACATAATTTTTTTTATTTAGCAATATAATTTTTTTTTATGGATGACTTTTTCATACAAAATGAAGTGATTTTAACAATATAATATCTTTTTTATTGGTGATTCTTTTCATACAAAATGGCATGTGATTTTAACAATATATTTTTTTTTATTATAGGTGATTTTTTCATACAAAATGGCATGTGATTTTAACAATATATTTTTTTTATTGCTGATTCTTTTATTACAAAATGGAATGTGATTTTAACAATATTATTTTTTATTGCTGATTCTTTTCATAAAGAATGGCATGTTATTTTAACATTAAATTTTTTTTTATTGCTGATTCCTTTCATACAAAATAGCATGTGATTTTAACAATAAAATTTTTTTTATTGCTGATTCCTTTCATACAAAATGGCATGTGATTTTAACAATATAACATTTTTTTTATTTCACAATATAATTTTTTTGTATGCATGATTTATATCATAAAAATGGCATGATTTTTAACAATATAATTTTGTTTTATTGCTGATTTTTTTCATAAAAAATGAAGTGATTTTAACAACATAAATTTTTTTATTGGTGATTTTTTTTCATACTAAATGGCATGTGATTTTAACAACATATTTCTTTTAATTTAACAATATAATTTTGTTTTATTGCTGATTTTTTTTCATACAAAATGAAGTGATTTTAACAATATAATATTTTTTATTGTTTTTTTTCTACATACAAAATGGCATTAGATTTTAACAATATAATTTATTTTTAATTCCTGATTCTTTAATTACAAAATGGCATGTGATTTTAACAATATACTATTTTTTTTTTATTGGTGATTCTTTTCATACAAAATGGCATGTGATTTTAACAGTATAATTTTTTTTATTATAGGTGATTCTTTTCATACAAAATGGCATGTGATTTTAACAATATAATTTTTTTTATTATAGGTGATTTTTTCATACAAAATGGCATGTGATTTTAACAATATAATTTTTTTTATTGCTGATTCTTATATATCACATACCTCCGCCAATGTTTTCTGGCATGTTTCCACTTTGGCAAAGTTTTCTTGATACAATGTTATATACTCAATACCACCACTCTTTGTAGCACCACAGCATTCAAACTGAAAAAAAAGGAGCCAATGCATATGTGTGAACATTTTACTCTCTTCAATCTGATAAGATTTTGTGCAGCCAAAATATATATATATATATATATATATATATATATATATATATATCCATGAAAAAATGGAAAGCAGTGTTATATAGCAGCACAGCTGGTGTCACATGATTCCAAAGATAAAAAAGACATAATTATAGAATTGGGGATAAGGAGAAGATAATAAAAAATGCAAAAAATATTATATAATTTGGGGAAAAGATTACAAAGACATAATTATAGAATTTGGGAAAAGAGAAGATATAAAAAAGACATAATAATAAAGCTGGGGAAAATAGAAGATAAAAACACATAATTATAGAATTGGGGAAAAGGAGAAGATAAAAAAAAATGCAAAAAATATTATATAATTTGGGGAAAAGAAGATTACAAAGACATAATTATAGAATTTGGGAAAAGAGAAGATATAAAAAAGACATAATAATAAAGCTGGGGAAAATAGAAGATAAAAACACATAATTATAGAATTGGGGAAAAGGAGAAGATAATAAAAAATGCAAAAAATATTATATAATTTGGGGAAAAGAAGATTACAAAGACATAATTATAGAATTTGGGAAAAGAGAAGATATAAAAAAGACATAATAATAAAGCTGGGGAAAATAGAAGATAAAAACACATAATTATAGAATTGGGGAAAAGGAGAAGATAATAAAAGACAATTATTGAATTGGGGAAAAGGAGATGATAAAAGAAGACATAATTATAGAATTGGGAAAAAGAAGAAGATAAAAAAAATGAAAAAAATATTATAGAATTTGGGAAAAAGAAGATTAAAAAGACATAATTATAGAATTGGGGAAAAGAGAAGATATAAAAAAGACATAATTATAGAGTTGGGGAAAAAGAGAAGATATAAAAAAAGACATAACTATAGAGTTGGGGAAAAAGAGAAGATAAAAAAAAACATATTTATAGAATTGGGGAAAAAAGAGAAAATATAAAAAGACATAATTATAGAAATGGGGAAAAGGAGAAGATATAAAAAAAGACATAACTATAGAGTTGGGGAAAAAGAGAAGATAAAAAAAAACATTTATAGAATTGGGGAAAAAAGAGAAAATATAAAAAGACATAACTATAGAATTGGGGAAAAAGAGAAAATATAAAAAGACATAATTATAGAATTGGCGAAAAGGAGAAAATATAAAAAGACATAATTATAGAATTGGGGAAAAGGAGAAGATATAAAAAGACATAATTATAGAATTGGGGAAAAGGAGAAGATATAAAAGAAGACATAACTAAAGAGTTGGGGAAAAGGAGAAGATAAAAAAAAACATATTTATAGAATTGGGGAAAAGGAGAAGATATGCATCCTTTGCCTTAGATGCCCAACACACACAAAAATAGGGCTTTAAGAGTGGCAAGAAACCCAGACAGTCTCATGGATGATCGCCTCTTTTATATGCACTTATCTCGCTCCTTATAGAAATAATCCAAGATCTTGATGATAGAAGTATATTCAAATATTGCCCAAATTTAAATTATAAAAAAGGGTTTTCACGGTGTAACAAGTTCAGCCAATCAGATCCAAGATAACAACATTAATATGGATGGATCATGGATCTCACTTGTTATCCAACCCAACCAAGATCTTGAAAATGTAGACCGTATTTCAAGTTTGATCCAAATCAGATCCGAAATATGACTAGTAAAAGCAATCTGATGCATCCCACTCATAACTAAACTTGTACATGTTTTTCCAAATCTAATCCAAATTAGATCAAAAATATGGTTTTCTCAGTGGTACAGTAAAACCTGTCTTGAAAGACCACTGCTATGTAAGACCACCTGTATTGAGACACCACACTCTCAGTGCACAAATGTATTGATTATATAACAATACAACCTGTTATGAGAGACCACCTGTCTTGAGAGGCCTTATCTTTTTGGCAAGAGGTGGTCTCTCAAGACAGGTTCTACTGTATTAAGGTCATAAAATATACATTTGCTTATGCTGGAATTTAAGAAAGATCAACTTAACTTCAATGATTACAACTTATTTGGATTCTCATGTAAGTAAAGTTGTTTCTTTTACACAGTTATTTTCTTTACATTATTAATAGAAATTATTTCAGTTTTTATTTTGAAAGACGCAATGTAATAGTCTGTGATAATATTTTATCATTAATATCTATTCTCTAATTTACAACATGTTCATAAGTTTTTTACTTATTTATTTACCAAATAGGGGAGATTTCAGTCTTTGTTTCTGGGCAAGATATCAGGTTAAAGGGGGGTGGGGGTCTCTTTTCTACATAACTCTTATAAGGATGTACTAGATGTCACTTGGATATGGTGTTGGTGACAAATATTTTAAGAGCAATGGTCAATTCCTACCAATCATCTTACTGTAATATGTTACATATTCAGGATATTCCAGAAGCAAGTCATAGGGTCAGATATCTGATAATCCATTTCCTGTTCGTGTCCTGCCATCTGAACTCAACAATCTTTTAAACATCATAAATGCATGAAACAGAATGCCTGAAGGGTGCCAACACCTATCTCTTTCACCTAGAATGGTGCATCTTCGTCTTGCTTTGTAACTACTACTGACATTAGACTTTTTTCAACATTTCCTCCTTCTCTCACTGCATATTTTAGTAGTGTATGGCTTAAGCAAAAGATCTGGCCCTGAGATGTTAGAAACCCTTGTTTTTAGGTGCATCGGGAGTCCTCCCAGATTAAATTTGTTTAGCAATAAAAAGCGTCAAGTTATCTGACCACCTATGTGGCAGTTAAGAGTGTAATCTTCTCAATACCAGGATTGGCACCAAATACCAGTAAATTTTCGGTTACTGCTGGAGTAAAAGGCATAGTGGAGAGGGTGGGAAGGTGTATGTGTATTATAAAATCGGGTAAATATTATCAAAGAAATAAATTTTACTTAACTGGTTTCTTCTTCAAATATAATACCTGTTCTTAATACATCAAAAGAAAAGGTAAGGGTGAAGATAGATACATCCCCTTACCCCTGAGAGACCTTCTCAAGTCCCGATATGTTTCAGGAGCGACTTCTAAAGGAAGACACACCCTTATAAAGCTTCGAGCGGCCTCAAAATGGTAATGTTTGCAGCATGTTTGTAGGTTCCATCAGATCAAATTGAGCCTTTTAGGATGAAAGATCTCTGAGAAGTGAAGAAGTATTCTCAGACCTCCTTCCCACGGCATGGATAATAACATAACAGTTTTGCTCATATGCAATGTTTGTGTCAAATGTGCTTGTTAGCTGAGAGGCAAAGCAAATTCATTGGGATAACATTATATCCAATATGCAGAATGAATAATCTACTTTATTCAAGATGAAAGTGTCTTTGCTGACATCGTCCACTTCCTCTATGATAGCATGTCATCTCCCTTGACACAAAAACCTTCTTTAACTACGACTTCTGAGCTTGCAATGGGTTCTTTAGGAATTTATTACCAAAGTCTGATTACCTATGTATGGCATCCTGTTCTAGACATAAGAGCAGGGGGCATCATGAATGATACTGCCCCATCTTGTCAGACATGCATGAAGTGGATCCACCAATAAGACATGATTCTGCCTGCCATTCACCAATGCATTGAGGAGGAAGGACTTCTATGACAGGTAACCAGTGATGCTCTTGAGATCAGTTTAAAATGGTGTCTTGCTCTGGCAGTCAAATAGCCATGATCCATTCCACTTGGGCATGGATCCAACATCATTGGACATGCGTAATCCAATATGAACAGAAGATCAAGGTCTTAGGTTTGTCTTGTATCCTCTCTTTTATTATAACATAGTGTGCCAGTGATCGTGGATTGGTAGGTTTTAATTTTGACTGGAGCTATTTCTCACTGAAGATCCATAGGAAGTTAGCTATTGACGAAAGCAAGTCTACAGTGGTATAAAGTGTTCTTGTGTGCACCTCTGTGAAAATGTTTTCATTTGCCTTTATATACCTTTCAAAGTGGATGAGCCATCTTGCACGAGGGATTTTCCACCACTTGATGTTCCTAAGGGTATACTTTAATAAGGTCCAGACATGCAGCTTGAGTGATGCAATCAGGATGAGGAGACGCATCAATTCTTTTGCTTCCTTTGGAACCTATGGTGTTGGACAACTGTATACATTTAGCCATTTAAATCAAAAGAAAGAGCATCAATTATCGAGGCCTTCTAGATCTGGGACTGGTGAGACAAAGGTTGGGATTTTGGCATTTCACCATGTCACCAATAGGTCCATCATAGGTTGATCCCATTGGGCACCAACCAAGGGATGAAGAAACCATTCCATTTGTATTAGTACATTCTTGTGGGAAAATGAGCCTGCCAGTACATCAGCTGGCCTTGGATATATTGAATGTGGACATGGATTTGTCATTGAGGACATCAACTTAGAACATCACAAGCAAGGTCTGTGGATTTGGCTCCACCTTGCCATTTGAGACATGTAGAGTTGTCAGACAGAATCAGAATTACATTCCCATGTTGTTGTAGGTTCTCCAACCACCAATGAAAAGCTTTTGGAATGGGTTTCAGTTCAAGAATGTTTTGTAAATAAAGATCCTGAGGGTGCAACACCTCACTGGCATCCTAAAAGGGTAGGATACTTGCTTCCTCCAGTCCTGTTTTTGTATCAATGCAGATCATAATTGCTTCAGGCTGTACTTGAAGAGGTATCCCCAATGCGAGTCACGTGAGACTTCCCAACCTTCCAGATGGAACCTCATATTTTGCAGATTGTGAAAGTTGGTCCAATGGTCAAAGTTTCAGCTTCCATTTGGACCAAAGAATTATTATAATGCGAGTCCAAGAATGTGACTCAGGACTATGATGTCCACTACTGCATTGAGAAAACCCAGCAGGCAAAGGAATTCTATATAGTGGGTGGATTGTTCTGAATAGGCAAAGAATCCACCATTGCAATAGCAAAAATTCTCATTCCTGGGGAGGACATACTTTGTTTGCTTGACTGTTAAGTTCTATACCTAAATGACTGAAATCTTGAAATTACAAGAGATGTTTTTCTTGATAAGACAGCATGGAGGGTAACAGGTAATATCACGTATTTCCCATAGTTTTTTGTATCTAAATCACTGACTTCTGGAAGCTGTGCTAGTGGTGATGTAAAGTCACACTGATTGCTTAGTATCCTGAATTGATGGAATTTAGAACCCACTGTTGTATTCCATCACGAACCCAAGAGCATAATAAAAGAAATGCTATGGTTGATGACCATGAGCAAACTTCCACATTTGTAGGTGAAAGGAATTCTGGGCAAAGTAGGAAATGTGCACTATGTGATAGAACAATCAGAAAACAACTTATCGGGGTCATATGTCATCATGTCATTCAGCAGCAGAGAAAACAATCGTCCACCCTCTTTTTCACAAAGTTCAGGAGAATTTTCAATGGCTGTAATTTCAGTAAGACTACTTCCCAGTAATCTGTGCTCTAGCAAAGTCCATTGATGACTGCCTTGAAAAATGCCTCCACTGTAGCTAAATATTTGATTGGTGGAAAGAAGGCATCTTTGGTGACTTGTTTGTGAATTATGTCAACCTGATCATTAAAAAGGGATAAAAAGGCGGCAAAGGAAGCCATGTTACGCCTATTGAAAGATCATCACAGATCCACACTGATCTCATGCTCATGATGTTATGAATCAACTGATGGGTATCCAAATGTTAAACTGGTGTATTAGTGAAATATCACCTACACAATTTGAGTGAAGGCATCAGCAAGACAAAGTATCCATAGGTGCTTGGGACTTGCAATTGACGAAAGGTCAGTAATTCTGTCAGGCTGAGGAAGCAATTGAAAGTAGATTCTTCCAAAGTCATTGATCACCTGATGTCAAAATTGTTCACCAGACACCAGGCTGTAGAAGAATGAGGGCATAACTCTGATAGAAGGGGGACAAAAACTTCTTCAGTCTAAGCCTGTTTTCAGGCTTCATAGTAAGATCTAATAATGAAAAGGAAACTTAAGAACCTGTTTTTGTCATAGGAGATTAAGCTAGTGAAGTCGGTGTCTCTTGTGCTACTGTGAAGTAGTTGGCGCAGAATTTCGAGGATGGCAGCTCTTGTAGCATTTATAAGCTAGATCCTGTTACTTCCAAGGTGCCACTGTGAAGAGGCACCTTTTGGGTGGCAAAGACTTGAGGGCAAATTAAGAGACATTTCATGGAAACTGAGGCACCAAGTTGGGCCTCATACACAGAAGTGTCCTGAGGTACTATGTAGGTTAGATTCCGATCCAAGAGGGTGCCTATATAAACTGGACATAATAAACAGGAAGTGCTTAGCAGAACTATGTGGTTTAGACTGACCGATGAGAGCGCCTGTATAACTGAACATTGTCTGGCAACAGTAGGTGGGTTAGACTGCTGTATAATTTGGTTCCCGAAACGAGTTTTAAGTACAGAGGCACTAAGTTGGGCCTTGTACATGGAAATGCCAAGTGGCACTATGCAAGTTGTGGAACTGGACAACATTTTTCTGGTGGATGATACAGTAGTATTGATTGTGATCATGGAGCGTCACTATTAATACTTACAGTTGGCACTAGATAAACAAGTCTAGTAATAAGCTGGCCATATTTTGACTGCCTATACAGGTAAAATAACTGAAGTATCACATAAAATAAAACCATGCATCAAGTGGATGCCATGAGTATACCATGTATAGAAAACTTACCTGTATGCATCTAACCATGGAATAAGCTATACATCACTATAAATGAGTTTTTAATAAACTATGTACATAACTATGAAGTGGATACCAAGACAGTGTAGAAAACGTACCTGTATGTATCTGGACATAGTGGCAATTTTACAGTAGTATTAGATTTGTCTACACCATGCACCAGACCCGCACTTACTAATATGCTTAAATCAATGCAATTTTGACCCCTGCAGGTAAGTATCAATGAGATGCAGGAAGGATTCAAGACATACTGAAACCTAGCTTGGACTTTGGTCAAGCAAGCTGAATGGAGTTAATTTTTTTTTTTTGGGGGGGGGGGGGCTTGATCATAAGTCATTTACAATACAAAGTACACTGACCATACTACACTTGTACTGGTTGATAGTGTTGTTTAGTGTACTTCAGCAACATATGATGATGTACTATTTAGGCACATGGTGAACTATATTTGCCAAGGGTAAATTACACTTAACTTCATATTTACAAGAAAGGTATATCTGGATGCTTTATGGGCTACCTTGTTTATTAAAAGTGGACAAAGAGTAAAATTAAATGCCCCCCACACCATAGTAGAAATTAAAATGGCAAAATAGTTGATTACATCCACTTGAACCGTGTCCATAAACTGTTTCTTGCCAGGCTGCTTTTCATCAAAGTAGTGTTTCACACCGTCTAAGAGAGCTTCATTAACCAGTTCCTTTGCCTGAAATAAAAATTAACATTTAATTAAAGTCACATATGGAGAAAATAAAAAGAAATATTTTTTCAACACAACCTAGAGAACATGCAATGGCTTGCCATCACAAACCCTGCTTTTTGCTGCATATTCCAACAACAATCCCCGACCACTGTATATTCTGCTCTGTCACACCCACCACCCTTCCTAACAGATTAATTGCAGATACAAAGAAACATCTCAAGATCCACATCGCTTGGAATTAAATTAAAATATCACTTTTTATGAGTTTTCATTTACAAAATGTCTCTATTTTCATTTATGGAATGTCTCTATTATTTTCATTTATATAATGTCTCTATTTTTATTTACGGAATGTCTCTATTATTTTAATTTACAGAATGTCTATTATTTTGATTTACAGAATGTCTATTTTAATTTACAGAATGTCTCTATTATTTTCATTTACATAATGTCTCTATTATTTTCATTTATATAATGTCTCTTTTTTCATTTACGGAATGTCTCTATTATTTTCATTTACAGAATGTCTCTGTTTTCATTTACAGAATGTCTCTATTATTTTCATTTACATAATATCTATATTTTCATTTACAGACCGTCTCTATTTTCATTTACATAATGTCTCTATTATTTTCATTTATATAATGTCTCTATTTTCATTTACGGAATGTCTCTATTATTTTCATTTATATAATGTCTCTATTATTTTCATTTATATAATATCTTTATTTTCATTTACAGAACGTCTCTATTTTCATTTACATAATGTCTCTATTATTTTCATTTATATAATGTCTCTATTATTTTCATTTACAGAATGTCTCTATTTTCATTGACAGAATGTCTCTATTATTTTCATTTACATAATATCTATATTTTCATTTACAGAATGTCTCTATTTTCATTTACAGAATGTCTCTATTATTTTCATTTACAGAATGTCTATTATTTTATTCACAGAATGTCTCTATTATTTTCATTTACAGAATGTCTATTATTTTCATTTACAGAATGTCTCTATTATTTTCATTTACAGAATGTCTCTATTATTTTCATTTACATAATGTCTCTATTTTCATTTACAGAATGTCTCTTATTTTCATTTACAGAATGTATATTATTTTCATTTACAGAATGTCTTTATTATTTTCATTTACAGAATGTCTATTATTTTCATTTACAGAATGTCTCTATTATTTTCATTTACATAATATCTTTATTTTCATTTACAGAATGTCTCTATTTTCATTTACAGATTGTCTCTATTTTCATTTACAGAATGTCTCTATTATTTTCATTTACAGAGTGTCTATTATTTTCATTTACAGAATGTCTCTATTTTCATTTACAGAATGTCTCTATTATTTTCATTTACAGAATGTCTCTATTTTCATTTCATTTATATAATGTCTCTATTTTCATTTACAGAATGTCTCTATTATTTTCATTTACAGAATGTCTCTATTTTCATTTACAGAATGTCTCTTATTTTCATTTACAGAATGTCTCTATTTTCATTTCATTTATATAATGTCTCTATTTTCATTTAGAGAATGTCTCTATTATTTTCATTTACAGAATGTCTCTATTTTCATTTCATTTATATAATGTCTCTATTTTCATTTAGAGAATGTCTCTATTTTCATTTAGAGAATGTCTATATTTTTTTCATTTACAGAATGTCTCTATTATTTTCATTTACAGAATGTCTCTATTATTTTCATTTACAGAATGTCTACTATTTTCATTTACAGAATGTCTATTTTAATTTACAGAATGTCTCTATTATTTTCATTTACATAATGTCTCTATTATTTTCATTTATATAATGTCTCTATTTTCATTTACGGAATGTCTCTATTATTTTCATTTACAAAATGTTTCTATTTTCACTTACAGAATGTCTCTATTATTTTCATTTACATAATATCTATATTTTCATTTACAGAATGTCTCTATTTTCATTTACAGAATGTCTCTATTATTTTCATTTACAGAATGTCTATTATTTTCATTTACAGAATGTCTATATTTTCATTTACAGAATGTCTCTATTATTTTCATTTACGGAATGTGTCTATTATTTTCATTTACAGAATGTCTATTATTTTCAATGTCTCTATTTTCATTTTGCGAATGTCGCTATTATTTTCATTTACAGAATGTCTCTATTATTTTCATTTACAGAATGTCTCTATTATTTTCATTTACAGAATGTCTCTATTATTTTCATTTACAGAATGTCTCTATTTTCATTTACAGAATGTCTCTATTATTTTCATTTACAGAATGTCTATTATTTTCATTTACAGAATGTCTCTATTTTCATTTGAGAATGTCTATTATTTTCATTTACAGAATGTCTATTATTTTTATTTACAGAATGTCTCTATTATTTTCATTTACAGAATGTCATTATTTTCATTTACAGAATGTCTATATTTTCATTTACAGAATGTCTCTATTATTTTCATTTACATAATGTCTCTTTTATCATTTACAGAATGTCTCTATTATTTTCATTTACAGAATGTCTATTATTTTCATTTACAGAATGTCTCTCTTTTCATTTTAGAATGTCTATTATTTTCATTTACAGAATGTCTCTATTTTCATTTACAGAATGCCTATTATTTTCGTTTACAGAATGTCTATTATTTTCATTTACAGAATGTCTCTATTATTTTCATTTACATAATGTCTCTATTTTCATTTACAGAATGTCTCCATTATTTTCATTTACAGAATGTCTATTATTTTCATTTACAGAATGTCTCTATTATTTTCATTTACAGAATGTCTCTATTATTTTCATTTACAGAATGTCTCTATTTTCATTTACAGAATGTCTCTATTATTTTCATTTACAGAATGTCTCTATTAGTTTCATTTACAGAATGTCTCTATTTTCATTTACAGAATGTCTATTATTTTCATTTACAGAATGTCTATTAGTTTCATTTACAGAATGTCTCTATTTTCATTTGAGAATGTCTCTATTTTTTTCATTTACAGAATGTCTCTATTTTCATTTACAGAATGTCTATTATTTTCATTTACGGAATGTCTCTATTAGTTTCATTTACAGAAAGTCTCTATTACTTTCATTTACAGAATGTCTATTATTTTCATTTACAGAAAGTCTCTATTACTTTCATTTACAGAATGTCTATTATTTTCATTTACAGAATGTCTCTATTATTTTCATTTACAGAAAGTCTCTATTATTTTCATTTACAGAATGTCTCTATTTTCATTTACAGAATGTCTCTATTATTTTCATTTACAGAATGTCTCTATTATTTTCATTTACAGAATGTCTCTATTTTCATTTACAGAATGTCTATTATTTTCATTTACAGAATGTCTATTAGTTTCATTTACAGAATGTCTCTATTTTCATTTGAGAATGTCTCTATTTTTTTCATTTACAGAATGTCTCTATTTTCATTTACAGAATGTCTATTATTTTCATTTACGGAATGTCTCTATTATTTTCATTTACAGAAAGTCTCTATTACTTTCATTTACAGAATGTCTATTATTTTCATTTACAGAAAGTCTCTATTACTTTCATTTACAGAATGTCTATTATTTTCATTTACAGAATGTCTCTATTATTTTCATTTACAGAAAGTCTCTATTATTTTCATTTACAGAATGTTTCTATTTTCATTTACAGAATGTCTCTATTATTTTCATTTACAGAATGTCTCTATTATTTTCATTTACATAATGTCTCTATTTTCATTTACAGAATGTCTCTATTATTTTCATTTACAGAATGTCTATTATTTTCATTACAGAATGTCTCTATTATTTTCATTTACATAATGTCTCTATTTTCATTTACAGAATGTCTCTATTATTTTCATTTACAGAATGTCTATTATTTTCATTTACAGAATGTCTATTAGTTTCATTTACAGAATGTCTCTATTTTCATTTGAGAATGTCTCTATTTTTTTCATTTACAGAATGTCTCTATTTTCATTTACAGAATGTCTATTATTTTCATTTACGGAATGTCTCTATTATTTTCATTTACAGAAAGTCTCTATTACTTTCATTTACAGAATGTCTATTATTTTCATTTACAGAAAGTCTCTATTACTTTCATTTACAGAATGTCTATTATTTTCATTTACAGAATGTCTCTATTATTTTCATTTACAGAATGTCTATTATTTTCATTTACAGAATGTCTCTATTATTTTCATTTTCAGAATGTCTATTATTTTCATTTACAGAATGTCTCTATTATTTTCATTTACAGAATGTCTCTATTATTTTCATTTACAGAATGTATTATTTTCATTTACAGAATGTCTTTATTATTTTCATTTACAGAATGTCTATTATTTTCATTTACAGAATGTATTATTTTCATTTACAGAATGTCTTTATTATTTTCATTTACAGAATGTCTATTATTTTCATTTACAGAATGTATTATTTTCATTTACAGAATGTCTCTATTATTTTCATTTACAGAATGTATTATTTTCATTTACAGAATGTCTTTATTATTTTCATTTACAGAATGTCTTTATTATTTTCATTTACAGAATGTCTCTATTATTTTCATTTACAGAATGTCTATTATTTTCATTTACAGAATGTCTATTATTTTCATTTACAGAAAGTCTCTTATTTTCATTTACAGAATGTCTATTATTTTCATTTACAGAATGTCTTTATTATTTTCATTTACAGAATGTCTATTATTTTCATTTACAGAATGTATTATTTTCATTTACAGAATGTCTCTATTATTTTCATTTACAGAATGTATTATTTTCATTTACAGAATGTCTTTATTATTTTCATTTACAGAATGTCTTTATTATTTTCATTTACAGAATGTCTCTATTATTTTCATTTACAGAATGTCTATTATTTTCATTTACAGAATGTATTATTTTCATTTACAGAATGTCTTTATTATTTTCATTTACAGAATGTCTATTATTTTCATTTACGGAATGTCTCTATTATTTTCATTTACAGAAAGTCTCTATTACTTTCATTTACAGAATGTCTATTATTTTCATTTACAGAATGTCTCTATTATTTTCATTTTCAGAATGTCTATTATTTTCATTTACAGAATGTCTCTATTATTTTCATTTACAGAATGTATTATTTTCATTTACAGAATGTCTTTATTATTTTCATTTACAGAATGTCTATTATTTTCATTTACAGAATGTCTCTATTATTTTCATTTACAGAATGTCTCTATTATTTTCATTTACATAATGTCTCTATTTTCATTTACAGAATGTCTCTATTATTTTTATTTACATAATGTCTCTATTTTCATTTACAGAATGTCTCTATTATTTTCATTTACATAATGTCTTATTCAGTACATGTAATACCTGATTAGCCAGAATTGTATTTTATCATAAAGGTTTTTTAAAACTTAGCATTGTTGAAATCGTATACATCTTATCTATCTACTTTATTGTTCATCAATTGTTTCCCTTTGTGTGTTAAGCCATTGGGCTGTAGTTTACCTAGACTGCTTCATTGTTATTTTCCGACAATAATGGTATAACAGAGAACAGCTATTCAACCATATGTATCTGCAACAGATCAACATATGGTTGTTTGATTCTGAGAGACTGAGGAAGACATTATATTGCAGGTATCACATTAAAAGACGGATTACCCTTGCTGTTTAAACAAAAAGTGAGATTGTTTAATGTTAAAATAGTAAGAGCATATTTAAATGATGGGATCCACAACCTCCTCCATGTCGCATGGGGGATTACTAGTTAACATGATGGATGGAGGGATGTATAGAGTGAGTGGGCAAGTGATAGAAGGATGAATGGACATCAGTAGGTATTTAAACTGTGATGGGTGGAGGGATGAATCAATGGATATATATGGGGGGAAATGCAAAAAGACACGTGGCATCAACTAGCTATTTAAAAATTGCAAAAGAATTATGACAAAATATTTAGTAATACATACCCCATCTTTAGCAACAATTGCCCATATACCAAATCCAAGAAGTGCAGCAAAAATGATGAACAAGCTGGCAAAGAACTGAAAGAAAAAGTTACAATTAAGTGATCTACATTCTAATGGCTGTAATAATCTACTTAACAATGTAATATTTCAACTGATTAACTGATTTTTGTTTTGTGATACATAGCACATCAAAGAATATGTTATATTGGGACAACAAAACAAAACTACCTTGGCAATTAGCATACCAAAGTGCATACCTGAAACTGGTTTGGACTGGCTATCATACCAACTACTAAGTGCAAGTCTAGGAATACCAACCACTGACTGCATGTCTAGGAATACCAACCACTGACTGCATGTCTAGGAATACAAACCACTGACTGCATGTCTAGGAATACCAACCACTGACTGCATGTCTAGGAATACCAACCACTGACTGCATGTCTAGGAATACAAACCACTGACTGCATGTCTAGGAATACCAACCACTGACTGCATGTCTAGGAATACAAACCACTGACTGCATGTCTAGGAATACAAACCACTGACTGCATGTCTAGGAATACCAACCACTGACTGCATGTCTAGGAATACAAACCACTGACTCTTAACTGCTCCGGTGGCCTAGTGGTTAGAGCATCCGCCATGGGAGCAGGAGGTCATGGGTTTGATCCCTAGCCAAGTCATACCAAAGACTTACAATAATGGTACTAACAGCTACCTCGCTTGATGCTCAGCATTAAGAGGTTAGTGTTAGGACTGGTCAGCCTGTTGTCAGGATAATGTGACTGGGTGGGACATCATGCTACATGTCTGCGGCATGATGCCCCAGTGGTAGACATTACTATAAACTGCCTCACTGCAGACATCGTAGTGATATGACTGAAACATTGTTAAAGCTACGTTAAAATCCTAATCAAACAAACAAACAAACAAACCACTGACTGCAAGTCTAGGAATACCAACCCCTGACTGCAAGTCTAGGAATACCAACCACTGACTGCAAGTCTAGGAATATCCACCACTGACAGCAAGTCTAGGATCCATATACCACTGACTGCAAGTCTTGGATGCATACCACTGACTCCAAGTCTAGGATGGATACCACGGACTGCAAGTCTGAGGAATACGAACCGCTGAGTGCACGTCTAGGAATGGATACCACTGACTGCAAGTCTAGGAATGGATACCACTGACTGCAAGTCTAGGAATACCAACCACTGACTGCAAGTCTAGGAATACCAACCACTGACTGCAAGTCTAGGATGCATACCACTGACTCCAAGTCTAGGATGGATACCACGGACTGCAAGTCTGAGGAATACGAACCGCTGAGTGCACGTCTAGGAATGGATACCACTGACTGCAAGTCTAGGAATGGATACTACTGACTGCAAGTCTAGGAATGGATACTACTGACTGCAAGTCTAGGAATGGATACCACTGACTGCAAGTCTAGGAATACCAACCACTGACTGCATGTCTAGGAATACCAACCACTGACTGCAAGTCTAGGAATACCAACCACTGACTGCAAGTCTAGGAATACCAACCACTGACTGCAAGTCTAGGAATACCAACCACTGACTGCAAGTCTATGAATACCAACCACTGACTGCAAGTCTAGGAATACCAACCACTGACTGCATGTCTAGGAATACCAACCACTGACTGCAAGTCTAGGATGGATACCATGGACTGCATGTTTAGGAATACCAACCACTGACTACAAGTCTAGCAATATCATCCACTGACTGCAAGTCTTGGAATATCCGCCACTGATTGCAAGTCTAGGATGCATATACCAATGACTGCAAGTCTAGGATGCATACCAATGCCTGCAAGTCTAGGATGGATACCAATGACTGCAAGTCTAGGATGGATACCACTGACTGCATGTCTAGGAATACCAACCTCTGACTGCAAGTCTAGAAATATCCACCACTGACTGCAAGTCTTGGAATATCCACCACTGACTGCAAGTCTAGCAATATCATCCACTGACTGCAAGTCTTGGAATATCCGCCACTGATTGCAAGTCTAGGATGCATACCAATGACAGCAAGTCTAAGAACACCAACCACTGACTAAGTCTATTAATATCAACCAATGAATGCAAGTCTAGGATGCATACTAATGACAGCAAGTCTAAGAATACCAACCACTGACTGCAAGTCTAGGAATACCAACCACAGAATGTAAGTCTAGGATGCCTCCCAATGATTGCATGTCCAGGATGCCTATCAATGACTGCATGTCTAGGAATGCCTACCAATGACTGAATGTCTTGTATGCCTACCAATGACTGAATGTCTTGGATGTCTACCAATGATTGAATGTCTAGGATGCCTCCCAATGACTCCCTTGTGGTCATCAGCCATGTAGGCAGTTCTTTTGAAAATATGCACATTAATTAATATGCATAATTAGTGATAAGGAACGGTCCTTGCTCATGCAAACTGTGACCTTTGGCCCTCAGTCAAATATGGTTTGATGACCCTGAACTAAATGAAGGCTTTAATACCAAGACTGATGTTCAATAATATAGAATAAATCCCATGTATTTTATAGAAAGTACTGCAACGGTGACCTTTGACAATGAGACTTGAGAAGAACCTTACCACATATCTGCATATACACTGTTATTTCCTGAAGAGGATTAATACTGCAAGATTCATTTAAATAAAGCAAGTGCTGAAATTAATTACTTATTTTAACCAAATCCTAATGATTTGATAACTGAAAGTATGATTTCCTTTTAAAAACATTGTTACGAGAATTGCCATTAGTGGAATAATGGAATAATAACAAAAGCAGACAACTCAATCAAGCCTTATCATGTACCTAAAAGAGTTGCTTCCCTTTATATAAATTGCAATGAAAGGTCTGAAAAGCAGTGTGTATCGATTAACGTCTTAAGATTTTTGTATATAACACAACCATATCTTACAAATCTGATATATATATATATATATATATATATATATATATATATTTCATCATGCAGATGTAACTTTTCTTTAATAAATATATATTTTTCTTTATTCATATCGATCATGCATCTGGTATACTGTAAATCTCAATCTACGTAGAATTACAGTGGTCACACTCTCTTATCCCTTCTGCAGCAGGAAAGCGGGCTTAGAACAGGGGTGGCTTTCTAGAGGGCACTCAAACAAATGTGAATAATAATTACATATAAAGTAAGAAACCGTTACAAATTTTAAAATATTTAATATTTCATATAAAAGCACATGCATATTATGGAACCAACATGACAAATGGCAATGCATTGTAAAATAATTATGAATCAATCACAATACAAAATCACTATCAACAATATCAGTAAATGTCTCTTCCATTTTCTCACTACTGCAGAAAATTGTATTAGTGATGGTATTTGAATCTTTCTGATATCAAAATTCTCAGAATGATCATAGCCATTTTCCTCATTATTAGCATTTGTACCTGTCTCTATGGATTTAATATGGATAATACTTATCCAATTCCAACATCACTGCTGCTCAAGTGCTTAGACCCAAAATTGCCTTCACTAACTGATGTAATTAATATATATTGCCTTCACTAACTGATGTTATTAATATCTCTCTCATCCAGAAATTCCCATCATTTTTCAAAATGCCATTGTCAAGCCTCTGCTGAAGAAACCAACACTTTCATAATGATTTAAAGAACTACCGCCCAGTTTCTAATCTCCCGATCATATAAAAAATCTTGGAAAAAGTTGTTCTAACCCGACTTGTATCTCATTTGAATTCAAAGTCTTTTTAGCAATGTACAGTCAGCAGCCTTTGCCACAGCATTGAAACGACTCTTCTGAACGTAGTCAATGACATTCTCTCTGCTTTGAATAGCGGCAAGATTACAGTCCTTGCCCTCCTTGATTTTTCTGCAGCATCTAACACAAAACAGACCATATGATATATTACTTTACCGTCTCCAGCACATATTTGACATTCACAATACACCCTACAGAGGTTCAAATCCTACTCAGTCAACAGGACACAAATTGTATTTGCAAATTGTATTTGCAAAATGGAATAAACTCCAGCCCAGTTAATCTACCTATGTTGTGGCATTCCACAGGGGTCTGTTCTTGGACCTGTTTTTCTTCATTCTATACACTCAGCTGCTCTCAAGTGTCATAGATCATTACCAAGTGTCTCACCAACTGTACGCTGATGACACCTAAATATACAAATCTAGCCACCCAATTGAAATTGATGCTACCATCCATGGAGTAGAGAGGTGCATTTCTGATGTAAAATCATAGATGACATGTAACAAGCTGCAGATGAATGATGATAAAACTGAGGCCATTCTAATCACAACAAAAAGACTTTCTCATTCACATTCTTTACCTCAATCAATAAATATCAGCAACACCAACATTAAATTAACAGTCAGTACAAAACCTAGGTGTTACTCTAGACAGTATTCTCACATTGCACCAACATGTCATGAACATATGCAAAGCTGCATATCTTGAGCTGAGACACATCAACTCCATTCGCAAATATCTTTCAGTTGATGACACTAAAACACCACTAAAACACTTGTGTGTTCATTCAAGACTGGACTATTGTAACGCAGTTATGTCTGGTCTGTCTCAATATCTACTCCATAAACTTCAGAAAGTTAAAAACACAGCTGCTCTTCACTGCTCTTCACTGACGGACTTCAGTCCAGTATACCTATCCAGCCTCACCCATGTGTACACACCATCAAGATACTTACGCTCCTCTTCTGACAATTGTATACTCATTATTCCCACTATGAAAACAAAGTCATATGGACAATGTTATTGTGCATATCAGGGCCCAGCAACATGGAACGAATTGCCCATTGAAATTAGACACAAAGACACTGACCCCTTTCAAAAGTGTTCTTAAAACTGACATTTTTCTACTTCAAGAACAAACTTAAAGACCTAATAATGTTTCGTACCTTAAATATTTTCAGCATTTTTATGTTTTCCAGTTTCATGTTTTTGTTTCTTGTAGTCATATGATTATAAATGTTGTAAAGCGCTTAGTGCTTCTAAAGATTAGGCACAATCCAAAGTCCTCATTATTATTATTATGATTATTCTATTTTAAACTTCAAAAACAACTGAATCCTTCACTGTCAACTATATTACTTTCTAAAATTACTTGCAGTTGATCAACAATGCTTTGCAGCTTGTAACATGATTGATTGGTTATAATCTGGCACCCTTTCGAATAAAACAAAATTGTAATCTATGACAATCTGTAAAGACAGTAACTAATGTTCCATTTTCACTGAATGGTCACATGACTTCACTTTGACCAGAGCTAACACAAAATAGTGTGCTTCTCAGCTACAGAAATCTACATATATTTATATGTCTATATATATCTATATCTACATAACAGTGCAACTATATCTACAAATTTTTATTTGTTTACCTATGTGATTTTTCCTTAATCATGTCTTTGGGGGGAGGGGGGAGAGGGAGAATGAAGTTGAATACTGTATATCAATATTTTACTGAAAACTGCACAGATCCAGACCCTCCATTACATAATGCATTGGCAGATCTGAATCTGTGCAGATTGTAAGTAGTAATCCGTAAAGCAAACGCCACAGAAGGTGATCCGAATCTGCACGGTACTATGACAGATCAGGATCTATGTTGTTTGCAGTTGGAGTCATCTGACAAACAAGTAAATATGGTAAATGTAATTTTTACAAAATTAGCAGTTTATAGTAGTGAGCTATGTTTGTCTTGTTGAGTATCATTGCCTTTAGGCAGCAAATGGCAACTAAGGAAAATGTATCTGATTTAAAATTACTGCAGTATATGAGTACATAACTTCAAAAGAAAATAATTAAAAAAAACATTTAAATGCTTGTACAGCAGAGAGGTCATGCTGTGTCTTCATGGATTGGCCCAATAACTTAAATGTCTGTACAACAGACAGGTTAAGAACTGCCTTCATCGATTGGCCCAATAATTTTTGTACAAGGGTTGCGAGTGATATAATTCATGACTTGTTTCTGGTTCCATATACTGTACTCTACAAACACTTGAGATATAACTCTGAAACTCTTGCTCAATACCCCAAAATTAGACAGGTTAAATCTACATCACTAAAATTAAATATATTAAGCACACTGAGACAAAAAACAAAACTTCTAACTTTAATTTGACTGAAGTTAAAGAATGTTAAATTTATTTTACTTTTCCTTAGAATTTTAATTTCATGCAACAAAGAAAGTAAAAGGCCAGGATTATTTCCATATGTTTAATGTTTGCACTAAAGAGTACATGGCCAGGTGAAAGAGTAATAAAAACAAACTTATTTTCTTATATATAACGTTGCTATGTCACTTGATACTCACCACCTTTTAATGAGGTTAAAAGTGTATACTGATTTGAATAAAATAATTAGATTTTTTACTTTTTTGAAAATAATTAGATTTTCTACTGATTTGAATAAAATAAATAAATTCTTATAAGACTGATTCTTATTACCATGTCATTAACAATAGCAGCACTAAAAACTACTCCAATGACATTGATTACAAGATAATATCTCATAATAAGAATCATCACCTAACATGGGTTTTTATTTTCAACAAGGGGCATTAGCTGTTATCAACTATTTTAGCCAAAAACAACACTTGCCATAAGCTTAGCCATGGCAAAGTACCCTTCTCAAGGGAACTGGAAACAGTACGTTGGAATTAAGATTAGAACTCATGACCCACTTGCTACAACAAGTCGGATGCTGCACCAAGTATATGTGGATAACATACCATGAATTCGATCCACTACACGAGTTCAGTGGAACCCTATATCTTGCTTGATTACTTTCAAAAACATCAACAGACAAAATCTTAACATCCTCATCACTGCTACCTTGAACAGTAATAACTATGGCACACTGCCTACAACAGTAGTAACTATGTTACACTGCCTAGAAAAGTAATAACTATGTCACACTTCTTAAAACAATAATAACTGTCACACTGTCTAGAACAGTAATAACTGTCACACTGCATTGAACAGTAATAACTATGTCACACTGCCTAGAACAGTAATAACTACCACACTGCTTAGAACAGTAATAACTGTCACACTGCATTGAACAGTAATAACTGTCACACTGCCTAGAACAGTAATAACTACCACACTGCTTAGAACAGTAAAAACTGTCACACTGCTTAGAACAGTAATAACTATGTCACACTGCCTAGAACAGTAATAACTACCACACTGCTTAAAACAGTAATAACTGTCACACTGCCTAGAACAGTAATAACTATGTCACACTGCATTGAACAATAATAACTATAACACAGCGCCTAGAACAAGAATAACTGTCAGTGCCTTGAATAGTAGTAATTATGTCACACTCCCAAGAAATAGGGCATAACCGACTTTTGATCCAGAAATCGGATTCCGCCGGAGAGTATGAAACTTCTGATTAATCGGAGTCGGACAAGGCAGGAACGACCGATTCGGATAATAAAAATAATAAAGTTGAATTTCTATAGCACTGTGTCTAACACTGTGTGTCATTCGATAGTGCGTTAATAAAGTTAAATAAGAAGTCAGAAAAGTCCAGTATGGTCAACACAACCACGCTGTGAGACAATCTATTTGAACTGGCGGGTAAAAACCGGAAATGAAGCCGGATATGGTAAAGAACTAAGTAACATGCTAGACACGGCAAAACCAGATATCAGAAACCAGGAAACGGAAGATGAAATATTTTAGAAAAAAAAAATACAGATTTAGCATTTCCGATTAATCGAATCGTATCCGGAATCGGAAAAATTTCATGCCCAAAATCCGGAATCGGAAATCGGTAGAAAAATGCTAATCGGTTATGCCCTACCAAGAACAGTAGTAACTATGACACACTGCCAAGAACAGTAACAACTGTCACACTGCCTTGAACAGTAATAACTGTCACACTGCCTTGAACAGAAATAACTGTCACAATGCCAAGAACAATAATAACTATATCACACTACCTAGAACAGTAATAACTGCCACACTGCCTAGAACAGTAATAAGTGTCACACTGCCTAAAACATATGGCACACTACCTAGAACAGTAATAACTACCACACTGCCTAGAACAATAAAAACTGTCAGACTGCCTAGAACAGTAATAACTATGGGGCACTGCCTAGAACAGCAATAACTGTGGTACACTGCCTAGAACAGTAATAACTGCCATGCTGCCAAGAACAGTAAAACCTATGGCACACTGCATAGAAAAGTAATAACTATGGCACACTGCATGGAAAAGTAATAACTATGGCAAACTGCATAGAAAAGTAATAACTATGGCACACTGCATAGAAAAGTAATAACTATGGCACACTGCCTAGAACAATAATAACCGGCACACTGCCTAGAATAGCAATAAATATGTCACACTGCTTAGAACAGTAATAAGTGTCACACTGCCTAAAACAGTATAAAGTACCACACTGCCATGAACAGTCATAACTCACACTTCCTAGAACAGTAAAAACTGTCACACTGCCTAGAACAATAAGAACTATGTCACACTGCCTAAAACAGCAAGAACTATTGTCACACTATCAGCTGATTTGAACAGTCATCCTAGATGACACTTGGAACAATGATAAACTATGTCATGATATTTGTTAATTCAAACTGATACTCTTAACACCCTTGATGGTGATATTATATAATATATATGTACTGTTATCTTCTAACCTGAACAGACACTCGGTGACCCTTAACATTGTTATCAGTGAAAATTACATTGCACTACATCCTAACTAAAGCAGAGACTCATAACATCCTGATGACAATGCGAAGAGCAGTGATAACTACATCAAATGCTTAAGATCTTACCAATCCCAGCATGCACTGGTTTTCCCTAATGGCACCACAGCATCCCAGGAAGCCAATGACCATAATAACCACACCAATGGCAATAAGGATGTATGCTCCGGTGTACAGCATGTTAAACTGCTCATTGTTGCTCACATAGCGACTGAAGTTCTCATCCACACGTACCCAGATACCAACCCCTAGTATGGCACATCCCAGAAGCTGAAAGAGAAATAGGAATACTGACGGTTACCAAAGAATAAAAAAATTACAGAATAGAAGACCCACTATATGAATTTTTTAGTCTGAAAATTAGGATGACACAATATGTGTGCGTGAGCTTTGTATGGTATTTTCTTTTACATTAATCAGATTTGATTCCTCTGTCAAAACTTACACCCAGCCCCCCCCCCCTCCACCTCTAAGTCTATACATGTACTTCAATTCAAGTTACTCCTCAAAGCTGAAATTTGTGCCTATGACCAGCAATTAATTTAATGTGAAAGTGAAGATTACCAGCCATTAAACAATACAAATTTAAAATCCAGAATATGTTGGGCACAGGATTACATTCTTTAACATCTGATGAAATGTTTGTGAAAAACATGGTTAATCCACAAAACAAGAGTCCTGCAAAGGTACTGATGCTCTCCTAGTGAAAAGAACTTCATGATAAGACCATTTCTTACTTTTAACGGATGCGTGTTGAAACCATCTCTGATATTCTTCAATGATACATTTCTTTCAAATTAGCTGATGTGGAAGACATACTGGCTCTCAGATCTATACCATTTTCATTTAGGACAAAATAGACATTACTACAAGTTCTTTTTGTAAAACTCCCGTTGTTATAAAGATCAGCAATTTAGAAGGAGTTGTGACAATAAGATTTCCAAGACAGTCATCATGACAGTGAAATTCGATGTACAACTTGCACCATTTTTATTAGGACCAACTAGTTGTCACATGCATCCATTTGAAATGAGTCGAGATGACAATATTCTTTAGATAAGCCACCATAGTGTCCAATGCTCAGTTAGGACAACAATTAGATGCCATAAAAAACACCACGTGAAAATCGCATTCCATTTAAGTCAAGTAGTGAAACAAAGATTTTCAAGAGGACCACATATTGGATGTCAGATCAGCACAGTTTTAGTTTTAGATCAACAAAACATTACAAGAAGTCTTTTAGTGAAAACATCATGCTGATATGACCATTAATTCTGGAGTGACCACATGATTTTCATGCTGGTCACTATGTGTACGGCAACGATATGAGACACGAGATTGGCATCATTTCCATGTTGGATAAGTAAACATCATTAGACGTTTTCTAGTGAAAACACCATGTCAATTTAACTTTTCATTCATGAAGAGTAAAGATATGATTTTCAGGATGGCCATTGTGGTGCCATATTGAATGTCAGATCTATTCTATTATCTTGTCAGAACTGGACATCATAAAAACATTTTGCCGAAATACCTCGTGTCAGTATGATTTTCTGTTCAAGAGGAGCTAACGAAACTGTCAAGATATCTGCTATGGCAGACTCAACTGGATGTCATATCAGTACTGATTTTATTCATGGACACTTAGACATCCTAATAAAAATCTTTTAGTAAAGATGATTGTCACGGCAGACATTTGCGATATTAGATCAGCTCCATTTTTATGTAGGCATAATAAGAAATATTTTGGTGAAATTCCGGTGTTGATCCAACCCTACATTAAGAAGAAGAGAAAACACGACTTTCAATATTTTATTGGACCATTTTCATTTAAAACGAACTAAATTTCGCAACAAGACTTCTAGCGAAAACCCTATATCGATATGTCTTTCCGTTCAGGAAAAGAAGCGAAAACAATACTTCAAGATGGCCGCTCGAGATGCCATATTGACTGTCCGAGGACCAGCAATTGAATTTCATGGCAATCCTGCAAGTAGTTTAGGAGAAGTAGTTATACCAAACCTGTGCTAATAGGCTGACATTGGTCAATGGATGATGGACAATAACCCCTTTGAGCAAAATGCCAAAGCGAATAACAGTGATGTCATTCAAGTAATGTAAAGCTTGCAATGCACTACAGAGTATCCTCACTTAACGACCGACCTGTTTAACGACCGCGCGAACTTACGACCTGTTCTCTAGCGCGGGAAATCCGATTACTCCATCAGTCACGTTGCCGCAGTCGGTCAGCAGTACAAGTACACGAATCATTCTTAGTCTCCAGGACTAAATATTTTGTTTATAAATTTGTACTTTATTGTACACCCTATAGTACAAAATGTCAGCGAGAAGGAAGAACACGACATCATCTTTAGGAATCGCCAAGAATCGAAGGAAGGCCATCGATCTTGAGATGAAAATGAAGATCATAAACGATTTTGAAGCTGGTAAAAAAGTTAACTCGATAGCGCATGACTTGGAGCTGGCGCATTCGACCGTTTCCACCATCTTGAAGGATAAAGATAGAGTGAAGGAGACAGTGAAAGCATCGGCAGGATTTAAAGCCATGATAACTAGGCAGCGGAAAGGACTCATTCATGAAATGGAGAAATTACTGGCGATTTGGTTTGATGACCAGATGCAAAAACGAATGCCGATGAGCCTTTTAATAATTCAAGCCAAGGCACGCAGTATCTTTGAAACTCTGAAGGCGCGCGAAGTCGAAGAATCGACGGAAACATTTACGGCAAGCCATGGATGGTTTCAACGGTTTCGTCGGAGATTCAACCTGCATAATCGGAGTATCAGCGGTGAGGCAGCAAGCGCTGACGTAGAGGCAGCAGAAAAATTTGCTGATCAATTTGAAGAAATCATCAAAAAAGGCAGCTACAGTCCGGAACAGATCTTCAATGTAGATGAAACTGGACTTTTTTGGAAAAAAATGCCCGAAAGGTCCTACATACACAAAGAAGATAAAACAATGCCCGGTTTCAAGGCTTTTAAGGACAGGGTTACATTGTTGTTGGGAGGAAATATCGCTGGGTTCAAGTTAAAACCTTTTTTCATATATCGCTCTGAGAACCCACGTGCATTGAAACAGGTTAATAAGAACACGCTGCCCGTTTACTATCGTGCGAATAAGAAGGCATGGATGACGCAAGCTTTATTTGAGGATTGGTTCATCAACTGTTTCATACCCTCGGTCAAGCCTTATTGTCTGGAAAAGGGCCTTCCCTTTAAAGTTATCCTCCTGCTTGATAATGCCCCAGGCCATCCCCAGCATCTTGATGATTTAAACCCAGATGTAAAGGTAGTGTATCTGCCAAAAAATACGACTGCTATCCTACAGCCGATGGACCAGGGGGCTATTGCTACGTTCAAAGCATTATATTTGCGCACAACTTTTTCCAAAGCTGTAGCAGCAACAGAAAGTCGTGAAGTAACCCTTCGTGATTTTTGGAAATCGTACAATATTCTACACTGCATACAGAACATTGAATCAGCTTGGGAGGGAGTGACAGAACATTGTATGCAAGGCATATGGAAAAAATGCCTAAAGAGTTCTGTGAATAATTTCGAAGGGTTTGACAAAGACAATAGTATTGATCTCATACATAAAAGAACTGTGGAACTTGCCAACATCCTTAATTTAGATGCTGATGTGGAAGATATTGAAGAACTAGAGGAATATGCCGAGGGAGAGCTAACTAACGAAGATTTAATAGAGTTGGAAGCGCAGCAACACTTGGAAGAAGAAGAAGAAAAAGAAGAGGAAAGAATGGAAGAAGTACAAAAGAAGTTCACTGCAAAGGGGTTAGCTGGTGTGTTCTCGAAAGTGAATGCGGCTTTGCTAGAACTAGAGGCTATGGATCCCAATGTTGAACGGTTCACGAAAGTCGAACGGCAAATGAATGAACTTTTACGATGCTACCGTGAAATTTATGAAGAAAAAAAGAAACTTTCGCAGCAGACCACACTGACGAGATTCTTCTTGAAGGCTACAACATGTACCACTACCCCTACAAGTACTTTAATTTCCTCACCGTCATCTCCTTTACCCGGTCCTTCTAGAGCTCCTGATACCCTTGCTGATAAGTCTAATGATGACACTAATGACATGGATCCACTACTTCACTTTGAAGGATTCGATGACTAGAATGTTATTATGAATGTCTTTTTTTAACGAATAAACTGTAAGAGTTTGGTACATCATTTTCATAATTTTTGCTGATTGTATTTGTATGTTCTGTAATACATGTACATCGCTCCCTCGATAACTCGCGCACTGATAACTAGCTAACCCGCTTAATTCACGTTGTCCGGCGTGAATCACGTTTTTTTAAAAAAAGAAAATATTTTTAAATTTAAAAAAATATCGTGAACAGAACTAGCGAATGAAACCTTGATATGTCGCCCGTTTTATCGTCAGCATCGGTAAATGTGATCATCGAGAGCAATGGAATCAAGCGAAAGGTGTTCTCGGGGAATGAAAAGCTTACTGTCATAGAAAGGGTTCGTAATGGTGAATCAAGATCAAAAGTTTGTAGTGAACTTAAACTTGCCGAGTCGACACTCAGAGGTTGGCTCAAAAATGAGCATAAATTTCGGGATTATTTGCACGAAGTTGATTCTGATGAGGGATTTAAACGGAAACGGGCACACACTGCAAATGATACAGAATTAGATGATGCTGTGTACACCTGGTTCAGTGATAGCAGATATATATTTTGTTTTAGAGCAACACAAGTTTATACGTCGTTTTTCGATATGAATGTTAGCTTTTTTGATAAAAGAAATCTTGATTCATGTTGAAAGAACGATAAAACTAGAATGTATCCAAATGAACACACACAAAAAATCAGTGACATAATACACAAAGAGTTTAACGATGCACATGTTAAGAGCACTGATACCTTGTGGAATACATGTACATGTAATGTTCGTTTTTACGATCTTTTCAAGTTAATTTATCCAGAAATTAAAGTTAATTTATAAAGAAAAACGAATAACACCTTTATAAAAAAATATTTATTCACAGTTGTTTTCGTTAGGCCCCTCGGTAACTCGCGCCCTCGCTTATAGTGCATTCGATGTTTTTAACCCCTCGCTTATCGACCAATTCGCTTTACGACCTAGTCGTAAGAACGAAACCTGGTCGTTAAGTGAGGAGACTCTGTATTCCTTGAAACACTTACACTATGTATATACAAAATAACTTATTCTCAGTTCTGTACAAAGATGATATAAGCTCTGTGCAACTTAATACTCCCTTGAGAAACTGGAAAAGCAGCCAACCCCCCTAAAATGAATAAACCATCAAGACACCAGCGAAACTATCATCGACTGCAGTTATCAGCAATTAGTCATAGCAAAATACATTACTCAGCGAAAATCATATTACCATTTAATTAAGTTGCACATTACTTTGGGGGTTTTTTTGTTTGTTTTTTTTTTACAATAAGGTACACAATAAGCCAAAGCACGCAGAGCTTAAACTTGCACCCTGAACAGATGTGTATTAAATTGCTCCTGGCTGAACTATATAGCCTGTTTGTACAATCATTTGCTTGCTTAATATTTTATGTTTCAAATAAGTGTAATGGATGCGTGTTGTGAGTATGTGATTTGGATTTTTAACGCAGCTTTGACAACTGTTCAGTCATATCGCTACGATGTCTACAATCCGGCAGTTTATAGTGATGTTGAGAACTGGGGTATTATGCCGCAGACATGTAGCATCATGCCACATCTAGTCACATTATCCTGTCACGAGGCCGACCAGTCCAAACGCTAACATTTTAGCGCTACGCACCAAGCGAGGCAGCTGTTAGTACCATTTTTACAAGTCTTTGGTATGACTCGGTCAGGGATCGAACCAACGACCTCCCGCATCCGAGGAAGACGCTCTAACCACTAGGCCACCAAAGCAACCTGTGCCGGAAGCGGCACATTATACGCATAACCCAAATGTATTAGTCTAATATGCATATAATTGAAATTTGTGCGCAGAAACCATTTTCTTCTTTCAGTCAGTGACTTCAACCATTTGTCTTCTGACCCTCAAATCGATAGGTTTCCTACTAAACGTAACTGCAAGTCATCCACAAAGTTTAATCCGGGTCTAATAATATGCGAAAACCATTTTCGTAGCGCAGTCACAGCGACCTCGACCTTTGGATTCAAAACCAAACAAACATTTTTTTATACCGGGTGCAATCCACCCACAAAGATTGGGAACCCGTACATATTGGCCAACATGAGCGGAAACTTATTTTTCTTCTTCCGTCAGTGACCATGACCTTCAACCTTCAATTAAAGTTTCTTACCCCAAGTGCAAGTCATCCATGAAATTTGGTAACTGGAGATGGTGGACAAAACAGATGGGCAGACAGACATGCACAACATAATACGCATACAGCCCTAAAACTTTAACGATAAAACGTTACGGTACTGATTTTATAAAAATAAAAATAAAAAATAAAAATAAAAACAATATTAAAAAAAAAAAATAAGTGCATTTCCCACCGTCAAAGGTCAGCAAATCAATACGGGCAATATAAAACTCCGGTACAAGTACTTCATACATTATACGTCTAATTTGATAAACTTCTCTAATAAATAATGTTTATGGTAAAAATCGTCCGGTGTTGCATGCATCATCTTCGAATACATATAAAAGCAAAGTAATTATAACTTTACTTAATAGCGTTGAGGGAGCGTGCTCGCTGCGCTCCTTAATTTATCTCTGAATCCGACTTGAACAAAAGTTAAAAGTTCGCCAATTCGCTGATTACAGAGAGAGAGAGAGAGAGAGAGAGAGAGAGAGAGAGAGAGAGAGAGAGAGAGAGAGAGAGAGAGAGAGAGAGAGAGATGGAAACAATGGTCGAAGAATGACATTTGATACGTAAAACAGGTCCATGATTAGATTAGTTCAGGGGTAGAGAACAATATTTCCAACGGACTCAAACTGTAACTAGTCACAAAGCAAGGAAACCATATTTACTCGTACTATAACATTTCCCGATGGGACTAGATGATTCAATTTGGCAAAGTATTCAGCCCCCCACCCATAAAACAAAGCTTTTCTAGATGTGAAAAACAAAAGATAAGAAAAAACAAACCACACAAAAAGCCATGTGAATAAGCTTATTCTGTCCATCCCTTACTTTTTTAACAGCTAGATCTAGAGTTAAACCTTGTACATTGTCGTACCACGACAGCTAACCGGGCCTGGCTGGGCTGGGTTGTGAACAACAACAACAAAAACCAAACAACAAAAAAAAAAACACTGATAATGATTTGTAAAGGCACGCTATTCCTTCAGGCACCGCGGCGAGACAAACTACTGCAAATAAATGTTTGTTTCGGTATCGTCGTCATACACCACTCAAACTATTCCAGATCTACTGTAATTCGGTCTTGATTTCAATGTTCCCAATTTGTGCAAAACACGATAAGACGCGCACGAGTTGAGTGGCAGGATTCGCCACTAATAGTTAAAAGAACATCAAACACACGATTCAAACAAGTTGTGAGGGACTCTAGACGTGTACCCAACACTGTTGGATTGTTTCTTTAAAATGTATTTTTTTTTATGTTATGCGTACTAGTAGGCGTATACCGTATATACTGACTTGTAAGTCGAGTACATCCTCATCTGCAGAGACCCAGATCTGTCGTCTCATAATGATTCGGCAGATCTGGGTATGATCTGTTTGTTAGGAGTAAGCAGTACAACAAACAACAAAGACCCTTATCTGCAGGGCACATGATGCTACAAGTCAGGATCTTTGTTTGCAGTTTGACTCACATTATAAGCGAGTATAGAAGGTAAATATTTAAAATGAGTTGCGGTTAAACGATACTCTTTTTTTAAGAAAACAAAATATGTTATGAAACCATGAATCTTATCTCAACGTCAAAATAACACAGAAAATGAATTATGCAGTCCATATGTGAAGCAACTGTGCTTTACGCCCACCAACTACTTATTGAGAAATTAATATTTTATAAACAATAAGCACGCGTTTACCTGTCCTGGAACGTGCAATCGATGACAGTTACCATGGTAACATGACAGTTTATCTGCCGAGGGACAATTCCAACCCTATCTCTCTACAATATTGCACACATCAATTAATCTTTTGTTCGCCTAAGGCAATCTTCATATTACAGAAAGGTTATAACATCGATTAACACCATACATGCAAATTTTTCTCTGATCTCAAGTTGAAGTACCTCAACTATATATAACAATAATCGGGTATCTTTCTTAGGGGGCACCAAGCAAAGATTGCATTGCGTGTTTGATTCGAAACAATACTGAAAGCGCGGGGCCCAAGGCGGTTGCCTCGTTCGCCTTGCCTTATGGCGCGTCCTGGAAAACAGGCCAAAATGTCTTTAATATTGGGACCCACCACGCAACCGCCATGCATGATTCGTGAAGATTTTTCCTACTATGCTTTCCCGAGTCTGCATCAGTTTGGAGGACTAATTAGTCTCATTACATTTCACTGTTGTCTAATGGGGAAAGGATATCCCAGCACTAACTTTGTTCTTCTTTCTTTTTACTTGTCGAGGCAAGTACGACTTTGCAAAAGAAACCCGTGAAATTGAAAATCGTAGTTACCGGTGCACACACAAGAAATCTGAACTCATTCAAGATACGTGGACTCGATCAAAGAATACCACTGTTCATTGTCCACTATAGTTAGCCTTATTTAGGACAACCATCTAGTATTTCACACTAAACCATCACTGGACAATATTCTCTCCGTATTTATCTTCCTGTACATCCAGCATTTGAATGGACAAGAGAAGATCAAAAGGACTGACCCTAAATTAACCGAAAAAAAAATTAAGATTATTTCTTGTTTTAGCTGAAGCAATTTCGACATGCGATACCAGTTTCAAATAAGCCACTGTGACATTCATATTGTATGCAAGATCGGCATAGTTTTCACAAAGAACAACCTAGAAAACTAGACACCACTGGGCATTTTTTGCTGCAAAAACCCACACCCATTCTGATCGTCAATATGTTCATTGTAGAAGCCATGTTTGAGATCAGATCGGAGCAATTTCTTTGTAAGAAAAAACAATATAATATAAAGGGTCTTCTGGAAAAACAAAATACATAACACACACGTCCATATGACTTTCCATTGAAGTCTTGAAAAAACAAAATACATAACACACACGTCCATATGACTTTCCATTGAAGTCTTGGAAAAACAAAATACATAACACACACGTCCATATGACTGTCCATTGAAGTCTTGGAAAAACAAAATACATAACACACACGTCCATATGACTTTCCATTTAAGCACCAATAACTAGATCTCAAGATGGCTGCTTGGTGGCCATACCAGATGTCAAATAGGCACCATTTTCATTTAATAGCAATAATTAATCATAAAAAGTCGCTTGGTAAAAACCCACTGCTGACATGACTTTATATCAAGGAGGAACAGCGACAATATTTTCAAAATGGCTGCAGTAGAGGTCATAATGTTTCACATTAGCACAACTTTTATTTCCGAGCAAGCAGACACGGTAACATGTCTACGGACAGAACAAAACAAAAACAAAACAAAAAACGACACGACTTCCGGTTCCGGATGAGTGCTGATAACGAGAAAATGACTGCAATGATAGCCATACTGGATGCCAGATCAGCACCAGTTTTATATACTACCAACCAGATATCATAAGAAGTCTTAATGTGAGAACCCCATGTTGAGGTGGAGTAGCGATAACAAGATAATAAAGATCGATGCTATGTTGGCCATAGTGGATGTCTGGGCGATATCATTTTCATTTAGAACCAACTATACTTCGTAAGACGTTTTCTGGGGCAAATTATATGACGTTATAACTTTCCGTTCATGTGAAGAGGCGACATAATGATCTTCAAGATGTCTGGCATATACGTCCGATTGAAACCATTGTTTATTTACTAGACCGTGTTTCGTCCTCCCAATAGTAAAGGAGGACGGGATATTTTTTTTTATTAAAAAAAAAAGGGTTTCTAGCCGACGGACGGACTGACGGCGGAGAACATGCCATTTACCCAAAAGTTCATTTCGTCTGTAATCCAATCACATTCATTATATATTATGCTGCTCTAGTTGCATTGGCTGAATACGCTGAGGTTTTCATTGGTTGACGAGAAACTAACGGTGGTGTAAACCAGTTGGATTGAATCCCTGTAATCTGATTGATTGACAGGAAAGAACGGTTTCAAAAACCCTCTTGAGGAGGGACTAGAGTGAAACTTAAATTAAAACAATATAAATCCAAGAGAAAGCATTATATACGGAATTATTTTGATATCGAACTCGACGTAACAAGTCTCGAGTACGATCCTTCTGGCAGCCACGTGCTGCGGCTGGTGGTGTAACATCCAGCGTCTTGCTTACGTTTTAATACCTCCCAAATCACTAATACTCACGCCTCTGTATCATCGAATTTGTGAAGATGTGATATTTACAGCTTGTTTATCAATCCACGTATAAAGAAATTAAAAAGGGGGGGGGGGTGGGGGGTGCATTACATTTTGCATAGCAAACAAACTGCAGAAGATATCAGGTTTCCAAGCTGAGTACTTTTACTGATGTCAAAAGACTTCTTCATTATATGTAAACATTTCGTCTCTCCCTCTCACTGGGAGGTCAAAAGGCCACACAAAAAAGGCATAAATCGATGCATAAATGCTAAATCTCTGCAGTTCTTGTGCTTGGTATTGCTGGCTTGGTCCAGTACATGTAATGTAGTGGTCGGAACAACTGAGATATTTCCAAACAGGCAATAAACATGCAAAAAACATAATCTCTAAAGCAAATATTAATATATTCCATTCACCCGTGTGTGTGTGTGTGTGTGTGTGTGTGTGTGTGTGTGTGTGTGTGTGAGAGAGAGAGAGAGAGAGAGAGAGAGAGAGAGAGAGAGATTAGGTCAGAGGTCAAATAAGTTCAAATGCACTATAAAATGATACTCCAAAATAATAAGATAATCTTACACAGCAAGATTTTGACAAAAAATGTTTAATGAATCAAGAAGATGCTATTGAAAACCAAAATCTAAAATCTTATTGCTTTTCTCCGTTAAGTCTGTTCCAAACAAGATCATTTTAGTGCACAATTCATCTATATAATCAGCCAATCAATACCGTGAAAAATGTTATTTATGGCTATACAAGAAAGAAGCTGCCATTCAATATGCATTAAATCCCCAAAGGGTTTACATATAACGTAAACCAGGAACGTGGTGTCACTCTCATTGCTGTATTTTAAGGGCAAATATCAAGGCCAAATGTCAAATAACTGCAGCGTCCGCTATATAATTTTTTTACATTATTAATTAAATTAGTTATCCAATCGGTATGAAAATATCAGCACACTTGAAATAAACATTTTTTTAAAAAATACAAATATGTGTAAAGCATCCGCTTAACCAAGTGATTAGTTATTCTATTTAAACAATGCACGACATACTGATTAACACTGAACCCCCCCCCCTATTTTCTGATTTGTCAAGATTCAAAAACTGTTTCTATTCGACAAAAAAAAAAAACGAATAGAAAATTCAAAGTACATAAAAGTACTATGGTGCAGAAAACAGATTTTAGCTACTCTGAAAAAATTACAACATGGAGCCACGCTTTTGTTGTAAACACGAGTGTAACTATTTCAAAGAATAGCCGTATTGAGGAATGTTCGCACTGTTGGAGTCGCTTAATATAATTTAAAAAACGGAGGCAGCAATGGAATACCTATGCAGTCTCTTTTTCATAAGATACTGTCCATCAATAACTTATATTTACATAAATATGCAAAATAAAAACATTTATATTGCAGACATATGACAGGCTCTGTATGGCAATCTCGACAGGAGGCATGCGCACTGGGCTTATTCGATTATGTCTTGCACTCAAACGTAAAACGTTATACACACACACACACACACACACAGAGAGTAAAACAGCGTGAAGTTGATTTTTCCCCTTGTGCCCCCCTCCCCCAAAAAAAAACGAAACACTATTTGTACGAAAGGTAATTATGTTACGTGAAATTTAATAATAACTGTCTGCATTTTTAACTCGAGTGATCATGGGTGCCATATGTTTGATCAATTCCAGCGACATCTTCATCGGTAATCCCATATATATATATATATATATATATATATATATATATATATATATATATATATATATATATATATATATATATATGTCGTCCAAAATAAAGGCGGAAATGAGGCCACAATGGCGATATCACCCTGAATTGGGTCGCGATTTGGTGCTTGGGGATCATCCATGAATCATCTGATTCTGTGTCATCTTTTTGTGACGGAAACGTTATCTAATCCTAATTTTAAGTCTTTTGCATGGAAACAGAGTTTTCACTAGAAATAATCTTTTCAATACAACTTCTTTATTACAATCTGGAAAAAAAACTTGATAATTGCTGCGATAAACCTGATATGCTCTTAAATTTTACGATTCGAGCATCAAGTTTAGAGCAAAATGTTGATGCATGCTAATATCGACGTCCAGTCGATAATGATCAACACTGGAACAAACATGGGAAACAATGATATACATTGGATAAGGTGTTTAACGGACTACGCCCGGTTGCATTTGCTTTCATGGAGTTATTAAACAAAACTGAAGCTCTGCTTAATAAATAATTTACTGATTGTTATGCTCTCACTCCTTCAAACAGGAATGTCAATGCCATGATGTCAATATAGTGATATTAAACATTATAACGGGGTAATTCGTCAGCATATTAAGAATTGTAGTCGCCCCTGCATTAGTTTACCCCCTTCACATAGCTTTACTGACTACTGTTACATACAAGACATCCCCCCACCACAGACACACAAAGACACAAACGTTTTTATTTTTTATCGGAATCAAGATGCAAACGTTACTTTAACTCGTGCTGGTAAAGCTTGAACAAGAGCTCTTATTCCTTCCAACAATGAAGCACGTTATAAACACCTTTTCATGTACATTAATTAGTAGGCATTACATGTCATGTAAGTAATGGAAATAGAAATATCTGCGTTACAAAATTTTCATTACAGCTTTTTTTTCTTCCGCACACAAGAGTCAGTAAAACTTGACTGTTTTCTTAACTACGACCCAGTTCTATCCAAACTAAAATTAAGGAGTTTGCATTGCAATGCACAATATGCAGTTTTGCAAGGCACGAATAGAAAATGGCTTTTCGTATCACTATCGCAAGGACATTATAATTTAGGTCAATACAAGTGGAAAACATTTATCAGTGACGTTGATCTGGAAGACAACATTGACTGTGATATAGTGTATCCCCTAGCGGTGCAAGACTGAGTCAAAAATCTCCTTGATGTCAAAACTGGGGTTCAGACTGAGTAATAAAACTGACAACAGAAATTGTGGGAAGCGACTATTGACCCCGCCCACTTACCCATGTGTGCGAACGTCCATGGGACGCGCCATTTCTCCAAGTGATACGACTTATTAATTTATCCACCAGGACAAGACCTTTTTTCATATTTTCGTAACTCACTCGTTTAACACTTTTCCGTTACAATATTCAATGGTACGCCTGGAACAGTGCCTGCTTATAGACTGCATAGCGTTTACGTATCCTAGAGCTGCCATTTGTGTAGGATCTCACTCGTAACATTACTTTGAAAAATGTGATGAGAAGGAAGTGCTGTATAGTGTTGCTTTGAGTTCGACTCGCTTGTACATGTAATCCAAAATACAAAGTGAAACTTTAAAGAGAATCGACAATATTGTGAATTAAATCCCAAACAGTTTGAAAAGTTCTATCACAAGTCTATCAGTATAGACTTTCAAAATGAATTCCAATGGTGATCCGATTCAATTCAATCTTTGAAGTTCTGATCTAAGAACATGCTGGAATTTGGCTATGTGTTCACAAATCTTAAGTATCACAATGAAATGATTCAAAATGTTCCTAACTGAATTCACAGTAATCCCAAAATAGTGATTAGTTTAAACAAGTATTTATGAGCATTTTCTAATTCCAGTGAATACATTAAACATATAAATCCTCTCAAATTAAAACCGAACACAACAATAAAGCTGAATTAAAATCAGACGTTGTGGTAGGAATAAGTACTTCCAATATAATCAACCTTAATAATAAAAAAAACTAAGACACATAATGCGAACCAGGATGATGGTTAAAAGTTCATTTCCAGAAAATTATAAGCCATCACAATCTTACAAAGATTACCACAAATGTCATATTATCAGAAATTTCCATCAAACTGTAAACAAATCATGTTTCTAGAAACTTCCAAGGTCAGAACCAAGGCTATGTCCATAATTCAATTTTTTTTACACTACACATATATATAATGATTCTACGTGACATTTGATATATTGCCCCAACTCTTACCTTCAATTATTGGTGTGTGTGTGTGTGTGTGTGTGTGTGTGTGTGTGTGTCATGAAAAAAGCCAAAACACAAATAAATATTACATGTTTACATGTACATAACAGTGAAAATATGACCCAGTGTGTTATACGAGAATTGTGTACAGTTTCAGCTCCAATGACTTTAGTTTATGAAATGTAAGGGAAAGTAATATGGACAACTTAACATACTGACGCATGACCTTTAACCTAGAAAACTGAATGCGACCTACCTTCTAATATGATGCATAAATATGTAATAATTTCGTAATTCAACCTGAAACAGCTCTCAAGGTGTAATATAAGGAGATAGGAAAATTTTGATGGGTACAACATTTTTGACAGACTCACGGACTTCACCTTGGATATACGACTCTCAAAAGTGGTACACCATACGCTTTCTTATGACCAAATTTCGTTCTTTACAGATATAGGGCGGGAAAGAAATTGCGTGCATCTCCCCAAACTTCACGAAGAGGCAGGGTCAATCAGGCAAAATATGAGCTACTTAAAATACAGTTAGGCTTGAAATAATGGACATTCGGACTCGACTGACCCAAAATATTTTTCTTAGTAGCTAAGATCAAGCGTGGCATCCCCTGTTACAATTAAATTGTCAGGAATAGTAAGAGCGGCCTCTGTACGCAACGATACGTGAAGCATTGTACGTTTCTCCAATTAAAAGTGCCTGTGGATATCGCTCCAATGAATACCTGCCACGAAACGACCCCTCTCATTGGTTACTCCATTGCTGCTGTTGTTGTTGTTGTTGTTGTTGTTGTTGGGTTTAGCGCCATGTTTCAGCACACGATAGGCTACACATGGCGGCTATTATTAATGGTCGAGGAAGAACCTGGGAAAACCTTCAGAAAGAACCACCGACCCACGAGAAGCTACCGGCAAGTTTTCTCACATACCAACATTGGCCTGGGTTACTCCATTCGTCTGCTACATACATTTGCTCAAGTTTCAACTAGCTAGAAATATGTCAAGTGTTAATGTGAATGACGTGGATTGACGACATGTGGCTGGTTAAAATTCACTCGACCATGTTATTGATATAAGTCTATATGGAAAGGACTCGATGAAGCAAGCACGCCAGCTTCTTCCCATCACTGGCGTCATAAGCATTGTTTATTAAGCTAATGAAAGGCTGATCATATAGGAGCATGTGGTGTCTGTTCGGACACCTGTTCCTAGTGTATAAATTAGACGGTTCTGGAAATTAACCCTTGTGAATCGGTGGTACATATATGTAAGTGGTCGCAATAGTGGATTTCACTATGTTTATATATCGATCTAGGCGTGCGCGCGCGCGCGCGCGTGTGTGTGTGTGTGTGTGTGTGTGCCTTGGTGTGCTGCAAAGAGACTACAAGCTTAGAAGCCCTTCAATCACAGATGCTTTCTGTAAAATCCTGTCACAGCTTACCAGGATGAATCTTCATAAACCAATTACATTAACTGAACGAAAAACAACCTATCAATAAGCTGACACTAAGGATCGAATGCGGGGCTGCAGAGGTTCAAAGCAAGCGCATTACAAATGTGCTAAACAGATAAAGTCTGGCGGTGACTGCGCGAAAAGGGGTCTTATCTGTATATCAGCACTGTATATACTATTTCCCCCCATCGAGAATATCAGTCTACACGATCATGCTTTCTTTACCAAAGCTTTAACACATGTACTGCCAACTTTTAATAAAAGATCTTTGTTCGAATGAAAAGTCAACCTTTAAGAGCAACCGTTAGTGATGTTGATCAATAAAAGCTCTCACATTCGGCTTCCAGTTTTCAAACATAAGATGGACTATTAGATGAGAGTAACTGCAGTGCAGTAGGGGCACATGTCTAAGCTGGTTATGTGAATCTCCAATATGTAATGAGAGAGAGAGAGAGAGAGAGAGAGAGAGAGAGAGAGAGAGAGAGAGAGAGAGAGAGGGGGGGGAGGTCACATTTTCCATGCGATGACCAAAATATTGACCGAAGATGCCTTAGTATATACTAAATGAATGAAATGTGGCACGCAAAATGGATAAGCTGGAGCGATTGCATTGGTAAACTGAAGCAATCAAAGAGTCACCTGGAGCGATCGTATGGTGAACTGAAGCAATCGTATAAGGAACTTGGAGAGATCGTATGGTGAACTGAAGCAAATCGCATTGGGGAACTTGGAGAGATCGTAGTGTGCGCTGATGTAATCGTAGGGTGAACAAGAGTAAGGTGAGCTTTTATATTAGAATGGGGGGAGGGGCATTTCCATGTTCTACATTTCGTGTTCTAATGACTAAAGCTAAGTAGAACGTTCATTTCTACAACTCAACCATATATGCGACTGTATCATACTTTAAAGAGAAGCATATCAAAAGTATAATCATTAACGACTTGTTTATTGCCCATGTTCTTTGCAAATTAAGCATATCCAAGCCTCGATTCCCACCAACGTTACATTCTTGACTGAACGGAAAACCAGTCTCGTTATTTGCCAAGAATAAAATTAAACCAATTCCTCAAGGATGGAGATGATTTCCGATACTACTTAGCTAAACAGAGACTTCAAATAAATCATTATCACGCATATCCGCCTGTGGTGCGGTGTGGATGCTGAATCAGACTTAACCAAGTGATTTAATCAACATTAAATTACCTTATCGCCAAGTTTTGCTACGTTTCACTGGATAAAAAATATCTGCCCATTTATTTATAAGCTTTGTATCAAGTTAAGGCCGCCATTTTCAACACCTAAAACAATGACTGATATATTATCTAACATATTAACTGGCCTTTTATTCAATCAAACATAAATCGAAAGAACAGCACCAGCAAACAAATTTTAACCAAACCCAGTAAAATATGGCTTAAGGTGACCTTTTCATGCACTGGGCTGATAATAATAGAGATGAAAAGTTTGATTATTCAAGCATGAACATTGCTTTGGAAACTGACTTAAAATTTTAATCGAACAGTGAACAATGAAATATGGATCACTGCGACCTACTTCTGTGCAGATGTGTAGAACTCCTCAAGATGGATCCAAAATTTTATTTTCTTTTAGATTTAACTGTATGCATGCATAGTACATAAACTATGTAGTCCAGTCCGAGTTTCCTCTAACCTTTCTCATCTTAACATGTATTCCCAGAATACGACCAGAAACATGTCGTTATTGCAGCAACATTGACAAAGCCAGATTCATCAAGTTGAGAGCACGCGTCAAAGCGGTAGTCATGTGATACAAAAAAAAAAATCGTTGACACGTTCTATATTATTGAGAAATCGGACTTTCTCCAACAGAGACAGCGACTGGTTTCTTATCGTTGTTCTTGGATTAAATATGTTGAAATTACGTGTCCTTTCCTTCCTTTACAACCAATCAATTAATATTTTCGATTGTTGTACAACAACATTGAAAAGGAGTTCTTTTATTGATATTATGTGACTTTGGGACATCTGATGTCATGGAACTTTATGGTGCAAGGTTTGTGACGTCATGTGACCTTCAATGCAAATGGCGGGTACCAAGTTAAATTTCATCAACGCAATAGTTCCGTGTCGACGTTCAGCGGATTAAAGACATAACGAATATAATAATCATAATTTGTAAAAGAAAGAAAAAATAAATTTAAAATAAAATTCATATCGATTTCATGCAGTTTTACTGTGCCCGCTGGTGAGCGGCTACCCTATGGCTCCGCGGCGAATTCCAACCTTTCGACAGGTAATTGACTCCGACACTACATTACAAAACAAATGTCGAAATTGGGGTGGAAAAGTTCAGAGGAAATTCACACTATCTGTGGTCATGTGCAACACGCAAAACCTATAACAATGCGAGTAATTTCCGATGCTGAGTGCAAACAAATAATCTAGATGGAAAAACGTATCCATGAAAGTACAACACTTATTTACAACGTCAGCAGCCCTCCCCTCAGGGGCTAGGTAGAATGAATTCAATTTTAAATTGTAGCGTACGATGGGAAGAACGAATGGTTCCGGTTGTACGTAAATATATGCATTTGCTTTTTGTATGTGAAGACGCCAGTAGTAAGAAGAATGGCCAGTTTGATTAAAACCGATAAAAGGTCATGTTACGTGGAGCTTTCGATTCACCAATCAAATCACAGGCTTCACAAGTTTTATAAATAGGACTTGAATTGTAATCACACTGGAACAAAGAATTCGGTTTGGTTTGAAACGCGACGAAAATAACTTTGGGAACCACTAGCGTTGTAAATTATATATTAATGAATGAATTCACTAAGCTGTTTTTGCACTTTTTAATATTGTTCATGCCTTTCGTTTTAAAATCCGAATGGGGTACAAACAGCCGGATCGGGAAGGTTGGGGGGGGGTGCTTTATTGATAGCATTTTTCACTTAGCAAACTATTTTCAAAACGTCGTTAATACCCAGAAACATGAATTGTTTTGTCATTTCGTATTTGTCATGCGAAGTCACAGTTAGACGCAAGGGTTTAATGGTCGGTGATTCTGGATACCAAAGCTAAAATATAAACGTGTATTTAAACTTGCGCAAAGCGTATTATGATTTGGAGGGGGGGGGTAATTGCTGTTTAGCAGGATATGATGGACTCGACGGAATGGAAATTTGCCTATCTAAATAAATTCTCTCGCGACTAGATATGATGCTCAAAGATAACCTTTTAACGTGAGAAACGATGGATTTTCATTCTTATCTTCAAACGGAAAGGCGTGTATTATCCCAAATCTTACCTCGCTTTGTATTGTTGGCATTAATGAAAGCAACAGATAAATGGGTCATGTTGCAGATCTTTTCAGGGTTTCGTCCATACGTGCATAATAAGAAACAACTTTGCCCAGACTACCAAATGAATTCTGCCAAAACTAACAGCTTTTCAAATGCCATATGTTCATCACTAATATCATACCACTTCTGTCAGCATTATTAATTCCACCAAACCCCTATTACACAATACATTATTAACAAATGGTAGTAAATTATTTACAAAGGACCCCATATAACGCGACAAGTTGTTTTAAAATGTGATATAAGTTTGATTTCCCAAAGTTACACTGCATTCAAGTCGGCATGGGATACTTCTGTTGGATATAAATGTAGTTATAGCTTTACTATTTTCAAAATTCTCAATTTTGCTGCAAACTTTCAGAGTTACGGCTGTCACATTTACAAAAATACAAGGCATAAAAATAAATTAAACATTTCATTTTATTTTTCAAAATTGATTTTATAAATTTGAAAGTATTTCCCGTTTATATATTTTTTTTTTACATAACATTTAGAATTTACCAACGGACTTATACAAAGCGACACTGACTTTGGAAATTGTGTCCCACAAATTGTTATGGTATTCGATTCACAGTGACTTGTTCTGGATTACTTTGGAACCACCGTCCTTACAATCATGTTACCATGGCGATCTGAAGATTAGTATTCACACTCTTTGGCCAGGTATAATTTGACTGGCATCGAAAAAACGTACCAATACACTGCATCTTCACCCATCAAGAAATTCCTCGCCAACAGTGGTTATTATAATGTGTGTGTGTGTGTGTGTGTGTGTGTGTGTGTGTGTGTGTGTGTGTGTGTATGCGTGTGTGTGTTTTACGTGAAAGGCAGGTTTTGTAAACGGTTATAGGATTAACAGTAAACGTGTGAACGTAACAGCTAAAACTCAACATATCGACACGCTTCACGAATCTAGAAGTAGAAGCATGCAGTAAGAGGACCTCGCTAAATGTCAAATTGCCTAGTGCCGACTGACAAGCCGACAGAGTAATAGACGCAGTACTAGCGTTGTATTCCGAAAGATAAAATAGATCTTCGGCTGATAATCGAAAGTCAATATCAGTTTCGGCCGAAATCGAAAGCTAACTTTTTGGCTTCGGCCGAAACAGAAAATATGCCGAAATAGGCCATTTGCCAACTTTCGGCGCCGAAATCGAAACCGATACCGAATTTCGGTCGGCCTCTAATGCAGAAACAAAAAAATGAAAGTTCGCTGCCTATAACAATTCTGTGCTAGCCAACACATTCGGCCCTCGCAAAGCATTCTAGAATGTGGACCTGACACAATTTAGATGAACAACATCACAACCAGGCTGACTACATCTTGGTGAAAAAATCATTCTGCACAGGACTAAATATCGCCAGAACATGCAGTTTTCCATGAACAGATGTTGGAAGTGATCATGATTTATTAATGACAACGTTTCGCCTCTACCTAAAAATAACTAAAATATCCAGCCAACCAAGAATCAGATTTTGACAATGAAAAATTGAAAAGATCCAAACGTCACAATAAGCCTTCCAACCAATGATAGGTGGTGCATTTGCACCATTGATAACCCTGGAAAACCAAGACTCCGACCTCGAGTCCTTAACAACCACATTCAACGCAGCTGTGACTAGCACAGCTAGCGAGATCAATGGCAAATATCGTCGAGGAAAGAAACCATTGGTCTTAATAAATGTCCCTGAACTATGTGACAAAAGAAGAAACCTGAAAAAGGGAAAAAGAGAATGAAGTTGCTGGAAATCAGAGAGGTAAACAACCTGATCCGAAAAGCATGAAAAAGGCAAATGAATCCTGGACTGAATGAATATACTGCAAAATCAAAGACTGAGTAGAAATGATAGTAAAGTGGCATATCAACTGGTAAAAGATATCACTACCCATAAACAAGAGAAAGTTACCACGATCCAAGATAAATCAGGAAAATGCCTCACAGAAGATCAATAGATCCTCAAGCGATGGACAGAATACTACTCAGAATTGTGCAATCATAAGACCCAAGACATGCAGCAGTATTAAATTGCTCTCCGGCAGAAAAAAATTGATGACAATCTCATTCTTCGTCAAGAAGTAGAAATTACGTACTAAAGAAAGGAAAGGCAGTTGCGTTGACAACATAATAGCAGAACTCATTTAAGCAGAAGAAGATATAGTCACAGTCCTGACAACAATCTGCAACAAAATATGGCAGACAGGAGAATGGCTCACCACATGGACTCAATCCTTGGTCATCGTGCTCCCCAAGAAAGAAAACCTACAGTTCTGCCAAAACTACAGAACCATCAGTCTGATCAGTAACCCGAACAAAGTCATGCTGAAGATAATTCTCAACACTCTAAAGCCTCAAGCAGAGAAAATTACTGGTGAAGAGTGGGCAGGATTCAGAGCAGGAAGGAGCATCTCAGACCAAATCTTAAATCTCAGGCACCTCTGCGAGAAATACCTTCAGCGCCAGCAGAATCTATACCACGTCTTTATAGATTTCAAAATGGTCTTTGATAGGGTATGACATACGGCCGCCTTACGGGCAAGTATGACTGACAAAGTACATTAGCTTAGATCTGGTGCAGGTTGTTAAGCACATCTATGACACTGCCATATGTGCTGTTCTCATCAATGTCATCAGAGGAGATTGGTTTCAATTAACAGTTGGAGTCAGAACGGGACGTATACTGTCACATACACTCTTCAACATTTTCCTGGAAAGGATCATGGAGGATGCCTTGCATGACCACAAGGGCACTGTCAGTATAGGAGGAAGAACAATCAACAACCATCGTTTCTCAGATGATACTGATGGTTTAGCAGGAGCGGACAAAGAACGAGCTACATTGGTTGAGCGCCTCAACACAACCTCCACAGCATACGGTATGGAGATTATCGCCGAAAAAAGCAAACTGATGACAAACAACACCAACTGCATCAGTGCAGAAATAAAGGTCAGTGGACAGAAGCTGGAAAGAGTCACAAGCTTCAAGTACTTTGGATCAGCTATCACAGATGAGGGCTCCAAACCAGAACTACTTTGCATGATTCCCCAGATAACAGCTGCAATTTCATGGCTGAGACCAATATGGAAATATACCAGCATTGCTTTCGGTTCCAAATAAAGGCTGATGCGCTCGATTGTCATATCCATGTTTCTGTATGCTTGTGAAACATGGACGCTCACATTAGATCTACAAACAAGGATTCAAACCTTCGAAATGAAATGCTATTGCAAGATCTTGGGCATCTCATACATTCACCCTGTACTGAATGAAGTGCACAACAGGATCCAATGAGCTATGGGATTCTATTAAGACCTCTTGACCACTGTAAAATAAAAGCGTAAACTGAAGTGGTAATCATATCTCAAAATCGTCTGGACTGGCAAAAGCAATTGCAAGACAGTGTAATGGTGCAGTAGAGACAGACAGAAAAAGAGGTGGAAAAACAATATAAAGGAGTGGACAGGCATGGGATTTGGAGATTCCCTAAGGGGCAGAAGAGAACAGGGAAAAATCGAGATAACTGGTTGTAAGGTCAATTGTGGTGCCCCAACGACCTCTTAAATTAGGGGTTTGATGATGATGCCAACGAAATTTTGGTTTGTTTGTTTGTTTGATTTTGAATTTTTAACGTAGCTTTAACAATTTTTCAGTCATGTCGCTACGATGTCTGCAGTGAGGCAGTTTACAGTCATGTCTAAAACTGGGGCATCATGCCGCAGACATGTAGCATGATGGCCCACCCAGTCACATTATCCTGACACCATGCCGACCAATCCTAACACTAACCTCTTAATGCTGAGCGCCAAGCGAGACAGCTGTAAGTACCATTTTTGTAAGTCTTTTGGTATGACTCGGCCGGGGATCGAACCCGCATCTGCGGCGGACGCTCTAACCATTAGGCCACCGGAGCGGTTAAGACATTTTGGACTAGCTCATATAACGAGCTGCAAAAGTATGTCTCCAATCAATATGAACTTGTCTAAGATAAACTAAAACTTACAGAATGAGGTAGCTTTGAATAGATGTCAATAATAAACGTCAACTTATACCAAAGATGGCTCACCCGGTTTTCTTTGGAGGGGGGATTGGGTGGGGGCGGTCTCCCCGCCTCGTACCTTCCTACAGAATTCTAATCGTTTCCAAGAATTTTTAAACTTGACAGTGTGAATGTTTCTGTCTAGACAACCGACAATACATTTCATAGTTGATTGCGCTGAGATTATCCAGCAAGTCTCGCGAATATAATATAGTAGACCACAAACTGAGTTGCACCGCTTTAAAACTACATTTATTAACCCTGGCACGGATTATACCTAAAAAAAAGTCTACTATACAATCAATATTATTCCCGGTCACATCAATATTGTCTTAATGTATTTACCGTCTGATGTCTTAGTTTCTTCTGTTCCACCCATATATGCTCAAACTGTTCCGCTCTTGTCAATCCGATCAAATAATTATTACAGAACAGTGTCGACCGATAAACAGGCGCATTTAGGTGCAACGTTTTCAGCCTGGCGATCAGAGTCTCTCCTAAACGGAATATCATTGAAGACTCGTGTTTTGAGAGATGTTCACTAAAATTCTACGCAAGTCCGTTACTTTAATCGGCAAAAGCAATCGCTGGGTGGGTGGGGTGAACATTTTCTAAACGCTAAGTTCTTGACCCATGTATTGTTAGTTATGGACCAATCTGTTATTCTGAGTCCGGTGGACTCCAGTCTTGATCACAGCTTGATGGAAAAACTAGAACAATGAAAAGATTAACTTGTCACAACTGCATCTTGGGTCGCTTTCTTTTATGAAAAAAGGGAATACGAACCACAAGAATACATATAGTGAAACAGGCGAGACAAATATTTAAAACACATTCCTATTCCCCACCCACCCCCAAAAAACCGTCCAACAAAGCATTTCTATAGAATCCGTGTAGTAAAAGGCCCCTGCATGTCATAACTCGACGCAAAACAAGAATCGTTCGCGGAGCTGTTTCCATCTGGTCGGTCCCCAATAATGACCACGTACATGAGTGTATCATGGACTCGATGCACAAGGAAAAAAATATGCTTTAATAAATTGGTATGAATTCTCCAAGCAACTGCTTGGATGATTATCGTCAACTGTCTTGCCTGACGGGCATCATAAACATCAGCGTTATCGGGTGTCATCGTTCCTAACTGTCGAAATGCATCACACATTATACGCCTAAACAGTCCATACTTGATTAGTGACAGCAATCCATACTTGATTAGTGACAGCAATCCATACTTGATTAGTGCAAGATTCGCAATCTAATGACCCCAAGGCTTATTGATCAAGGATTACGAGCGGATATTTGACCACCAAAAGCCTGCCCTCGAGTTGCTGGCAATGCTATGCAATCGATAAATTGTTTACACTATACGTACCGTATACAAGGACATACCGTATATTTTTCATTTCAGATGATACAAGTTTGCATATGGCGATCACAATGCTCAGATGGCATTTGAATTTTTAAAAAAACGTAAGCATGTCAAGGTATCGGCCTAATTTTTGCATTCTGGCTCCATCCGACCGCATGTGTGTGTAATGTATTTTCGGGAGTGTCGCAATGATATCATGTATTTATTCATTAAAAATTAACTTTCGTAACTGCTCCATTTCTGCATTAAAACACTTCTTACCTGCAAACAATTATGTGAAAGAGGCCCTATTGATGTTCGTATCATCATTAGTCGCCCAAAATTGAAACACTTTCCCTGTTAACGGTGACAAAGGCTATATCAGAAGAAAATCCGGCAATTTCCCGGTACACCCAGTAATCAAACATACCTATTTTCCCAGGATAAATTTGGCGATTACTTAAAAATTCCAGAGCCAGCCAACAAGCCTGCAGTTAAGGATATCATTACACCTGTGTATTAAGCGTGTACAAAATATGTTTCCAATCGCATTCCCATGTACATTTGTAGTGCATAACATATATCAAATCATCTATTGAACTTCTATATACATTTATCTTTTATTTGAAATGGTATCGATTTTTTATAATACAAAAACTGGTAATTATTCAATTATTTATTTGGAAAACAACTGTATATCAAAATATACATTTCGACGAGGCAATTAAATTCATTGATCGTACATCTTTGCCACGTCAAATCTCCCTAAAACAACATTATAAAAAGCTATTAATGACTTGTCAATGTCGGCACACATTTACAACTGTGCATCGTTTCATATTTTTTATCAGAATATTTCTAACAATAATAATATAAAAAGATTGAGTTAATTCAACCGAAAGATATTATGAATCCGTTTCTGCATTTTTCTTAACTATACTACTAGTTACAGAGTAAGTTTAAATTCATAGAATCAAAAAGTATAGTAAGTCTTCATTTTAAGAAATGGGGAAGGTAAATCTGATTGAGTCGCTGAAGAGCTTGATATCATTATGTGGCTCTCCTCCAGAGCATCTGTAAAGACGCAGATATGAAAACTGAACCTGACGGAAAGTTAAAGGGTGTGTGTGTGAATTGCTTTGCTTCGCTTGAAAATCATGACAAAACTTACAGTTAAAGTGGGTGTGTGTGAATTTTCTTGGCTTCGTTTGCAACGCATGACAAAACATGCGAGACAGTAACTACTGCCAAATGTCTTCCTTGGTATCAATTTATATTACATATTGATTATGCCTTCTGCACGCTTCAGTGGACTGTCTGCAAAAGTCGTAAAAACAAAAGCAAACCAAAATAGATGACATATTGTGATCTGAAGTTCACGAAGTTACTTTAAATGGCAAGATAACATCCGAGGCAGATGCAAAATACCATAATTTTACAAAAGAACTATATATATATATATATATATATATATATATATATATATATATATATATATATATATATATATATATATATATATATATATATATATATATATATATAACGTAATTTCCTGTCACGATTAGATGAACAAAACATAATCTCTTTTGGTGTTCATTAATTTATATGAAAAACAAGAAAATACACAATTTTAGCTATGAATTCTGCGCAATCACTCCATTAATCAAACAAACTTAGATGTATGTAGAATTCGATGCATCAATCAAACGCTGAAGATTTTTTGACAGAATAATCAAGAAATTCATCAACTTGAAATGCCAGTGAGATGCTCCGATTTGTTAGGATTGAGTTGCAGTGAAATGAATTGACTAAAATTGACTCTAAATCTCGATGTGTCAATTACGTGGACAAAACAAAATTTTCAGCAAAAGCAACACCTTTATTCCTTAATTTTATGTATTCTTCTGCAGAGAGCTATTATATAATTTGTGTCCTATTTGCCAAATGCAATTTTGACTTTTACATTAACAACGTAGCAAATGGATTCATCTTTCGCTAAAAAGGCACAAACACGACGTACGAATGCTATTCCGTAATTTCAATATTCACAGGCGTATAATTAATAATAAAGACAATGCAATGCATATATTAGAAATTCTACCACAACCAAAGAGGAACCCAAATCTACTGATAACTGTCTTCCGAAAGCTTGTTACCCATCCATATCGATTAAGATGCACAATGTCAAGTTTCTCTCTGGAAATTGTGTGAGAGCATCTGTTAGAATCGATGTTCATCGTTTACCAAAATGGCAAGGGCGTAACAATCGGCGAGAAAAGTAATTAGTCCATTCTACTTTATTTAAGCTGACCCATCCGTCTTCATAGTGATTAGAGACGCTATGATACTTGGTCAGCTTATCGTCTTAGTACAGTCAATGTAATGTATATTAACGATTTTCATTTTAACAGCGACTGATTTGCTTCACGCTAAAAAGCGTAGTGTCTCGGTTTATCTTATACATCAAGCCCATGAAACAGGATGATAAACCAATATCCAAGTCGGATATATATATATAGCAGAGACATTTGACCAAAACATTAATCCCAGCATTATGGATATGTGTGACCAAAGGCTGTCAACACCTTCAGCCTCTGTTGTTTTCCTCTCCAGAGCTAACTGAGCTTGGACTTCGATTTCTGATAAGGCACACATGTTAAATTAATTATAATCCATTGTCTGTAACCCTTTCTAAAACAAGAGCAGAGTGGAGAACAGGCAGTTAAGTTATGGGCTTGGTACTGTAAGGAACACGAATTGTTTGTATCTAGTTTTTGTGAAAGATTTCTAGCTTGATTTTATATAAAGCTTTAGGACCCTTACTTGGTGTTTGTGTGTCCTTTGGAACCCGAATGTAACAATATTAATTATCCATGACAAAGTGCAGAAATTAACGATAAATAATTAATTTCAGCGAGTCTTATCTCGGTCTTGAAGCAATACTCACAACAAAAGGTGTAATATGCCACAATATGTGCATTTTTTTTATTTACTTGTTACAGCCCAGATACTGCACTCAGCTTCGAAGTGAAGCTCAAACCTGTCGTGAAGTGTTTGGGATTTGCGTGAAACAAGTCATTATTCTTTGCCCAGATCATTCTGACAACTATGTGCTTCGTAACGTCTAATACGCCTCGCTCAAGATACTTTGTTTGCAACTTTATCAAGTAGATTTTGTTTGTTTGATTAGGATTCTTAACTTACCTTTTTTTTTAAAATTCAGCCATATTGCTACGATGTCTGTAGAGAGGCAGTTTATAGTGATATCTAGCACTGGGACATCATGCTGCAGACATGTATCATGATGTCCCACCCAGCAGGCCCGCACCTAGGAAATTCTGGACCCCAGGCAGCTGACAGAGTTCGGGCCCCTTTCGTGTTTCAAATATGTGCGTATATTTTAAAACGCGGGCCCCTATCTAACTCGGGCCTCTGACAAGTGCCATGGTTGTCCTCTCCCCCCCCCCCCAGGTGCGGGCCTGCACCCAGTCACATTATCCCGACACCAGCCAAACCAGTCCTAACACTAACCTCTTAATGCTGAGCCTCAAGCGAGGCAGTTCGAAACAAGTAGAAGACTCCATGATAAAAAATGTCGAGGCCAAGTACATGTACTGTATCAAGTTTCCTTCTCATAAAACTAGAGGGATTCTGTGCTTTGTCGGCATTCTGGCTCATGTGATAATGTTCGTGAAAGAGTCTGTACATTTTCTGGCATTAACAACCAAGACTTCTAGTCATATGTACAGATCACAGAACAACGCTTCAAAATGCCCGTCAGGAAGAATGCGTTAATTATTTTTTCAGCTGACAGAGTGATTAAAATAACGTCATTTCCGTCCTGAAAAAAAAAACTGTTTAGACTCAAAGGAACATTTGCAAGTATGAATCCAACAATTCCAGCTGATGGATTCAGCAGCTGCTGCTAACCTTGAACCGATCTGTCTGTCGACTTTTCGACTAAATTCTGGAACTCGTTACTGTCAATCTTCTTCATTTGGATTGGATAATACCGTATTTCAACAGTCTTGGACAGGTAAAATAATAATTCTGGTCAAGTAAATTTGGTATCATTTATGCAAAACTTCGTTTTTCATATATTTTCAAAAACGTCTGTGAAACTTTCGATCTGGAAAAATATTATTCGCAGATAATTTATGAAGTTACAAAGCCCGAAGCACGAGTTAGGTAGTTTACAGTTATCAATTAACTAAACTGACAATGCCACTTCACTATCAGATAAGCTGTTGCATCTGTAAGCCGATTTTCTGGCTGTTTCACTAATCACCAGCTCTCAGGGCGTGCTTTATTTTTTCCCAGAACGCAAGGCAGCATGATATCTCTAGAAAGCACATATATATCATGATGTGCATAGAGTATGCATGCATGCATCACTTCAAACATGCAATGCAATGTATCTTCCAATGACAATATATAAACAATCCATGTCTCATCTATTTGTTAACATATGTAAGTTAGAAGGCGAAAGGGAAAATGTGACTAAAGCCCAACAACTGACATGTGACCCTGACTAAGAAGATGGAACCTCCAATGTAGTATATGCATAGACCTCCTGTGTAAACTAAGAAAACAATGATGAGCATTCGCTGTAAACATACCGTATAAAAAATTAAAGTTACTCTTAAACAAGAATTTTTGCAAATGACTTCCTCACGTGAACAACAGTTTACGTTCAATAATGGACCCTGGTATTGTCTTAGAAAGGATAGAATGCACTTTTAAACCCCAAAATAATTAATTATAACAATAACAGCAGATGTTGTGCATGTCACGTATTGTACATCTAAAACACCTTCTCTGAATGGAAAGTGCGGTACCTTCATTATACTTTTCGAACCCGAAAAAAAGAAATATTTTTCAGTGAATGCTTTTTCGAACTTGTTTAATGTGCAAATGAACATAAAACTGTCAGAATGTGTGTGTGCGTGCGTGTGTGATTTTGATTTTTAATGTAGATTTTTTAAATTCAGTCATATGGCTGCAGTGTGGCAGTTAATAGTGATGCCTAGCACTGGGGCGTCATGTCGCAGACATGTAACATGATGTCCCCACACAGTCACATTATCCTGACACCAGGCCAGCCAGTCTTAGCACTAACCTCTTAATGCTGAGCGCCAAGCGAGGCAGCTGTAAATACCATTTTTTGTAAGTCTGTGGTATGACTAAGCTGGGCATCGAACCCACGACCTTCTGCATCCGAGGCTGACGATCTAACTACTAGACTGAAAGCAAGAAGGATACACCTAAAAAATGAGACAGCGTAATAATTTTCAAGTAAATAATAGTTCCTCCTCTTTCATTTGAAATAATTGATATCAATTATTTTAATGTCTTCTTCTATCAAACCTTAATCTTACGTAACGAATGTGCTATCAAAGGTATTTGATAGATACGGTCCTACACAATTCAAGGAAATAAGAAATGGCATCAGGTCATAATCATGCTCCCTCGAGCAGGAGAGGGCAAAATTCGGCCTAGATTTTATCTGATAATTTACACCATATGATGTGCCTTTAAAAATCAATTATCCGGCCCTTGCCCTGGATGATGTTGCCCATGCCTGCCCTAAAGGAAGACCCACACAGTTCAGGAAGATATGGTCTTAACTTGGTTGGTAAAGTTGTTTCTTGTAACACTAATTGGAAGGGTAAACACCGGTAAGATGCAAAATGTCCCGATTTTCTTGGTCATACAGAAGCTTTTTGTTATTTCTTCGGCGAAACTTTCATTAGTAATACACACAAACAAATCAGTTATTGCAAAAGTTGAATCTATTGCATGCTTAGACATAAAGTTGAAGGCAAACAAGTTTAGTCACTTGTGACTACTCTGATTTCACACGCGAGATATATAGGCCATCCCACAGTATCGATAATTTTATTTTGAGATCAATGAATAAGACCAATTTAATAATGAACATGGTCTTGAAAATATAAGAAAGATGTAGATCATTTCATCCTCTGCATGAATCCTTATGGAACTTTACCAGTTCAAACGCGACATAATGTGATAATAATCTTTCCACTCAATTCACCAGATACCTAATCTAAATTCGTACCTGAAAAGGAGCGGTTGTAACGTCAACCATGCATGAAGGTGTACATTCTTGCATATTTATAGATGTCAGCAAAATACCGAAGTATGCTATTAATCACAACCCGAAAATGGACGCACACATTTTTTCTTGTTCTACGCCTCACAAATCTAGCACACCCATTAACGTCTAGATACAAGACTTTATGAGATCAATGGTCCCGCTTCTGGAGCAACAGCTTGGTGATGTTTTTTGTTCTTGGAGTCACTTTTAAACACATGATACATGGTAGCCAGTATCTGGTGGAGGAAGAATCTGGGAACCACAGACCCGTTGGAAGTTACTGGCACGCTTTCTCATATACCCACACATAGCCTAGGAATCGAACCCATGCAGACAGCGGTGAGATGTCAGTGATTTATAAAGAAGAAACCTGGAAACAACTCACCCACCCAGGTCACTGGCAATAACATGAGAGAAAGCACTCACAAATTGCTGGATCCTGAGTTCTGCACAGGATTTAAAAACCCGAGGTCAAGAACCCCCGTTCGTTAAAAACAATGTTGTTATCCTCGACCGAAACTTTGTAGCCCCAATAAACGAAACTGTTGTTTTTTCCTGGCAATAATTTTCAGGGCACTATTCGTACATTGTTCTACCACAATATAAATATCCTCCGGCTACCAATGCTTATTCGTTGTAAAATATTTAGTATAATAACAAAATAATTAATATTCCATGCAATTAACAATAGTGACCAATGAGACGGTGAAGATACCACTATAACCAGATGACAATTGTCAATTAAATTCTGTGTGCTGCTAGACGGAATTATGAAAAGGTTAAATTTTCTTTCCAACAATTTATTTATTTAGCTAAAATAATTCCACTGTAAACATTTGACAAGATACTGAAAGAAGGAGTAAGCAATAATATTCGATTCACCATTTGTTTCGCGTCGTCTTTGTTGCAGCACAGTATACTGTATTGATTTTTTACCTGAATAAACCTTAACTCCACTGCAGGTTGACGTTCAAATTGGCAGACAAATAATCCTATGAAATTGTATGCACTGTGAATACTAAGCTTTGCAAATTTGGTGATCCGTGGGTTGCCAATCAATCGTGACGCGATGTACATGCAACTAATAATATCCAATAGTTTTCTCCTTTTGCAGCCCAAGGGTAATGGTCTGAGACCATGATCGATTTCACGAAACTCAAATCGCTTGGCTGATCCTTTTAATTATCGGAATTAAATATTTATGTAAACTACCATCAACCAACTCGAGCTCTTACTCGTTTCTATGTGATATGTGGTCACTTGCTTCAATAAGAAATACTATAATAATAATACTAATAATAATACTAATAATAATAATAATAATAATAATAATAATAATAATAATAATAATAATAACAATTGTGTTGGCATGAAATGAAAGATATTTGCGAATGGAGCTGATGCGTCTCAACTCAAGATTTGCAGCATTGCATGTGTTCATGACATGTTGGTACGATGTGAGAGTACTGTTTAGAGTAACACCTAGGTTTCGTACTGACTGTGAATTTAATGTTGGTGTTGCTGATAGTTATTGTTTGAGGGAAATGATGTGAATGAGAGTCTTTGTGTTGCGATCAGAATGGCCTCAGTTTTATCATCAATCAATGCAGCTTGTTACATGTCATCCACGATTTCACATCAGAAATGCACCTCTCTACTCCTTGGATGGTAAAATCAACTTCAGTTGCGTGGATATATTTGTATATTTGGGTGTCATCAGCGTACAATTAGTGAGACACTGTGTGATGATCTATGACACATGAGAGCGGCTGAGTGTATAGAGTGAAGAAAAATAGGTCCAAGAACAGACCCCTGTGGAACACCACAACATTGATCAATTGGACTGGATACAAGTTTTGGCTTTCCACCAGAAGTAAATACAAGTTGTATTATGTTGACTAACGAGGACTTGTATTGTGAATGTCAAATACAAGCTGGAGACGGTGAAGTAATATATCATGGTCTATTTAGTGTCAAATGCTGCAGACATATCAAGGAGGGTGAGGAATGTAATCTTTCCGCTATCCAAAGCAGATAAAATGTCATTAAATACTTTCAGACGAGTAGTCTCAGTACTGTGGCAAAGGCAATATGCTGACTGTAAATTGCTACAAAGACTGTTTGAATTCAGATGAGATACAACATCGATTAGAACAACTTTTTCTAAGATTCTTTATACATAAACGGGAGATTAGAAACTGGGCGACAGTTCTTTAAATCGTTATGGGTAAGTGTTGGTTTCTTCAGCAAAGGCTTTACAATGGCAGTTTTGAAAAATATAACATCAGTTAGTGAAGGCAATATTGGGTCTAAGCACTCAAGCAGCAGTGATGCTGGAATTGGATCAAGTTCACATGACTTTGGTGCAAGCACCTCATCATCACGATGCTCTGTACTAAATCCAGAGACAGGTTCAAATGACCCTAATGACTCGCTGAAATTCTGTATCGTAACTGTATGGTAACGACGAGTCGATTGAAAATGTGTTGTCAAGATTATATCTCATTGTTTGTACTTTGTCACGGAAGAAATTCGCAAATATGTCCGGAAGGTATACAGGAGAGAAGGTAGTTGGAAGTGGTGTACATGTGTTCCTTCACATTAGTTTGTTAGTTATCTCGAAGAGCTCTTTGCAGCTGGAACTCTCCGTGATCTTAGTACTGTTGTGGGATAATTTGGCTAAATGGACTATGTTTGTGACCTTCTTCTTAGCGGCTTCATAAATTTGTTTATGAAAAGTAAGTCTGGTGGAAAGCCAAAGCCTCTCTGCTTTACGGAGGTGTCTTTTAACAGTGCGAAGCTGGTCCCTAACACTGCTATACCACGGAGAACACTTTTTAATTGATACTCTGTACTTGGTGGCTGGGGCACATTTTTCAAACAATGAACGCAGGCAGTTATCGCGTTGTTCTGCTGTAGGAGGTAAGACATCTGTTATGTTTCTTTGGGTATCATGCATTAGTTTGGTTCTATTTATCATACGGAGGTTTTTCTTAGTAGCAAATAAAGGTGGAGGGTTACGGACTGATACGTCAAGATGGTATACAATGCAGAGGTGATCTGATGCAAGTTCGTGGGATAAAAGGGTCGATCGCAGAATCTTAGAATCAGGTCTATAAAGAAACCAGTCTAAAATGTAACCAAGTTTATGGGTGGTTTCGTTAACTGACTGTTTAAGATTGAAAACATGAATGGAATATATGAGTTTTGACGTGTTTGGATTTCCAGGACAGTCAAAGTGAAAGTTGAAACCTCCAAGAATAATCAGGTTGCCACCTATCGAATTTTTATACTCCAGACGATTCGGAAACTGCTCCAAAAAGAGAGATTCAGTCAGCTTCTTTTTTCTACTAGGAAGAGGGCGGTAGAGGCAGAACAAATGGACTGTCCTCTGTTCCAGTGTGAGTGTTGTTTGGCCAAGTTCAAACGAGTGTGGCACAAACTGAAGGTTGTTTTGTACTTAAGATATTTTATCATGGAATTCCTTGTGATAACAGCAATTCCATGTCGGCGAGAGTAGCGGGGAAGGACTTGATGTAAACAGTGGTGGGTGCTAAATCCGCGCACTTGGGCTCATCACCTCATGTTTATAGCCATGTTTCTGTGAAGAAGAAGACGTCGATATTCTGGTCGTTGATAAAATTAACTATTTCTGTTCGCTTTTCCATTGGTCCTACTGACTGTGTGTTGAATAATGCAATACGTATTGGTATCTCTAGAATGAACACAACGGGTGACGATTTAAGATGGATTTACACCAGGTTATCAAAATTAACGGCCGAATTTTTAAATTATTTAGCTGGAAAGGGCGAACGGGAGATAACTGGAATCCTTCTTCCTGTTCTACGCCGGCCAGCTTTGAAACAACGTTTCATTTTTCGCTTCCGTTTACATTTAACTAATGATGAATGTAGTCCCAGTTCGTTTATTCTTGATCACAATGTAGTTTGAAGAGCCAAGGAGTTGTCATTTAAAGCAATTAATGAGGGTCCATCATAGCATAAATGGGTTGACTGGCGGTCACGTAATGGCGGTTTTATTATAAAAAAAAACAAAAAAAACAAAGGACTTCTTAACAGTGGAACAAGACAGTTGAGACAAATTCTAATTGTTCTCGTTTCCAAAAGAAGGAGATGAAGAAACAAATACGAACTGAACAGCCAATGCATGATGAAACACAATAATGTAGACGAAGATAAACATGCAAATATATCATGAAAAACAGCACAAAAATGGAAAAATTGCGTCGTCGGTTAAGCAATAGCGGTCGTCTCCCCCCCCCCCTTCCATCCATCCATCTTACCCATCTTACGAACTTCAGGTGTTATCATGGCTGTATATACATGTATAGTCTAAACTCATTTGGAAACAGTCATATGCTACACGTTTTCTTTAAAATAAAAGTGAAAAACACCCTATAAGCAGATATGTATTCATCACTTGGTCACCCCATCCACCCCGGCCAAACGTTGGCTATCCCCATTCCCCATCTGTTGAAAAGATGTGAATGGATGTATAATGTTGATAAACGCAGATTTTAAAGGCTCGAAAACTACTAATGTTGATTTTATAGACGGCATCGGCTCCAGTGCGATCGTGAGATAAAATGGGTGCCAGATATATCAGAAACCATCAACAGCAGATAAGCATCCTAACCTTAGAATAAGAGGATTACTTTCGACCTATGAGCGAGTATAAGTACAAATACATCGAATACTGAGTACAACACCAATCGAATATCGAGTGCAGAAAAGGGATTATCGAGTTCAGAAATTCGAGTACAACATACTCGGCTTTTATACACGATACTCTTTGCTTTGTAGTCGATATTCGCCTTTTCTTTTCCTTTCTTTCTTTCTGTTTGGGTTGTTTTTGTTGTGGGGTCGGTTAGGTTGGTGGAAGATGGAGATCCGAGCCTAGAGAAGTGTATATGTTATTTTCAGAATAAGTAGCTTTTAGTAATTGTTAAGAGAAAGACCATCTAACTTGGTGTATTTAGTAATGTCTTCTTTATTATCGTGAAGGCCAACTATTATACTATTTGTGTTATTAAGTGCACCAACTGTTCAGGTCAATAGGGTGTGTTCACGATACGCCTGAATGCATGACATATCTTCGATATAAAAAGAGCATTCATAAAATACATGTACCTAAAGCAGTGGGTGTATGTAGCTTGAATAATAATTTTCGGTGCCTCTCGTGGTATTCATGTTTAAGCATTGAGTTTTATATAAAACAAAACTAATAATCAATAAATGTGTACATAATAGCATTCATCGCGCTTTTCAAAAGGGTTTTCAGGTATACCGTAAAACTACTTCCTTTGTCCGTCTGTCCGTTTCTCTGTCTCATCATGAACATATTTGTCAATGTACATGTACCTGCACATGGATTAATCACTTACAAGAATGTATTAATTGCCTCCATACCAACCCCAACCCTCCTACAAATGTATGTATGCATGCATGCATGCATGCATGCATGCATACATACATACATACATACATACATACATACATACATACATACATACATACATACATACATACATACATACATACATACATACATGAACCATTTAGTTTTGTGGGGGTTTTCTGGCAAGTTTGACATGCAACAATGTCAATTACTTGTATTTTTGTTTAAAGAAAGGACCATATGAAAAGTTTGTTTAACACCCGTCTCGATAGCACGAATAAACCAGATTGTACACTATGTTTACCTAGCTTGCCTATAGGAAACGTTTAGCAGTCTTCAGTCATTAAACACGAATTATTATGAGGAAAAGAAATTCATAATAAAGTGACAGCGACACACGAAATGTTTGTCAAACTATCCGTGAGGCAGGGCGTGATATAAACGAATGCATCACATGCACAATTGAATTTATTATCAAGAGTATTACTACTCCATGTTTTTGCACGATGACATTTGTTGCATTGGGGAAACACGCTACACAAGGACAATATCGCAGTAAACTAGCAAAATCAGCCGATTTCAGTGCTACAGGCGGTATAACCCTAATTAGCCGTGACTGATTCGACCTAATATGCTAATATATGTTCCATGTAATGGAAGGATAATTGGTGGCGTCAGAATGATTCAGAGCAGCTTCCATACCGGAATCGATAATAATAAGCAAAAAGATCAACACGACTAGGAAAACGTGACCGAAACGCATCGTCAATACGCTGATATGGCCGTCGGAACCAAGCAATTTTACATGCTGTCATTACCATTCTTGTCAAAGCCATCAATGGCCTTCCTTCAGCAAATACTTTCCCTCTATGACTGGCTTTCTGTTGAACAAAGTACATACTGGTCAACGAAACAAATAACTAATGCTTTGAATGTTATGTCGATAAAGAGAAAGATTTTATAATAACTCATTTTAACCTTGAAACCATACAAGAGTCCCTCTAAATGGCCGAAAATAATTCCAGGAATACAAGATAAGACTTCGAAGGGTTAAAGTCATCCAGATTATTGGATTGCTTATGTCGATATAACCATCCATCCTGGAGTAGAAACAATAAGAACCTAATGATGACTTCGTAGCGGCCATAATGGATGAAAAATTAGTACCATTTTCATTTTGGCACAACAATATATCATAAGATGTTTTCAAGTGAAAATATCATGTGAATACGACCATACATTGAGTAGCTACAAGATCATGGCCGTCTTGTTTGTCAAATCAGCACCATTTTCATTGAGAACCAACTAGATGCCACAAAAATCTTCTGGTGAAAAACGCACATCAATATGACTCTCCATTTAGGAAAAAGAACAACAATAAGACAGTATGATGACTGCCATGGCATTCATAACGGCTGCTAGGTCGGTACTATTGTATTTGAAGACCAACCAAACATCACAACTCTTAATGTCGCCTATGACCATCCTTTCGGAAGAAGTAGCGATAACAAGATTTTCAAGATAGTGGAGGTTAGATTGGCATCGTTTTTATTTACCACCAACCAGACACCATACTTGGTCTTTTATTGAAAAATCCGTGTCGATACGAACAACCGTTTAAAAGTGGCGATAACAAGATTTTCAAGATGGCCGCTGTATCGTCCATATTGGATAATCAGTATTGGTGTTTGTATGCAAAGTTGTACATCTATGTGGCGAAAAGTAAACAGGTACCCCAACCACTGTTGATTTCATGATATCTTAATTAGCTACCATGCGGCGAGCGCAATTCTAAACATCCCCGGTTTATTGGCAAATCACCTAGTCCAAAGACAGCCAAGGAAGGAGATCTACAACAAATATTTATAAATTTATAAACAATTGCCTACGCGAAGGAAAGGAATTTTAATTTATGGTGTCTGATTATAATATAGGGTCGGTGGAACAAATTCCGTGCAATAATTACATGAACATTTGTAAAAGACTAAACATTGTATTGAGACGAACTCTGCATTCCCTCTATATCTGAATTTCAGCACATTAAGGGTCAAAACTTGAAGTTTTAACTTTGACGACGACATTGCATAAGTGAACCAAAGTCTCGCCAGGGGCCCCGAGTGGCCGAGTGGTCTAAAGCGCTGTCCGTTACGGACCACTGCCATCTCACCTCTGTCTGCGTGGGTTCGAGTCTAAGATTCGGCTAATGTAGTTAAGTGAGAAAGCTTGCCAGTAGCTTCTCGTGGGTCGGTGGTTCTTTCCGGGGTTTTTCCGGTTTCTTCCTCCACCACTAATACTGGCCGCCATGTATAGCCTATATATTGTGCTGAAAAATGGCGTTAAACCACAAAAAAAAAAAAAAAAAAAAAAGTCTCGCCATTGACTTGCGCAGTGATACAATACGGTGATATACACAACTAGAACAATCAGGGCGTTACAGCCTTTGCAATATTCTACTGCAGCAAGGGGATTGAATAAAAATTAAGTGCTTGCTTGAGAAGACTCGAGTACATGTATACTCATTACTATGTAGCGGCTTAGTACTCATTGCCGCGTAGGAAGAATTGATGGGGGTGGCTCAAAAAGACAATTCCGTATATCTCATGAAAAAGGAATTTCCTCTAAAAGAAAGAATAATGGATTGCGTCTTTTTAGTTGATCTCGTATTAAAACATACGTGTTTAGTGTTAAGTATTCGATTACGATGTGGTCAATAATCCCACTTACAGCTAAATTTTTAAGGCGAATATATTAAGTAAGAATGATTTATCGTTCATTGTTTTTGCATTATATACCTCTATGTTATGCGAACATGATCTTCAAAAAGTTTCCCGTATACCATTCTACGTCTCTTCAAAATGTTGTATTGAATTTATTCTTAATAAATAATTTCACTGACAAGCGATAATACTGCACTAACTTGTAACTGTCAAGACGTTTGCTAAATTGACGATTAATCTAATAGCAAATTTACCTGCCACCTTTTGGATTCCTAAATTTCTACGCAATGAAAATAGATCCCCTCAGCAAGATTGCGGTTGCTACTTCGTCTTAACTGCCAACATCCCTAAAGCTAGGATGTGAAATATAGGGTAGGCAGTTTGCCTAAACACGCAAAATATAACAACGGCAACCATGCTAATACGACGGATAAAACTAAGCAAATTTAAGACAATTCAACATATCAAGATTTTTAGGTGCCGTGTTTAATCTTGAAAAGATAGCAGAGGTGGTCCTAATGACAGCTATTGATATACATTATCGAGATTTTCCGTTGGATTAACCTTGATTTTATGAATGCACGTGCAGCACCAGTGTCTGCAGTATGGAGCAGACAACTGTCTTTATTGTTTAGTGCACACGCCAGTGCTCTTTAGTTTTGAGCGTTAGTATAGTGCATCAATATTTGATATAGGCATAACATTTCCCCTTTGTGAGAAATGATAGACATATGTACCCTGACCTCTACAATGCACTATTTTTAAAGACTTCAACATTGATTGATATCAATTGGTTTTTTTATCTTCTACATCATGCATTTCTGCTTTAAAAATGGAAAGAAATATGTTTGCGGGTAATTGATGCAAGTTGTATGGCATACAATTAAGCAACTCTTCCAAACGTGTATTGCCATTACTTATTTGATGGTCAAGGTACTACACTGACCGCTCTGTTGGCCTACATGATTAGAAAGTTCGCGACGGATGCGGGAGGTTGCATGTTCAAATCCCGGCCGATTCATGCTAAACCTTATAAAAATGGTACTGGCAGCTGCCTCGCTTGGCGTTCAGCATTATGAGGTTAGTGTTAGGACTGGTCCGCCTTGTGTCAGGATAATGTGACTGGGTTGTACATGATCCTACAGGTCTACGGCAATAAGGCACAGTGGCAGACGTCACTAAAAAAAACTGCCACACTGCAGACATCGTAGCGATATTACTGAAGATTAAAATCCACACATACACATCACACTACTGCCTGTTAGCCTTTTTTATTACTGGAATTTGGAGTAGTGTCTTTCCCAAGAATGCACCACGGTATCTAACACAGGTTTATCCGGTGGCTGGCTTCAAACCCGCACCGTTTCGGTTGCGAGTCCAGCATGCTACCCACTGAGACATACGACTTTAGTACGATTCATATCTCGCTGATCTACCTTATCAGAAATAAACAGTACGTTTGTGTATCGCTCTATGCTCCTTTCTCCATTCCATCTACAACTTATTATTACACTTTCGTAGATGAAAGTGTACGACACTGTGTATGCACACAAACTACTCGTCGTGGTCAACAAGTTCCAACAGTGTCACTATTATGAAAAACTGTCGTGTGTGGTTCATAATGATTAAAGCTCGAGTCGTTTTTTAATACGCCATATTATCGACATATAACATCAGGTCTATGAATATCACAGTGCCGACATTTATAACACTAGCTGTTTTGCATTCATATCAGTTATTGTATTCACCAGGGAGTTCGATCGTGTTATTCAGCACACAGCCATACTTAGTTTATGTAAATGATCCCGTACTGGAGATTGCATGTTTTTATTTGTTTTTTTTTTCAAAAGGAAGTTTCATTTAGAGCAGTGATTCTGTTGACTTTTTTGCTTTTAACGTGTATTTAACTGATTTATTTTGTTTTATTCTTTCACAGAATATTTCCCACCACATTTAAAATAACCGATATTATATACACCTTTTATCACCAATTCAATGTATTGCTCAAAAAATATTTCGGCCCTGGACTTCGTTGCTTCAGCTTTATGCAAAACAGCTTTCGAGATTAATGAAGCTTTTACATTCTCTTGCCATTATTGAACTTTAGTTGATCGGTGTACATGTGTCTGTGCGTGTGGTTTATGTAGACATGTTCTCCATATCATAAATATATAGGAGTTAATGCACATTATGGAGGCACCACGATGCGTGGGAGAATGCGCTCGCAAAAGAGGGAGCACCGTTTGTCCATTATTAATATACGTCTAGTGCAACCGCTTAGACAACGTAACGATTTATTAAATCTGAGATAACAAATCTTGATCCACATACATTTGTCACGAGGTATTATTCATATTTATCAAGTTGGAGATTATCTGGGTGAAAAAAAACCTAGAAGAATGTATCCTTACTAGGCCTGAAGACAACCAAAAAAGTATCACACTCAGCACTCGTATTCTTGTATCCGATTTGGTCAATAATGTCATGTTTGCCAATCAGATGCCCAAATTGGCAGTCTGTGTATCAAGGCGAAAACGTTTTGCTATTTTGGAGCCAGAAAAATCTATCGTTTGTGAGCCGACTAAACATCTGAAGAATACTCATGTAGCTTGAAAAACATTTAATTATTATTAGATACAAAGGGTTGAAAAGTCAGATCGTTCTATAGCACGAGTCTTCGTTTTAATGCCTCCAGTTTTTTTGGCGCTTAGCGACTAGGATCGATGTTTTCTATATATATATTAGTCTAGGTTTCTAAGACAAACCAAATCATGTCATGCGTCATGCAAATGTGAAAATGTATTATTAATTAATTAAACAAGTGGGCACGAGACAGATCCCATGGATTTACATTTTTAAAATATAACAGAGAACTCCCAAAAGTTCTTGATTTCAAGTTTGTTGAATGCAAACAGTTCCAGATTTGAACTGGAATTATCAGAAATGTCTGTCATGAAATTCATTAATAGTATTCTTGTTTTATTACAAATGATCGTGCAAGTATTATTCAAATGAGATTGACATAAACTTTATATTTAAAATCAAAAATGCACCTGTAACAACACATTCTTACTTCAATATTCAATAAAATTTATTTCAAACATAACTCAAGGCAGGAAAAAAGAGCACCTGTCAACAACCAAACGTTTCCCTTAGACCTTTCTGGTAATCTCTTGGCAGCGAAAAGGGATCCGATATTTTCTTTAGGCAGGAAAATAGGCACGTGTGAACAACCAAATTTCCACAGACCATTTTGCAATTAAGCAGTCAGTTTGTCAGGGTTCTAAGCACAAACGTACTGGAGAAATGAGCTTCTTCCTGGCAAATACCAGTTTCAACCGGGCATTTTTCGACTTTCCGCTGATTTGTTTCGAACATGTTTTTGACTCGCTTTCTCATTCTTGATACTCTTCTAGAAAGAATTTCCTTTAATTTAATTATACAACCTTTATTACACACCCCAATCTTCAGCTATTGTACAAAGTAAAATATTTTATGAAAAAAATACCGTATCGCTTTTTACAATACCGTATCGCTTTTTAAAAGAGCTATATTCGGCCTCCCTTTGAATATTGCAATAAAACCTCTGCTTCTCATACTAAGAAAATATTTCAGCTGCTAAAACAAACGTCCAAAAAAATAATAAATCTACAATCTAGAAACATCCATCCATCTATAGATCATGTGATTTGTGATCATTTGTGATGTGATCATGTGATATATATATATATATATATATATATAGAGAGAGAGAGAGAGAGAGAGAGAGAGAGAGAGAGAGAGAGATAGAGAGAGAGAGAGAGAAATTTGTTATGCAGCAGTAAACACTGATAGCAATTTTAGTAATTTCATCTGTTAGCGTATATACAATGCACAAATATATAAATGAGATATTCCGGGTCTGTAATTTATTTGTATATGGTATTAATTAATGGATCATATTATTATTTTTACATGATTGTGTGTAAGCGTGTGCGTACTAATTGACTTAAAACCGGGTTATCAGTAGGGAAAGTACGATATTTTCGATAGAACAATGGCACTGCAGCAATTGTTTCAGCTAGTTGCAATTGCATATTACACAGTAAATCAATTCTAAAATGTCGACAATTCCAGAGAGAGCGCAATCAATAAAATGAAAACTCCACGTTTTGTGCTACTTCTCAAAACGAGCACATTACAAGCACGTTTTCTGTGAAGTCTCACAAACTGTAAAGCTTAAGATGTGTTAAACAAGTCTACATCTGATATTATTAAGACCATTGCTGTTGACCGGTGGGTGTTTCATACATACTATAATACCGATTTAAGCATGTTAGTGTCGGAACCAGCAAATTCAGTCTTGAAGTGGGCATCGCAACGAATTGACATTAACATAAAAGTATTACTTGTACATGTCCGAATGGTCTTGAGCATGCGTGATGACTGTTTTCAATTATTTTTAACAACCATGCATACGATGATGCTAGTGTTTTCATTTACTCAATTCGGAATCATCGTTTCCGTTATTATGGAGTCTGCCTCCATTTCGAGCAGGTAAATCTTTTAGTATATGACTGTTCAAAATGATTTTTTAAATTTATTTTTGACCGGTCCTATTCTATTTTTGGAAACAATTATTGACAATCCAATGGCAAAAACGTTGAGCTCAGATGAGTACTGCTAATTTACTAGATGATTTGTATTTAGCAGCATACCAGCACGTGACATGCTATACCGTGTCAAATTAGTTCATTTTTAACACAATATTTAAGATAAAACGCCCAGAAAAAGAAAACTAAGTGCCTTACACAGGGACACACTGGCCCGGGTATTCAATCCGAGGATCTTGGATTGCGAGTACGACACTATACCAAATTAAATTCCACGGCTAAGCTTATGATGTGGTCATATAAACATTATTGTCTGGCAGATTCACGCGGCAGCCGTTTTGATCTTGTATGGACAGGATTCGAACTAGTATCCTTCCGTTGAAGAGCTGTGCATGCTAGCCATTCGTCATTGCAGTTCCATATTTAGATATAATCCCGAACGTTTATTTATTTTAGGACGTTTATGTTCAACCTTTCTCATTCTAGGTACACTGTCTGAGGCAATTTGTGTAAGAACAGATGGCTACAGTGGCTTAAGTGGTTAGAGTGTACGCCTCAGATGTGGTAGGTCACGGGTTTAAACCCATGACGAGTCATAGAAACGACATATAAAAAGGTTACTAGCAGCTGCCTAGATTGGTGCTAAGCATTAAGAGGCTAGACCTGCCGTCAGGATAATGTGACCAGTATGGACAAGACAATATGATTCATGTCAATCTGATTAAAATCAAATCTCCACTGTTATATATGAAGATCTGACAGCGATCGCTTAGGGGTCATGGCATGCTTGCCTACGTTATTACCTTAATCGCTAATTTTATTAGCCAATCAGAAGAATTTATAAATCTTAGATTTTGGAGACAGAGCAATGTGCCTATGGAGCATGAATAATTTGATTCACATTCAGATTTTTTTAAAGCTGCATTTCCATTGGTTGATTCAACGATCACAAGAACATGACCCTCAAAGCGGTCGTTGTCGGATCTTCGTGTAGATTTGCGGAGATCTGATTTTAATCAAGAATGTGCTACATGTCTGCCGCATGATGCTCTAGTTCTAGACATCACTATAACCTGCCACTCTAGATTTGTTGTAAGTTTTAACGCCATTTTTCAGCACAAGATAGGCAATACAGTATCAGCAGTATCAGTATCAATTGTGGAGGAAGAGCCCGAGAAAACCCGGGAAAGAACCACCGACCCACGAGAAGCTACTGGCAAGCTTTCTCACATACCCACCTTGGCCAAAGCTGAGACTCGAACCCACGCATACAGAGATGAGATGGCAGTGACCCGAAACGGCGAGCGCTTTAGACCACTCGGGGCCTCCACTACTGTAGATTGTTAAAGATGCATTAAATATATTTATTTTTATTTTTTAAAAACATGACTGGAAGTGACGCAAATTGATATCTGTACGGATATACTAGCAGCGTGTTTCTAAAGGAGCCTATCTGACTCTAAAAGTATCCAATACTTTAAAGCAAACAATGGTTGGATGCCCCTGACAAAACATCATATTTCGTGACAAATTTACATGCAGTTTGTCTAACCGACAGTGAAATCGAACTGTATAAAGAAACAAAATGTGGAATTTTTAAAAGTGAAAGCGATGATCACGTTTAATCAGAAATAAAACAGAAGTCCAGTATGAAAAAAAACGTTCGACTGAGTTTAAAAAGTTGGCAGTTCAGGATTTAAAACTGAAGATTCTGGCAGCAGAGAGCTGCAAATGTGGCACTGTGTATGTTAATATACAAAGAACGACAAAGAACACAAATATTATGGGTTATAAAATAGTTCATATAATAATTAATACATGTCTTCTCATACGTGTCCAATTTCAATTTGATAAACCAGTTTTTACTAAATAAAGAGTGGGAGACAATGCTTTAACTATAAACAAACTCAAGCTCACGAGTCCTGAAAAACACTATGCCCCTTGTAATGTGAACGTGTCAAGTGTGTTGTACCTAGGACAACGTCCTTGCCAGAAAACGTCCCCTTGTTAATGTAATCTCCATAATTTGGGCGTAGTTAAATTAAAGCTGTAACCATATCCATACATATCGGTATATTCGCTCGGCTATGCCAACTATTATACGACAAACAGAAACCAAACGTGCATTATTTATATTCGTATCATGCATGTCAACTTTTTTTTGCACTTTAGAACTATGTGTACATATAACAATATAATCTAGTTACCGTCCATCTGGCGCTTATCTCTATAAATACGAATGGATAAAGTGTTTTTAATTTCCTGATTTACTTGGAAAATTGATTCTTGAATGCCTGCCTTGCAACATGATAAGTCGGGGTTAATTTACGACATTTGTACTCTACGTTAATGTCGTTTACATTTATTCCTGTCAGGGCCGTTATGATGGCCTAGTGGTTTGATCGTTCACATCGGATGCGAGGGGTGGCGGTTTCGATCCCCGGCCGAGTACTTATAACAATGGTACTAACAGTTGCATCGCTAGGCGCTCAGCGTTAAAAGTTTATTGTTAGGACTGGTCGGCCTGGTATTACCCATACGATTGTGTAGGACATCGCGCTACATGTCTGAGTCATGATGCACAAGTGCTAGACATCACTATAAACTGACACATTGCAGAAATCGTAGCGATATGACTGGCAAATCATTAAAGCTACTTTAAAAATCAAAGTCACGCACGCTCATTCCTGTCTTTCGTTAGGCTTTTATTCCAAGCTAATACCTTATATTACATTTTTTGAAGGTCACAAATGCGTATAGTCTGGTCTTTGCTGGGTGCCAATTGCACATCCAATCTTGTTAAAATTAGATGTTATGACCTTCCTTCGTGGAGATCTGATTTTGTGCTGACCTTATAGTTCACCAATCAAATCAAAACTTTCAAACAGATTTGAAAGTGGCACAAGTCCATCGGATTCATATCGTTACTAAAAAATAACTCTCCGAAAAAAAATTGTAATACACTGTACTAATAGGTCACCAAAACATTAACTTTTATCAGTGTCTGACAGATCTCCATGTATGAAGGGAGATCTGATTTTAATCTAAGTGATTACACTTCATACGAGAGCCGGGTAAATCGTACTGACGTGCAAATACAAGTACACAACTAATCGTGTTTATTTGAAGCTGTTTTAAAGATAATTTGCTATTATCACGTGCACCTTTCCAATTTCATCTTAAAACAGGATTACATAACATACATTGTTATGATATCAAATTTTAATGGCGCATAAGAAAACGACTGCGTGTCTTAACAATAGGTTAAGGATATACGTGAAAAATATATCACTGACATATCTCACTATGATCAGAGGTCCAAAAGCTGACACTCGACTTCTTGATTATGCTCCATGAAGTACAACAATACAATCTACATTTCATAATTATGTAAATACTGTGCTGGCGACAGTCTGGTTCAAAGCAAATCAGAATTAATACTATGTCAATTAATGTAACGATACAGTGGACCATGATGTTAGCATTTCAGTTAATTAAACTTTAACATAAATTACATCCTCGCGTTTGGCCTCTTTTATGGCATAGCAAAATTGAATAAAATATAATCTATATCGTATTTATAATATTTAACCCTTGCCAAGTGTAGGCCATGTTGTCTGCACACGGTTTGCATCCTGTCCTAAGCGAGGTACTTTACTCTCATTGCATGGCATTAAAAAAAAACAAGTCTTTGATGTGATCCTGTATCATTAATCACTAATCAATCAAATAATAAGCTGAAGAAGACAAAATCATGGATCAAGGTTAAGAGGCAGTACCGGGAACAATTGATAAGGTCCAGGTACAGAGTTCCGACCCTTGAGTTAAGTTTTTGATAATATTTTACCTATGTAGCCCTGTTATCTCCTTCTGTTTTCGAACTATAGGAATAATATAACACAGTAATTGGTCCTTTTGCGCCAACATTCCACCCCTAATCGTTCCTAATCTTGGGAGGAAATCCAAACAAGTCTCCATCTGCAGGTATCTAACGTTAGCTTTCTCACGAATGAGCATGATTCCACGTTGATATAAACCATGAATGCAAACACTCTTTAATCTTACGAAATAAGCAATACATTCGTGGAAAACAAAAACACATGTCCAGGTCCGACTGAAATTTGTTCATGTTGACTTATTCTTGAAGTGCGTGAATGTACCTTGAGATCCAAATAGTCAAATAAATCGTAAACAAGGGTTTCATTGGTATGACACCACTATCGTTCAAACATAAACCAGAAAAGCCCAGGGATGGAAAAATATCTGGCCAAACAGCCCAGGTAAAGTTAAACATTTTGCTCGTAGAATTAATTTGTTTCTTTCATCATTTGCGAAGAATTTTTGATGAAAACATCTATATTTAAGTTAAGAAGACAAAATCAGAATTATTCTTTTTTAATGATTAAATAGCGATTCAGGAGATGATATTCTTGCACTAATTAAGTCAATGAATGATCACTGGGTCGATCAATCGACCGATTCATGGACTGGTTTCTTGTACTAATTAAGTCAATGATCGATCAATGGGTCGAGCAATCGACCGATTGATTGACTGGTTGATCATATTACAAAAGTGTAACGCACACATGCGGTGTTCACGAACTGTTTGTTGTTTACGTGACAATTACAAAAGATCGATACATACTTAATGCTCGAGAAATATTTAATGGACAAAGTTAAGTGTTCAAAAATCATTCTCAAAAGTCGGATTGTCAAATACTGATGCGTGTCGCCGATTTCATGGTGACTAGATGAAAATTGCAACATAAATAGATGAGCCAAATTATCCTTGTGTTGATTATAATAAATTCTCTCTCTCTCTCTCTCTCTCTCTCTCTCTCTCTCTCTCTCTCTCTCTCTCTCTCTCTCTCTCTCTCTCTCTCTCTCTCTCTCTCTCTCTCTCTCTCCCCGCTTCAGTTATAACTATACCTGCTTTTCAACTTTCAAATATGCATTTCTATCTGCATAACTTTTTCATCACTGGTATATGGCAATGGTGAGCAAAACACGGTCCGTTCCTGTTTTATCTGTTTGTTTTGTCAACAGTTGTGACTTAAAAATAAAATCACTCCCCTCTCTCTCTCTCTCTCTCTCTCTCTCTCTCTCTCTCTCTCCCCCCCCCTTCCCCGCTTCAGTTATAACTATACCTGCTTTTCAACTTTCAAATATGCATTTCTATCTGCATAACTTTTTCATCACTGGTATATGGCAATGGTGAGCAAAACACGGTCCGTTCCTGTTTTATCTGTTTGTTTTGTCAACAGCTGTGACTTAAAAATAAAATCACTCCCCTGTCCCGCGCCTTTGAGGAAATTGTCCATACCTGGCATATGGTTTTAAGATGCCGATAAAGATGTATATAAAACAACTAAAAGCAAGATAACGCTAATTCCTTAAAATATGCCATATTTTTTATAATCTGACTGCTTTACTCAATACCATATTGTGATATTAAGTTTGGGGCAAGCTCAAATTTTACGAGGGTAAATTCAATTTTTCAAAAAGTTTGCCCCTGAACACATCGACCTTTATAAAAAAAAAAAAAAAAAAAAAAAAAAAAATCAACTCCCTGATTACGCATTTGCAAAATATTGCAACCTGCTTCAGATTTATTTGTCTTTCCATGAATTTTCGTGACTGTATTTCGAGGACCAGTCTATACCGTTGTGACGATAGTAACGCGGGCATAAATATGAGATTTTTTTTTTACTTTGATTGTAAATATTGTGATAAAGTTAGTTTATGTGTCACTGACCAATATGGTGATATAAACAGCTTACCGGTACTACATTTCACTGTAATTACGGTGATATAGGTGGCGCTAAAGTTGCGTGAATGGACTTGATATCAGTACCTATCTCAAGATTTCTAACATTACTTACATCTTAAATCATTTGACAGTATAGAACAATGATTTCCGACATAATGAATAGAAGATAGTTAATCAGTTATATATATATATATATATATATATATATATATATATATATATATATATATATATATATATATATACACACACATACATATACATATATTTACACACACATATACATATATTTACACACACACACAATCACATCTATGTAGGTGCAAGGTTCATCTTTCATTCAATTAAGGTCTGAGGCAGAATTAGATTCGCTCAACCCCTGGATCTTTCTAATCAAGCTTTTATTTAACACTTGTCTTCTCAAGTATCCAATTAGACACCTCGACTTGTCTTCTCAAGTATCCAATTAGAAACCTCAATCATACATGCAGCTCTATAAAATGCAAGTGTTTACTTTCTAGAACCCGTTTTCTATTCTTTCGGTTTGACATTTTTTTAAAAATAAGAAATGGAACTTCCAGTTTTCTCCGACGGAGTGAAAAGTAACCTTCTTTAAAAAAAAATATCTTTAGTATTGAAACAAAACATACTTTTATGCAATTCCGCACGTTCGTCTGAACACTAAATTCGATCCCCTCATGCATATACAATAGATCATACTCGTAAAAAAAAAAAAAGCAGCCAGCACATTGATTTTATTAGCTCATTTACCAAGTTGGCTTTAGTAGACAGAATGGCCTAAGGTGCTCTCCTTTACTGATCAAAGACTTCTCTCCGTTAACTGCGTGAGTTCAAGGCTCGGGCATAGGATGTGAGAAAGCTGATCAGTAACTTCCCATGAATCGGTGGTTGTTTCTGGGATTCTTCGGAGTTCTTCCTCTACCATATATACTAGCCGCCATGTATGCATAGCATATGAAAAACGGCGTAACCCCCCCCCCCCATAAGAAAATATACCAAGTGTAATCCAAATCGGTATAAAAATACAGCCACTTGAGTGGCATAAAGCTGAGCCAATTAGATCCAAGATAATCACATTAATATGTAAATCTCGTTAATAATACTAGTAAAACTTATGAAACATCTTGTTATATAAACCTATTTATCAAGTGTGCGCAAAATCTGATTAGAAATGTTCTTTAACGTTAGCTAGTACTAAAATGAGAGAGAGAGAGAGAGAGAGAGAGAGAGAGAGAGAGAGAGAGTATGATTTGGATTGTTAACGTCGCTTTAACATTTTTTTCAGTCAGATCGCAACGATGCATCATGCTGAAGACATGTATCATAATGTCCCACCCAGTCACATTATCCGGTCACCAGATTGTCTACTTCTAACACTAACTTCTTAATGTTGAGCGCCAAGCGAGGTAGCTGTAAGTACCATTTGTGTATGTCTTTTGTATGACTCGGCCGGGGATCGAAGCCACGACCTTCAGCATCAAATACTAAAATACATTTGAAGTCCTGATAACAGAACTTAACATTCAACGTATATTCAAAATCGTACTAGAAATGTCGCGAAGAAAGGAACACGTACAAATATATCAGATGGATGACGTCTTCATTAGCAAACGTTAACCTCACTTTTAAACAATCTCTTCCGAGATCTTGATCAGATGTATGGTCGTAAACTCAATCAATCTTATGCAAGACCACCATGAGGATCTTACTCCCAACTAAATTTATTCGGACTCTTGATACCGACAGCCCTACGTTCAACCAGAAGTCAAATCAAATAAATAAAAACTGTGGCCGTAAGAGTGGTAACAAGTGCAAATAATCAAATGCAAGTTCACCTAATTAATTATCGTGAGTCCCGCTCATTATCATAGTCATCAAGGTCTACTAATTTATACCTGTTCATTGAGTTGACAGTGGAGATTTTTGGCGCTTTCACCTTGAATGATATATATCATTCCCCGGAGGTGGTTACACCTCCACATGCTGTCAGTTGAATCGAGAGATATAAACATTAAACCGTAATGAAAACGTATTGTGTTTTGTATACAAGTCAACATGTGTTTATTTCCAAACTAAAAGTCAGACATAAGGCATATTTGCCTCTGGACTGATGATAATACTTCAATCCACACACTATAAAACGAAAACAAAACCGCAATGAAATCCAACAGCTTGAATATATCTTCAGAGACTTGGGAGTGTTTTTAAAAAAATAAAAATCCCAATATCTTCAACTCCATGGGCAACAAAGAACAAAAATGTAACGGTCGTCTGCCATGTATATAAATACAACTGCCTTTTTGTATGAGCTAGGGCCACAAAAAATGACCCGCGGGCATGTATTTGGAACACTGTTTTCAGGCAAATCAAAACCAACTCGTGAACACACTGAACAGACTTTTATCAAGATGAAATGGGGTGCACCCCTGTGATCTCCGGTTTACAAATCTGCTGACGTCCTGTAAGCAAAAATGCGTTCACAACAAAGAAATAACACTAAATTATTTTTAGCTGTGTAGCCAGCGACATTTTTGTTGCATTAGCCACAACTACGTCAATTTAAGAAATATTTTAGCTATATAATGTGCAAGTGGGGCAGTCACGTGACTACGATGTCGGCATTGACAGTTTATAGTTATGTCTAGCACTGGCATCATGCCGCAGACATGAAGCAGGTATCCCACAACAGTCACATGATTCTGAATCCAGGACGATCAGTCATAACGTTAAACTCTTAATGCTCATGGGCCTATATAAGTCTTTAGTATGACTCGGACAGGGTTCGAACCCACGACCTCCCACATCCGAGGCGGACGCCCTAATCACTAGACCACCGTAGTGGTGTTAGTGGTGTTTGCCTTTATCGAACTATGGCTACCAATGGATTATTCGTACCAAATCGAGTATTGGGCACCGTAGTAATAATGAATTTCCTAGTTAAAGGTTACCACAATCAAATTACATTAATCGATTGCACAATTTCATAGGTGTGACAATTTACCTACCGCATATATTCGCTTAAAAGTCCAACCAAAACCGCAACCAACAAAGACAATGAGTTGCCTTAACATAATGCAGATTACGGTCTATGTTGTTTGTTCCACGGATTATACTTAACCAGATCTGCAAGCCTATTATACGTATATTATTTATTCATTTTTTATTGCACATAACCTTGTTAATTCTTGCAAGCAAAGATTCTGACCAAGCGCTTTTCCCCAAAAATTGCAATGCATAAATATTTATATATTTTCATACCAACCCAATTCCACACACACCACCAGGTTATATGTTGCATCAATGCGCTCTAAATTACAAGTATGCTCAATGACATGAACATTGGTTTATTAAAAAATGTTGAAATTTAATGTAAACTAAAGATACAACACAACAGATCGAACATTCATTGAACAAAGCATACCTGACACAAGCACACGCAAAGTGGACAACCATACCATTTCGCTATCTCTCACCGTACCAGCACACCAAACAAAAACAAAACATAATAGCTGGAAATAAGAGTACTGCATACAGAGTTGTGACTCGTACAACGAAATATAAACTGCCACACTGCATACATCGTAGCGATATTACTGGAAAAACTTAAATCTACGTTAACCACACACACACACACACACACACAACGAAAATGTTGATGGCTACATGGAAATAACTAAGTTAATGTGATTTATTTATTCTCAATGCATTTTTGTGTTACTTCCGCCATCCTTAATTTCTCCACTGGTATCAACTATTCAACGGTACATGCTTGACCTCGCGTGCGGTGCATCATGGGAGGTCAGGGTACCAGGCTAATGGGGCCTACTGGCATAGCACGGATTCCTCCCTTCCACTGCTGAACTTTCCGAGTCAATTACGAATAGACTGGCGCTCTACCTGCCGAAAAGAATTTTCTGAAATCCAATATATGAATATTTTTTTAAACTGCTGAATATTTACCCATCTGTAATACTCTTAAGCGTTAACGAAATGTTCAAGATGGTTGACATGATTGCAATTTAATAAATGTCAGATCTGCACGATGTTCATTTAGGATCAACTGGACGCAACAAGAAGTCTTCTGGTGAAAACCTCCATGTTAATATGACTTCCCGTTTTAAAAAGTGTTGCAATTAGAATTTCAATATAGCTGTTATAGTGGCAATATTGGAGGTCAAATCGTCAAAATTTTCCTCAAGTATACCAAACACGATAAAAGGTTTTTGGGTGAAATTTCCACATCTAATTTACCATCTATGAGACGGAGCGATAATGCTGTGTTCAAGATGGCTGCCATGTCAGCCATATCTGATGTCATATCTGCACAGGATCAAGCATACACAAGAGGGTTTTCAGTGATATCACATGTTGGTATAATCTTCGGTTCCGAGCGAACAGCGATAACAAAATTTTCTAAATGGCCTCTGTGGCGGTGGCTTAAGAATCAAAAAGAGTGACCCCATTTCGTTTCGGATGAACTAGACCTTGTGATGAAGTTGTTATGCAATCCTCGGTGTAACTGATGAAGAGTAGGAATGACAAACAGGTGGACGGACGACAGACAACATACAACGGTATCATACAAAGTCAAAACAAACACATCATGGAAACGCATATAATCTTTACGATTAAACATAAACTCTATTAATGGCTTACGACGTTAAGCCTTTCGGTTCATGTTTCAACGTGATTCATTCTTTTCAATGTCTATCGCTCAAGGGTATGGAAAGAAGTGAATACCATTTGAATGTTAAATATGAAATCATGTAAGATTTTGCACATACAGTGATAAGAAATTTTATTTTTCCAAATTACCTATCGTCTCGATCTGTTATCTTGTCGAATGGTAGTCATAGACGTGCATATTACAAATATCAGCTACACAAAAGCTCGTTTAACTGTGATATCATATATATATGTCTCTTATTTAATAGTGTGGGTGGTATATATTTAAACCTTTACAGTAATAACCGCAACGTTTTCATGTTTATCCATTAATCACAGCAAAAGATTTATATTCTTACGGTGAATCTGCCTACACTGGAATGCCAACGTGTATTAATTTAAGTAACTTTTTAAAACTGCGAAATCGTTAAATCAAAATAACGTTACAAATTTCAAACCTAACACACCATAATTTCTGGATTTTTCGAAGGATTTTAAACAATGTTCTTTATTACTTCCTTTGATTAATTTTGTTTATTCTAAATTAACTTTTCTCTCTACATTTAAAAAAATTGTTTATATAAAAATACAATCGAGATTTTTTAAAGTATTTTATTGTTCTTGTATTCACCTGACATAGGTATGCTCACGCTATCTCTTATCTTCCACATACGAATAGACTATAATCTCCGTGGTTCCCCTCCCCACAGTTCGTTTTCGATGTTTTACCTCGCACTCTGTTATTTGTCATTCGGACTACATCGGTTATCTCTGCTCGACAATAATATGCCTCATATCGTTCGTTATAGGTATAACAATTTAAAGCACAAGAATACCTTTAAAAGACTAACGTTCTACTAAAGAGAATTTCCTTAAATTCAAGAAAAGACCGGTTCTTACTTTATTTAAACAATCTCTGACATTCTTCGTCGATTACAAGATTTTCACATTGGCTACTGTGGATATAATGTACATAAGATTGGTATCGTTTTGATTTATGACAAGGCATCACATGAAGTCTTCATGTTGAAGCGAAATGTCCATATGACCCGCCAGCCAAAAGTAACAATAACATACTTTTCAAGGTGGTCATTGTGGCAGGCATAAACATAGTTAGACCGGCAATATTTTCATTTAAGACCAACTTGACATCATATAATGTCTTTTAGTGAAAATTCATGTTAATATGACCATTCATTCAAGAATAGTAGTGACAACAATATTTTCAATAAACTCGATATCAGATTTGCACCAATTTCGTTAAGGTCCAACTAGACATTGGAAGTCTTCTGGTGAAAGCTCGTGAAATCATGACTTTCAGTTCAGAAGAAGTATGGACAAGATTTTCAAAATGGCCGCCATGGTTGTCATAAAGGACACTAAATCTACCCCGTTTTCATTTCTTACCAACTAGACATCAAAATAAGTCTACATGATTATATAAGCATCCATTCAGAGGAAGTAGCGATAACGTGATTTTCAAAATGGCCAATGTGGCGTTCCGAATAAAAGTCGGAGCAGCAGTTTTTATTGAGGATCAACCAGGCAAGGGAGGAAGATATGTCTGAGTTGCAAGATAATCCCCCAAGCAGTTTAGGTGGAATAGTGATAACAAACTTATGATAACGAGCTGACCGATGATGGAGATGTGACCAGCCCACAACTTTTTCTGGTCCATATGGCCGAATAAGAAATGTGTTAACGGCCGACAAATAACAATAATATACAACGTTCTCAAAGGTGGTAGGATTTACACCTGGTTATTTTACACAAGGGCAATTTCGACCTAGAACACATTCCAAAAGACATTATAGATTTGTGATTGGAGTCTACAATATTGTTTTTTTTTTGGGGGGGGGGGAGAGAGATAAAGGAGTAATTAGGAAGAAAAAATATGAAGAAATAGAAAAATAAAGATATTAATATTAAATAAAAAGAACAAAAAGCTAACTATCCACAAGTATGTAGACACGAACGTCGCTTTAAACTGCTATTAATCTATTGGGGGGGGGGGGGGTAAATGTAAACCAATAAAAGTGCTTTTAAATCTGTAACGGTAAAACAATTGTATTTACAGATGAAATTTGTGTATACACTGTCCATACATGTGGTCGGAATGCACAAGTGATTTCCAAGACAACTTGAGATTGGGAATTTGTAAGATTGGGAATTTGTAAAATGTGAAAATTGAAGAAGTCAATTCTAACGGTAAAAATGCTGCGTGTGTCTCCCAATATAAAGAATGCAGAAGACGTGCCGCCTACTTGCAAAGAGAACATGCTGCATACATTTTTTTAAAAAAAATTTGCTCACAAAATCTAGTCGATAAAATCTTAACTCGAAAGCAAAAGGTGCTGTAGAATCCTGGGATAAAAAAGAAGTGGTCTTCGTCAAACAGGTCAGAAAAAGATATAGATGAAATTAAAGGATTGCTCTCTACATTCTCTCTTGAAATAGTTTAATTATGAAGATATATTGAGAAAAAAGTCTTGTTTTATTCAGTTCTTTCTCTCTCAACTCGCATGGTTAGAATTTGCTATTTTTTTTTTTTTCAGAATGCCCAGAAAACCAAAAACATGGCATATGCAGTACGATGAAAAGTCCCTTTTGAAAGCTGTAGATGCGGTTAAAAGAGGCGTAATGAGTTACCGGACTAAAAGTCAACAATTTGGCGTTCCTAAGACGACAATTATTGACTATCTTCAAAGGCGTTATGCCCCTGCTTCAAAGCCAGGACGTCACACGGTCCTTCCGGCCACAATGTAAAGATATATTGTTGATAGGGTCGTTGAGGCCTCCACGAAAGGGTTCGGCATTACCAAGCGTCGATTTCTTTTGAAAACAGCTAGTCTATGTTAATCATCAATTTTAAATACCCCTTAAAAATGGTATCCCTGGCGACGATTGGTGATGGGTGTTAAATCACGACATCCTGAGCTAGTATTACGTAAACCGGAAAAAGAAAAAAAAACTTAATACCTCTCACGCAAGAATGATGAATAAAACGGTGGTGCGGAAATATTTCGACGATTCGGCCGCAATAATGTCTCCACTCAACTTGCACCGACAAACCGTGCGCCATTTGGAACTGTGATGAAACTGGTAAACAAATGGAAACCAGACCAGTGTAAGTATGTGTTATGATGGGAGCAAAGAAATAAATTAGGCAGGACATCAGATAGCAGAGAAAATCCTTGCGTGTATAAATGCTGCAGGATGTTCTATACCACCCATAAGTATTGTAAAAGGAAAAACACCAAGGTCCCTCCATGCCTTTAACTGTCTTAATGCTCCACCGGGTACAATTTGAACCTATAAAAGAAAGCATAGATGTGTGATGTGCTGGGGGTTGAGTGGTTCCTGGAATTATTTCTAAACGACTGACCCAGATAGGCCTCAGTTGGTGATTGTTGATAGCCATTCATCACAATAAGTTCTGGGTCTTCTAGAAGAGGCCAAATGGAAAACATTCACATTCGGTCTCTACCACGACATACCACACATTTTTTGCAGCCTCTTGAAAGGACAAGTGTTTGGTCCTTTCAGCATAGCATATCTTGAAAGGACAAGTGTTTGGTCCTTTCAGCATATCATACAATCATGTCTGCGCCGAGATTTTAGCTGAAAATCCTGGCCTGACAATAATAAAAAAATGTTTATGGCCGCAGTTATTTAAGTATGATTGGTCAGCAATATTTACGAAGCATAATATCTGGAGAGGTTTCCAAGCTACTGGAATATGTCCATTGCAGGGATCGTCCTTGGCTTCGCCAATGTCGCAAATTGCGATTTTTTTCCTTATTGGCTACAAAAATGTCCCAGCTGGCGATTTTTTTGGCGACAGACTTTTTGGTTATTTAATTTGTATATACAATCATGGATTTTAACTAGATAAATTAAAAGGGAGAACGAAAGGAAGCCACAAACTTGACTAAGCAATGCATTGGAATCACACAAACGATCCTTAGATTGTATCAACAACCCCATCTTTATAGTGCATTGTTACATCATAATCTGCTTATGCTGACATCTGGGCTGAGTACTGTATGCTGTGATAGTCAATCATGCTACCGTACTATACCTACAACTGACCGACTTCTGAAGACGCGAATAGAACAGATACAATTAATTGAATAGCTAATCCTTCTGTTTTTATTTTTTTATTTTACATATACCAATTCAATAGTTTTGCTGAACCTTCATAGAAAACTGATAACCTTTGAAGTAAGGACTACTGTGTATAAATACAAAGCAAATAGAAAAAATCTCGATCACAATTATAATTATATCTGTCGCCAGTGGAACATTATCATGAGCAAACGGAAGTTAGACGTTGCGTGTTCATCGTCTCATCCTAAGTTAACAAAATTAACAGCGCTTGGATTTAGTGCAAATTCATCAGACAATACAGTCATCACTGAACCCGATGATAAACCTTGCAGTCCAACATCATCTACATGTAGTGCTTCAAGTGCAACACCACATTATGATGAACAGGTCGAAAGTTCCCGAAACTTTATAGACAGTTGGAAACTTGGGCGTCCGTGGCCGAGATATGATAAAAAATTAAAATAGATGTTCTATGATGTATGTATCAAGGCAAAGTTCGTCAATTCATTTACAACTGGCTGCGATATTTTGATAAAGGAATGTGTCACCAAACATGAATCCGGGGGGTGGGGGTGGGTAAGTAATATTTGTGCATTTTACTCATTGATCTTTTTCTTTTCCCATCCATCCAGTGTTACGGTTACAGAGACTTAAACTCCGCAACAAGAAATAGCAACAAAAAAAAAACAAGTTTTGCATAATTAAAAATAATTATTTATTTCTCAAAATACTGGAGTGAAAGAATCCCTAACTTATATATACGGTCCAATATTACCAAGTTCTGACTCGTGTAAGTTTCATTAGTGGGAATGGAGATCCTATTTTGCTTGTAGAGAAAATTTATACAACATTCAGTGATCATTCTTGGGATTTAGGAAGCAATTCACTACAAACTTTGTGAAGCTAGCCATAAGAGAGGGGGGGGGGGGTCATTTAATTACGGAATGCATTCAATCAACGGTCGCATTAATCGTCACTTATCTTACATTGCAATGTACGATCATAGGTTTTTGTTATTATTAAAATGTCAACTAAAGTTGATAATGCATTTTTTCAGGTAACAACAGTCCTACACGTGCACAAACGGTGATGCGGGATGCTGACATCAGAAATAAACTCTGCATTTCATCTCTCGAGAATTTAATGAGAATCAGCATGTACAGATTTGAAAACTTAGACTTTGAAACTGCATTCAACAAGTGGGCAGCCCTCTTCATGTAACCTTTTGTTAATGCTTGTTGTTTTTAAAGTATTAACTAACCCATCTTTTGTAATTTTCATTGCCTGTTACATTAATAGACTAAATTAACACTTGGAAAAATGTACACTGCTTGTTCTGGCGACACTTTTAAAAATTGGCGACAAAATATTAAGATTGGCGATTTTTTTTGGCGACAGCTTTTTAAAAGCCAGGACCATCCCTGCATTGGATATGTCTGCCATACCAAAGAGTGCTTATCAACCATCTCCAGTGTGAGAGCGGGAAAACACACAGAATTTGCCTTCGTGTACAACTTCTTTTTCTTCATCAGTTTCTTACCAATTCCATGTCCCTCTGTTCTTAGCCTATAACTTATAGTTATAGAAGAGAGCCAATCAGTCTCTTTCAGCACATCGCCTAGACCGGTTTCTAGCCAAGCATATACTATACATTCTATCAAACCATTTGCGTCTACACAAAGATACCCATCAGAACAGATTGGCTTTATAAACGTGCCGACATTTGTATTTGATTCTTCATGAAACCCTTGCAATGCAACAAGTGGCTCTGACGTTTATCTTAATTCTACATCATTAATAAGGTATCTTTTATATAAATGTACAGTCCTAATGGACCAGGTATGGTAGTAAATGACTTAGGAGCAAATACTTTTCTGATGTTCCTGGCAAATGGAAACGTTTCTGCAGTAGAGGACTTAGACGCTACATCTGTTCTTATGGTGTCCCGGACAAATGGAAACTCTTCTGCGGCCGATATTGGCAATGAATGTATCCTGCAAGAAGGACCAGATTCCTTCCCAGGAAAGCATATACGGATTTCTATATTGAACAGTGATCTGGAAAATATTTTTGTAATTACACTCGTTGAACGTAGGAAAAAAAACCAAGGCAAAAGCATTAACACGTCACAGGCTTTTGACATCTGATGCAATTATAAAAGATGTGAAATACTGAAATTGTAAAGTCAACAAAAGCAGCAGAGAAGGGGAAGAGGAAGATTAAAGCTTTGGAAAAGATGGAGAGGATGGAAAAAAAAAGAGAGGGGAACAAGAAAGAAAATAAATTATAGAAACTAAATCAGTTTTCAGTACTTTTATAAGGTTCGAAATTTTAACATTTTATTCATATTAAATTAATATACCTTGTCATACATTCCTGCATCTATATATATATGTGGAGAAACGATGCTAAGAAAGTTTTTTTTTGGGGGGGGGGGGGGGTTTGCATGTAGTCAGTGATCTCTCTCTCTCTCTCTCTCTCTCTCTCTCTCTCTCTCTCTCGTACGTTACATACACACATTTACAATGAGATACACACTGACAATGGTGTTCTTGATTTGATGAGAGTACATCTAACACAAATCAGTTGAAAGCTTTTTTATCACACTACGAAATATATCCATTACCGACTTTAGTACGCATGTTTACTCACACTGGGGTCGGTATTTCCCCATGCCATGGTGGTCGGAGTTAAACATATCGGAGTCGGAATAAGCCGCAAAACGATCGGATTTACCCCCCACCCCCTGCGTATATAGTCCTAATAAACTTTCGTTTCAGTACGAAGGTCTCAAATTATATGACCAGATTAACCTATATTTGTAAAGTAAATTGCACGTGACTGTACATGCCTCTGTGGATGAATACATGTCTGTACGCTGGCTTCGAAACGAAACTTGCTGCACTTTGAAATCAATTGTGTGCAATGTGAAAAAAGAACTGAAAAATACATGTATAATGGTATAAATTATTATGCTGAGCTGACAGTGATTTATTGATACGGGCTGTTCAACAAATACATTCCTCCGCTACATCGAGATCATACAGGTATACGCCGAGTCCAAATAAAGAAACAATGACTTACCCAAAATAGGAAGTTAAATGCAAACATCAGGTAACGAATACATGTATAACAGCTCCCCAACGCCATTTTTGCCGATTAAAATGTCGAAATAGTGGTAAAATCCAAATTCTTTAAAACAGAATTCGCTCCGCTTGTTTTCTCTCCTCAAATCAGCTTTCGATATGCGCGTATTCCAACGTTCTTGCTCACAACTGTAGCCGCTTTCAACACAAGAGTCAATAGCAGCCAGCCTATTTACGCTTGGCGTAGTACAGCTTGAGGGGCTCCAAAAGATGATAGGGCTCTAGAGAGGTGGGCATTGAAGGCGAGTCAATCTGATTAAAATTAGATCTCCACTATCCTACGTTATATGTAACAGTGAATATCTGATTTTAATTAGACCGTGACTGAGTTACACTTCGACGGTTTAGTTTAGTTTAATACCTGTACTATCGTGGCATCGAAGACAGGTTTACAGATCGCGTTAGTAAACTTTACAAATAACAGAAACATATTGCCGCATATATATGCCCATTGTCTTTGATCCATGCATCTCTCTCTCTCTCTCTCTCTCTCTCTCTCTCTCTCTCTCTCTCTCTCTCTCTCTCTCTCTCACACACACACACACACACACACACACACACACACACACACACATATATATATATATATATATATATATATATATATATATATATATATATATATATATATATATATATATAGATATATATATATATATATATATATACATACGAGAGAGAGAGATAGAGGAAGTGAGAGAGAGAGAGAGAATTATACATATATACAATATAAATAGATAGGAAAAAGTGCCCGGACTCTCTAGCATAATGCTTTATAATGATAGGCAGAATTAATATTTAATGTAAATCATACTATCATATAGGTTAGAGAATTTTTATTTCGTACTCTACAACCCAGCAAGAATTTATTTTCATCTTAAAATATGATCAATTCGCAGTGTTTAGCAACGATAAGTAATTTAACTTGATCAATTTCAAGACAATATAAATTTAAACGGAATAATAATAATAATAATAATAATAATAATAATAATAGCAATAACAACAACAATAATATAATAACAACAACACAAGAACAATGCTACTAATACTAATACTAATAATAATATGTATTTCTCAAAACGATAGTTTTTGAAATCTTAACCCACATTTAAATCTGGAGTGTGTATACAGTTAACTCGAAGAAGGGTTCGCATGGTTCTGCAACCAAGAAGTACACAAACACCTGAAAATGGATTTACGTCTTCTTTGATTATAATATTACGTGTTCGAATAAACCTTGTGTGTACTTGAGCTTCAAACCTGACTTACTGATCTGAACATCAGGTCTTCTTGAAAGTTACTTAGATTTATAATGACCACATATCTCTTGAAATGTGCGTATTTAATACGAATCTAAATTACCTTCGTATTCTTTTATAATGACCTACCAAAGTACTGTCACATATCACGAGTTTAAATTCATCATGGTCTTCTTTTGGAACTCTTTTTAAGGTGTGATCTAAGCAGTTGGATGACTCAGCGGTCACTACATTATTTCTTGGTGATCAGTATTAATCATGTTTTGTACAAACAAAATATTTCCTTTCGTACACTATTTTTTATAAAGCTTATATACATGTCCCTTTGTGCATGGATGGTCTGCCGTATAACACGACTTCTTTGAACTTGTCTCGTGTATGACGAGGAATCGTGATGAAAAGCACACCAAAATCAGGTGAATTTGATCCGATTCCGACATCACTGTATTAATTAATATTGTCTTCACTGCCCAATGTCATTAATCTCTCTCTCTCTCTCTCTCTCTCTCTCTCTCTCTCTCTCTCTCTCTCTCTCTCTCTCTCTCTCTCATCTTGTGAATTCACGTCATTTTTTTCCCCAAACAACCATTGTAAAGCCGCTGTTAAGTAAAACAAAAAAATGCTTTACCATAACGATTGTAGATACTACCACCCTTTTATGTAAAAAATCTTAGAAAATGTTGTATTTGCGCCCAACGTCTGTCTCATCTGAATTAAAACAGTCTTTTTAGCAATTACAGTCCGATTATCGCATTGGTCACATTACCGAAATTACTCTTCTGAAACTAGTTAATGACTTTCTTTCTGGTTTGGATAACGAAGAGATTATGGTCGTCACCTGAGTTATCTGCAGCATTGGACATTATGTACCATTTTATATCACTTCATTTCGCCGTCGCCATCGTGTATTTTGGCATTTGCGATAAAGATTTACTACGGTTCTTGTCATAAATAGTGGAAAGGGCACAAATTGTATCCGTAAATGACAAACATTCCAGTCCAGTTTATCCATGTGTTGGTGTTCCACTGGGTTCGGTCATTGGATCCTTTCTTTTTATTCTATACAATCAGCCCAATGAATGAATTTGGTTTCAAGTGAAACCGGCCACGAAGGGTCATATGTTCACTATTTTACACTACCAATTAATATGGTAGTCATTTAGATTTTCCCGTTGGGAAGGAATGGTGCAATATGCCCACGGGCGTTTATGCATACAAAGTATGCTATTTAATTCGGTCGTCATGCCGCACCCCTATAAGGGGTTATCGACATGAATGTAAGACCTAGGTGAGTGGGAACAGCCACGCACTCAACCCTATCAACCAATCGGAAGATGCAGAGCTAGAGGTGCAATGGCACCAAATGATGACTAGTGAAAAATGATTTCCACTTATAGCCGTGTGCTGGTGTTGGAGTCAGGCAGTGGAGAAGGAGGAAAGGGATCCGGAACTGGCACGTTGATGTCGTTCGTCTTGCACGCCCTAGCCTTATCAAATCGAGTCCAGTTGTTGCTAGTGGACACCCTATACCGATATTGTGTAAGCCACCTATCTTGAGTGTCATAGGTCGTCAGACGATCTCTCACCACTTGTATGATAATGACATTTAAAAAAAACAAAAAAACAAATATAGTCACATAATTTATGATGATGCTACCTCCAGGGCACAGAGAGGTGCACTGTCGATGTGAAGACATGGGTGACATGTAAGAAGCTGCAGATGAATGATGATAAAACTGAAGCGATTCTGATCACTAGACACAGACATTTTAATGTCCATCATCTATGTCAAGATCAGCAGGACCAACATTAAATTCGCATAATCATTACGAAAACATGGACACTATTCTTTCATTACACCAATATGTTATAAATATATGAAAGGCTGCATACCTGGAGCTGAGTTCCTTAGTACCTTCTATATTTGACCATTGTAAATCGCTTCTCACTGGCTCATCACAATGTCTACTACAAAAATGTATAATAATTTAATACAGAATTTCTCGGATCATCCTTAAAATACCAAGAACGGGGGACACCCCCCCCACACACACACACACACACTCCCCCCCCCCCCCCCCCCGCTTTGTGCCATTGGCTATCCGTTCGTTCCAAAAACATAAAATCTGTTATCTGTGTTATAATTCGTTGACTGCCTCCGTTCATAATATCTATCTCTCCCATGTGTACACCCCTTCTTGATAATTATGCTCCTTTTCATTATTCCTTTTATGAGACTCAAGTCCTTGAACAATGTAATCTTTCACACCAGGTCCGGGCTACATGGAACGAATTGCTTCTGGAACCTACTTCTTGAACAATGACACCAGGATCTTATTTAAAAGTGTTCTAAAAACTCACATACTTAGACTGCAAAGCAGACTTAACACTTAACAGTATTTCATTATTCTGAATAATTTTCCGCATGTTTTTTTTTTCTAAATTCACGGTGTTTTTTTGTGTGTGTGTTTTTCTCGCACAGTTTGCTATGTATCTCCTCAACATTCTTGTCAAATGTTACCGCAGCGTTTTTTTTTTTATTCGTCAACCTATTCTACTTTAAACTACGTTTATGTCTCTTTTCGGGTTATATTTCCTTTTGGGGTTACTGATCCGTAAATGCATAACCTTACATTTATCGGTATTAAACCTCAGCTGTCATTATGCTGACCATGATTTCTAAACACTTCAACTTTGCAAACATACATGCAGTTTTTTTTTCTATATTTGTGTGTTGTCTGAACAAATGTTACTGTGCTGCTTCATCTGGCAAATGATTAACATTGTTACTGGACAACTTCATATGGCATGTAATTAACAATGTTAATTATCTTCTCCGGTAAGTCATTCAGTTTTACTGGGCTATTGCATCTGGCAAGTCATTACCATTTTTGCTGTGCTACTTCATCTGGCAAATCATAAATAGTTTTTACCGGGCTACTTCATATAGCAAGTCATGAACAGTTTTTACCGGGCTACTTCATGTGGCAAGTCATTAACATTTGTACTGGGCTACTTCATCTGACAAGATATTAATTCCAGTTGCAACATCAAATGGGTCGTTAATTACCCTCACGCTAAATAAAGGTTAAAAAATCAAATACGTGCCGAACCACTTCGGACGCTGACCAATACTATCCGGAAAAAAGTGGTAGACGTAACGTTATCACAAAACAAAGCGGGTCCCCAGGTGGTCGAGTGATCTAAAGCGCTCTCCGTTACGGATCACTGCCATCTCACCTCTGTCTGCGTGGGTTCAAGTCTCAGATTCGGCCAATGTGGGTATATGAGAAAGCTTGCCGTTAGCTTCTCATGGGTCGGTGATTCTTTCCGGGGGTTTCCCTAATTTCTTCCACCACCATTATTACTGGCCACCATGTATAGCAGCCTATCGTGTACTGAAAAATGGCGTTAAACACAACAACAACAACAACATCACACATACCATGGTTAGCTTGACGGACATTCTAGACTAATGTCCCTCAGCCAGCTTACCGATCCATATGCGAATTCAGATAAGCATGTTGTATGTTCTGGTGATAGCCACATATGCATTTTTTCCTTCAATATCGACTCTTTTGAGTCCTAGACTACTCCGGTAGCCCAGTGTTTAGAGCGTCCCCCTCGTATGCGAGAGGTCGTGGGTTCGATCCCCAGACTAGTCATACCAAAGACTTATCAAAATGGTTCTTACAGCTGCCTCTCTAGGAGCTAAAAACTGAGGTTAGTGTCAGGACTGAGTGTCAGGATATGTGACTGTATGGGACATGCTACCACATGTCTGCGGTATGATGTTTCAATGCTAGACATCACTATAAACTACCACACTGCAGAAATCGTAGCGATAAGACTGGACTTGTTAAAGCTAGGTTAAAAATCCAATACAAGCACACACGCAAGTTCCATCAGCAATAATATCCATACAAAATGCCAAGTGGCTATTTCATAATTCTGATATTTCGTTCATTCATTTGTCAATATTTTTGCTGTTGAGAAAACACTTGTATGCAACTAAGAGTTTATATTCCTGACGTAACTTCTTAAGCCCAAATTAAGTGTCCGGCCGAACTGAAACTGTAAAGAAGGCTAACAACAAACTTAGTTATCACCAGTAAAACAGGAATTAACTTTCCACATTTAACCTTGATCGTATGACTACAAATCCATGTCAAAGCAGACGCGCAATTCTCTAATCTTACCCTGGGGGTTAATATGAGATAACAGATGAGAGGTGACACACCCAATATGTACAACTTATCCTTGCCCCAATCCACCTATATGTATGCAACGCCTAAGAACTGACCAATAATATATCGGTAGGGATTACGTAACTGCACAAGATAAATATACTCTGACCGTATCTGGTTGAATCATGTCGCGAATGAGTTTTTCACTTTTATGACGTATGCTGTATCAAAGATGGTGTGTATTACGGCGATTGTTACATTTTGACAAGAAAAAAAAATCGTTGGACTTCCACATAATCAAGTACGTGAAATTAAAAGATATAGCCCAAGTTATCCCAACTCGTATTTCAATATATTTTATATTTTCTTATGCCTCTGTTATGATAAACTCGCTATGTGGCTCCCCACAATAAATCCAGAGTTAACAAACATGATGAATGTAAACAGCAACAACACTAAGTATACTTTGAATGACACATTATATGACCGCCCTACGTTTCATTGTCCACTATGCATGTAACCGATATTGTATTGCAGAAATCGTTTTCCTTCTTTCAGTCAGGTTTATCCAGACGCTTTGCCCTTCAGACTATAACAAAACATGCTTCTTTCTTCTTGACCTTACGTGCAAGCCAATCACAAAGTTCAGGTCAGGTGTGTGGTCTGGAACTGCTGTTGTTGCCCGGAAAACATGTTTCTCTGTCATTCAGTAGCTTTGACCTTTGATCGCCCTAATTCAACAGACCCCTCCATAGACTTTTTCCTTACCCCAAGTGCAAGCCATCCAGAAAGTTTGCTGCTGTATGTCTCATAGAGCTAATGTTTTTGAATAAATGCTATGTTTTAAAAACAAATACTATTATTTCCTACAGTGACCATGAATTGTGACTCCAAAATCAGTAAGGTTCTTTCTTACACCAATCTCAATCTATCCACCGGGTTTTGATAACCGTAGATGACGGCGAACACGAGTAATTGTGTGGAAACCATTAATTTTTCAGTCAGAATGACCATGACATTTGACCTTCTCATCACAAAATCGAACGTATTCTTTCTTAATCTACTGCAAGCCGTCTAAATGTAGGAGAACTTGATTTTGTCGTGGCTTTTTATTGTGCCTAGAGCATGACCATAAACCTCCATGTTATAGCCTGCCCGATCGAGAGAATATTAAAATTAAATTAAATTAATTGATAGAATAAATTTAAATCTGAGCATAGATATAAAATAGTATACAGAATATGAAAATTTAATTAATTATATACATCAAAATAACATTGTACAGTATCCCTTGCAGTATGCTCCGCTACCAGAAAAATCAAACAATTAACTGAAAGTACGTAAGTGCAACTAGCAGCTCCGTTTTATTTTGATACGACAAATTTCATCACGAAATTGATTCAGTGTTTCGAACTTTAATTGTTCGGCCTGATAACTGGTTCCTGTTCATTCTCCAAGATCGATATAGCTTGAAGGCGTGGGGTGAGGGACTTTACTGGAACACTCGCGGGTTCTCTCTCTCTCTCTCTCTCTCTCTCTCTCTCTCTCTCTCTCTCTCTCTCTCTCTCTCATATTTTTAGTAGTGGAAGTTATTTTCCTGGTAAAATAAATACATGCGGCATAATTCTTTCGCTCATTTTTTACTTCCTGGACTGAGTCATATACTCCAATCTTCGGTGCACTCGGAATAGCCTATACAACATGTCATAACAGACACTCGCTGCTAATTGACTTCATTCAGATCATCACCTTGCATCCAACAGAAACAAATGCCTTTTTTAGTTACATACACTCGACCTTCTCTCTTAACATAGACATTTAACTCGGTGTACGAAACTAAATAGAGCTAGCCACCATTACTTAAGATCGATAGCATAGTCTGCTCTCGCTTTATGGCAATTATGCCTCTGCAATGGGATCTATAAATCATCATCTCGAGCTAAATGTCGGACACATGCACATATACTGCTGATTAAAAAAATAAAAATAACCGTATAGCCCACACCGCTGCTCGAGTGTTAATACAACCAATTCCTAAGTTAACATAATTCACATCTTAGTTAAACAAAAAGTTATCATAAAATTTACTTGTTAGCTTAACTACACAAAACTAACAATTCCTCTGCAGGAAAAATCCTACGAACTTAACAATGATTAATTCTTAACATAAATGATTCATATGTCCTTAAGACAAATCCATTCAAAACCCTATTTGAAGGCTCATATCAAAAGACAAATTATGTATGAAATTAAGACATATTGTCTTTTTTCTTTGAGGTTCGCACTCTTTTTCCTTTGAAAGAACAGTCTCCATACATCCCTGGTCACTTGTCTCTCGAAGGCACTGAACTACACGTTCCATGGACAATCTTCATGAGTGTCTCGTCAACTACGGAGTCAAAACATTTCGCCTCGCAGGAGAAGAAAAAAAAAATTAGACTGCCTGATTGTGCGATGTAAGACATTTTTAAAACACGAGACTGCGTCTACGAAACATACCCAAATCATTAACTACTCAATCAAAGCTAATATTTATCTGACCGCTATTATTATCACACCCCTTCAGGGCTCTGAAAATTCTACAATTTCCCACTCCTGTTAATATATTGATCTCTAGAAAGTTCCAATATTTTAGCAAGTACAATCCCTGTTTCTGTGTTTTTTTTTTAATAAAAAAATGTTTAGATTTTCTATAACCAGACCCAATCTTCGACACAGTCCAGTTTCGCCTGGCATAGTTATCTTTAATAATCTGTAATGTACCATCATTGTTTAACATGCCACTGACACAATATTGCATACATCAATTTAAAATTTATATATGTCACAATGGCATATGCAGAATTCACTCTTATGAAGAAAATGTTGTCCTTGTTTCAGTCACACCGACGTTGACATTTTATCTTTGAAGCCAGAAATCAATTGGTGTCTTTATTACCTCTTTACCATGAGTGCCAGTCACCCACGAAATTGTACAACATCCGATAGTGAACAACTAAAGTTATTTTGCGGAAACAACAGACGGAAAGACTGTATCGAACCAAAGAATCGCTCCCCATTACGGTAGACGTATAAAATTAATGAAAGTGAATGCTTACCTTTAATGTTTATAAAAAGCTTGAGTCTGAATTGAGGATTCCTAAATCAAACCTGAAGTAATATTTCTGCGTTCTCCAACGCTTGTTCCATATACTAGATATTGAAAAATTACCAACAAATCAAGTATTGTTTTCTTACCTCCATGTAGCACAAATGATATAGGAAAAAAGGCGACAATGACAAGGATCTGTTGTTATAAATGATATTCATTGGCAACTTCGAGGTCAGTCATACTTTTTTTGAGGGGCTGGGGAGGGTACTCTATCCTGTTTGATCTTTGCAAACCAGGTAGAGAGGCCACCCTGCTTTATTTCTGTGTTTGTGCTATTCTATGCATATTTCAACGTCACTTTGTATTTTTTTTTTTTTTTGTAAATGTATTTATTAAAGTATTTTTGGGGGGTAAATTTTTAAATATTTGTTTATTCCAATTTTATTTATTCTATAGATTCATCGTCGTCTAAATAGTGGTATTGTTTCCTCGTCTTTTCTTCCTGTGTTTTCGTCTTTTTTCTCATTTTTTTTCGGTCTTTTTCTCTCCTTTCCTCCATTGTTTCTCTGGTTTGTACCTGTATCTTCTCGTTGCCTTGTAACCTTTGTTTATGTTGTTCTTGCAATATTTGTATCCTTTGTAGCTTTCGGGTTTCTCTCTGTGCAGCCTCTAATTAGGTTTCTTCCTTCGTGAGTTCTCTGTGTGTTCTATTTATTTGATCTTCATTTTCAGTTTAGTTATGTGCTTCTCTTGATTCTTGATCTGTTGTTACTTTTTGTATTGTCTCATTGTCTTGTAGCTTTTGTTTTTGTTGTTCTTGCAACATTTTTACCCTCTGTAGCTTTCGGCTTTCTCTCCATCAAGCCTATAGATTTGTTTCTTCCATTTCCTTCCTTTCATGCTCCTTTTGATTTTCTTTATGTCTTCTAGTTATTGGGTCATTCTTTTGGTCTTGTGCTTTTCTTGCTTCTCGATCGATTGTTATTTCTGCCGTGTTAGGTTCCATTTGTGAAGTTATCTGCTCAATCCGTTATCTTTGTTGTTGTTGTTGTTCCCTTGTGGCTCTTGATTGATCGTACATTTCAATATTATGTGCCCTGTGTTGCCACATCTACTGCATTTGCGTTGATATATGCAGCCCTTGTATCATGTTTTTACTAGGAAACCATCAAAATAAAAGGCCTTCTTCATCTCTTTAGGTTTTGTTTTCTCAAATTTCCAGTATCCGCATGCCGTTGTAAATTATTGCATTGGGAATCGTCTCTAGTCTATATGATAATACCTTTATTCCTAGCTTCGCTTCAAATTTTTGGATTATTGCCTCTATTGGTATTTCCATCGGGATATCTGACATATGTAGGTCCCCAGTTTTTTAATTTTATTTTCCTAAGTATCGGTGACGGTTCTCTTACGGTGATGCTATGCTCTCCGATGTTCATTTCATTCATGACATTTCTCGCCCTGTTTTTATTGATGAGTTTATTGAGTATATATCGATTTTAATCAGTGCCTACCATATGCCGGTACCACGTGGTTGAGGCAAATATTTTATTTTAGACAGAGAATGCGCTTAGACGTCCCATCCCAGCATAATAGTTTAAAATATCTAAACTAGGATGGGAATTGCGAGAGAAAACTCGGACTCATATTTTTCATACTCCGTTTATTGTTTAAATTGATTTCTTCTCTTTTTTTCTTTTTCTTTCATTTACATCTTGCACAGTTTCCACGTTACTGTTACATGTACGGTCATGAAACTTGGCGTGTGCGTTTTCTTTTGTTACTTCCATTACCACCCGTAAAAAGTAAACTATGATTAAAATTTTACCTTTTTGGCTAAATTATTTTTAGTTTATGGACTAGAGACATAGAAAACAGTGAGACATCAATTCCACCAAACATAATGTTGGCTTATTCTAAACACAGTCTATTCAATTTGTATCATCTATAAGGGAGAAAAAAGAGCAAATAATTAATTTGGATTGATATCGTGGACGTGAAACACAATTACAACCTTAGTACTTGCAATTCCACTCGCCAGTAATATCGCGCTTAATAGAGAGAGTATGGGGTTCGTGAGGGCAGGCATGGCGATGGGTGCCGTATTATGCGGACTCGGGTTAGAATCTCAAGAGGATGACGAATACAAATTAATTAATGTTTACTTTCCCTTATGCTAGTATATCATTAGTCCACTTGAAGGATTATATTCATATGTTGAATGATTCACTTATTGATTGAAAATAGTTACATAAGCGACACACTTGCCATCTGCTGAGCCCAATGTCACGTGAAATATAGATTAACGTTAATATTTCAGTTTAAATTTTGATTTGGCTTATATTCCTCAACAACTTCCATAAATTCTGCTCTTTTCAATTTTAATTGTGAAGCCAAATGAGTTAATTCTTCGACACTCTTTATCAGCTACATGTGCATATATTAACTGTCCCCTCCCCAGAAAAAAAAAACAACAACAATAGTAGCATCGAATTTAAGTGTTTACGGCAATATTCTGAGAATGGGATCGGCATATATGACATTGCCTTCTTTTTAAGATATGTATTGTGTATGGTTAACCTTTCGGAATGTTAACGTTTTTTTTATTCACGTCGTATTTCATTTACATGTAGACAATCCTCTCACTCCACTATCGGTCTTATTAATACCTAACAATCTTCAGCTTTTCTTCAGTATTTATAGCGACACACCCAGAATGATATTTAGAGGATTGCCCGGGTTACCTTCATTATCCACTATTGAAACAAATTTTACTCGCCCACGCTTTTTCAAGCTGATAAAACACGTATATTTTTAATTCCTGAAAAGTATCTAGAGACTTTTAATAAACAAACTTTCAAGTTAATTAATACCTGTCTGCGGCAAATACACCAACATTAATTGGTCATCTAATGCTCCCCATTCTGACGAACAGCTTGCATTTCCAAAATCTGTCCCATCACATATTGCATCAGTTGGTTGTAAGATGGCGTTGATTGTCATTACTAGCGTTTGCAATTATGTTCAAGAATCTTCTTTGAGTTTTGAATAGTTGATTTGAACGGAATTTTGTTACGACTCGCTGGTCTTAAACTAAGTAAAAGAAAAGGGCGATAAAACAAAAAATGTATAGTAAAATTCAAAATATAATTTATTTCCTTAGATTACAAAGAGAAAATTGTGAATTAAATCCCAATATGTCCTAACATGATCTATCACAAGTCCAAGAACACAGAGTATCCCGAATTCATTCCATTCTTTGATGTGATGATGTAATAATAGCCTGGAATAGTGCTGACGTGTTAACAGTATTGATGTATCACAGTGCTATACTCCGAAATGTCTCTAAATGAAACTACTGTAATCCCAAAATATTTATTTAGTCTGAAAGTATTAATGAGCACATTATAATTGCAATGTAAGATTTAGATAAGTAAATCTTCTTAAATTAAAAATGATCGCATCTAAAAGACTGTTTCCACCTTGGATGTTAAGATAAGAATGAACAATACTAACGTAAACATCCCTAATATTAAAACTTAAGTCGCAATAAGATGACTAGGAAAGGTCATCTTGATGAAAATCTCCATCAAGCTGTAAACAAACTTCGTTTCTGGACTCTTTTCAGGTAAGAATCAAAGCTGTTTCTGAAAGTAAAACTTTAAGTAATCATGTTTACCAAAAATGAATTCTGTTACGTCTAAGCTCTTACAAAATGTAACAAGAACAGAGTGAAGACAACTAGCCTTGTCAAATTTAACAAATAATTTGTTCCCTAGAAAAACAAGGTAAAATTATAAAAATAACTTACGGATCGAATCCAAAAGTAATCCAAGAATAATCCAAGAATTATAAAAATGAAGTCCTAGTATGAAAAAGTTCTAATGAAACTGAGTTCGAATCCTGATGAAATCAATAATAGAAGGCGATGACGTAATGTGTGTTCAGCGTCGTACCGATGTGTTAACAGTTTTTTGTTGAATCACAGAAAATAATATTCCAGTGTTATAATTCTTTGTAGATTTCGATAACTGTTTTTGTCCAGAATTAATTTAGAGCACAAGAATTTCCAGGGAAAAAGAACCTCATGGAATCCAAATAATTGGAAGAAAATTAAAATAAACAAAAACTCAAACTGGTTACAGCAAAACACCTTTATGTGTCAATGGTTTAACCCCCGACTGCCCCCCCCCCTCCACATACTCTATAGAAAACAGTTATACACGAATTTAAGACGTCAAACAGAGCAAGATAGAGGCTTTTTTTTACATGCCCAACATCGCGTACTCTCAATATGGCCTGAATTTCACTTTATAAATCTTACTCTGGTAAAGATTTTTTTTAAAAAAAAAACGTTGTTTACTTCTCACTGACTTCTGAATCAAGGCCAGGAACTAGGTCAGATGTAGATACAATTTTTATATTATTATTTCTTTACTAAAAATAGTCAGTTCAGACTGAACTGAACTTCTGGATATTGCCAAATCCAGTATAAAAAGTTAGGTTGCAATAGCATGTAATGTAATAATGAAAATTTAACAATAGCGAACAAATAATTAAATCAGATCAAATATAAATAAAATAAAATACACATAACACTACATCACATAAACGTATCGTTGTATGACATATGTTTAGCATCAAGCCAAAGTCATTGCTTCTCTTAAGCCGAAAAACTCTTGCATGAACTTGTTCTATTATGCAGATTGCGGTAGCGTTGTAAAAAGGATGGGTGGAACGCGGCAGTTGCCTCGGGCGCGAGAGGTCTTGGGGCGCCAAAACTCGTTTGCGCCATCATAGTTCTGGTAGTTATTTACCCTTAGTATGCCAATCGTAGATGTGGCACATTAAAGTCCACTGTTTGGGCAACGCATAAGAGAAATAAAATAACGTGATATGGTATTCAACATCAACGTAATGTAATACCATGTCGTTGCGTCGCGTAACACAACACACATTAACCATGTCAGCGTTCACCATGTGAAATAATAAAGCCACCCATTGTCTAAGCTCCAGGATTCAACATTATATTAAAGGTTCGTGTTATGTGTTAAAAGTGTTATGCTTAAGTTTATTACATTACGTAATAGTTTTCCGGGGCTCTTGAGGGGAGAAAAACACACAGTATTACAAAGGTAGAGAAAATAACAAGACAAATGGAAGAGAAACTGGACTAAAGCTGTACGTTGTAGAATGTACGAATTGTGCAACCAAACGTTGCGTTGTGTGTGTGTGTGTGTGTGTGTGTGTGTGTGTATATATATATATATATATATATATAATGTATATATAATTGTTACACTTTTTACATTAACGACATGGATTCTGTTTTTTCTTTTTATCGCATTGTCTTCATTTTATCCATTCATTTTTTTTAAAGCCAACCTACATTTTATATATGTCACGTAATGAGATCTAAAGTTCCTTTATACCACAATTTAAACTATTATAAACATCAATTGAGGGAAATTCCACAATTTAAAATATTATAAACACCGATTGAGGGAAACTGTCAGGTAGTCGTATTACATCCGCAAACCTGCACATAAAAAATTCGAGACACATATACCGAAGTGATCGTAACCAGTTTATATAACTAAAAATAAACAACTATTAACGTTTCTTAAGCCATATTCATGATGTACGGGCCTGTAAAATGTTTTACCTCTTTGCATAAAGCAGTAAGGTTTGACAAGTTACTTCCCATATACATGTACTTTCAAACGGTAATCCTGCATTTCGATGTAGCTGGATGCATCAATTTACTTTTTGTTGTGACTTTGTTTGAAAGTATTTTAATTTTTTCTTCTTCAGTCGAAGATATGAGTTTTAAGAGCCATCTTGAAAGGGGTCACTGTGTCTTTGTGTCTAATTTCAATGGGCAATTCATTCCACGTTGCTGGGCCCTCGTATGCAAAAGAATGTTGTCCATATTACTTCGTTTTCATAGTGGAAATATATATGATTGTTAGATTTTTTTGGTTTTTTTTTTATAACGACGCACCGGAACGTTTAGGCTATTTAGCGCCATATGATAGGTTGTATGTATACGTGTTTAGAAATAATAAAATGTTTAATATCGACCAGTGATATAAAAAAAAAACAGTTCAAAGTAAAATGGCAAGATGTTAGTAACAGTAAAATATGAAGCTTACCAATCAACTGGACATGTAAATGGTGTACGTTAATGAGGACAGATGAAAAGATGTTGAAAATAAGGGGCGGTTTTTACCTTAGGTATAATGCTCTATGTGATGGCATACAAGCTACAGTTTAAAATAAAGGTTTACTTCACTCAGGAACTCTAAAATACAAGTGATATGTATAGTATAAAAAAGTTCCTTCATGTCACGCACATTATAATACACGCGTAGGTTGCAGGTCGGAACTCTCGGTCATAAAGTGCTTAACAGTGAATGGTTCATTGCAAGTAACGCACTCTGGTGGATCTTCACCTTTTAGTATGTGGGAGTGGGTTATGTACGTATGACCAATTCCAATTCTTGCAATGATTACCTCCTCCCTACGTATGGTTCTGTAGGAAGGAGTCCATTATCTTAGGGTTGGTTTGATGGCGTGAAGTTTGTTATTCACTACATCATTTCACAATGCCTGCCACTTCTGGCGTAGGTACTCTGATACGAGCTTTAAAATCAGTTAACGGTATTTTAAAATCAGATGATTCCTGGGATAGATCCATTTTAGTAGCGCGACCTGTTTCTTCATTACCTTTAATACCAACATGGCTAGGTAACCAACAGTATACTGTATGACAGGAGGTACTAAACTCAGTATTTTTCACGAGGAGATTGAATAATAATGGGTTCTCCAGCTTTATATTGTGTGAGTCACAATTAGATAATGCTGTTTAAAATACGTTTCTTTTCGATAAATTTCAGAGCAAGGTCTATTCCTCTGATTTCGGCTGAAAAAATGGACTATTCATTTGGCAAACAAACGTTGGTTATATGTTTGCCACTAGCGAAGGCTGCAGCAGCCTTTTCCTCATCCTTTGAGCCATCAATGTCAATTCTAGTATAGTTTCTAAATCCGGTGAGGAGTTCATGATACGAGTTCTGGAAGATGGAAGGGTTTGTCTCCGATTTTTCCCCATCGTGTAACATAACAAGTACTTTATGTTGTTTAAGGAGCCAGGGTGGTGTTTCCGAGACAAACATTTTCTGAATTGTAGAAAGATCAATTTTGTTACTGTCAAGGCTGGATAATATTCTGATGCCAAATAAAGGTATGGCATTTGGTGTATTTGGGTTTAAAAATACAGCTGAAAATGCAGGGTTCAGAGGGTTCGATCTTAATTTGAGAGCGTTCTGTGCAGAAAGCATTTCTCTACGATGTGATAAAAGTGGTTCATTCGCTTCCACGAGAAGGCTTTCACATGGAAATGACTTAAATGCTTTCAGAGCGATTCTTATTCCCTGATTATGAATTGGGTCAAGCATATTCAAATATGACTTCCTAGCTGATCCATAAACAATGCAACCATAGTTTAGTTTCGAGCGAATAAATGTTTAATACAAATTGAGTATTACTCTTTTTTTTTTTATCAGCACCCCAGCAGCTAGCTGTCAAATTCTTGATTTTGGAATAAAAGTAAGTTTGCTGTCAAAAGATAATACCCAAACACGTCGTTTTCTTAACAACTGGAATAGGTGTTCCGTCCAGCGTGAGTTTATGGTCATCATGATGTTTTCGCAACTGATTATCATGGTCTATTGTGTAAAATGCTGCAGACAAATCAAGGACGGTGAGGACTGTAATCTTACTGCTATCCAAAGATGGGAATTAACCGGATGTGTGTGTGTGTGTGTGAGAGAGAGAGAGAGAGAGAGAGAGAGAGAGAGAGAGAGAGAGAGAGAGAGAGAGAGAGATTAATAACATCAGTTAGTGAAGGCAATATTGGGTCTAAGCACTCAAGCAGCAGTGATGTTGGAATTGGATCAAGTTCACATGACTTTGCTGCACTCTTCATCACGATTTTCCGTACTAAATTCATAAAGACAGGTTGAAATGCTCCTAAACGTTGTCGCTGTCATTCTGTATTCTGAGTCAATTGAAATTGTTGTTGCTGTTGTTGTAGTGTTTAACGCGATTGTTCTTCACGCGATAGGCTATGCATGGCGGCCAGTATTAATGGTAGAGGTAGATGCCGGGGAAACCCCGGAAAGAACCACCGACCCACGAGAAGCTATTGGCAAGCTTTCACACACACTCACATTGGCCGAATCTGAGACTCGAACGCACGCAGACAGAGGTGAGATGGCAGTGATCCGTAACGGAGAATGCTTTAGACCACTCGCCCCCCCCCCCCAATGAAATTGTGTTTTCATGCGTATCTCTAATGATTTGTAAATTGTCACGGAAGAAATTTGCAAATAGGTTGGGAAGGTCTACAGGAGAGAAGGTAGTTGGAAGTGGTGTACATTTGTTCCTTCACATTAGTTTGTTAGTTATTTTGAAAAGCTCTTTGCAGCTGGAATTCTCCGTGATCTTAGTACTGTAGTGGGATAATGTGGCTAAACTGACTATATTTGTGACGTTCTTCTTAACGGCTTCATAGATTTGTTTATGAATAGTGAGTGTGGTGGAAACCCATAGCCTCTCTGCTTTATGGCGATGTCGTTTAGCAGTGCGAAGCTGGTCTATAACACTGCTTTACCACGGAGAACACTTTTTAATTGATACTCTGCACCTAGTGGCTGGGGCATGTTTTTCAAGTAATGAACGCAGGCAGTTATCGAGTTGTTTTGTTGTAGGAGGTAAGAAAGTTGTTAGGTTTTCTTGGATGTCATGCATTAGTTTGGTTCTATTTATCATACGGAGGTTTCTCTTAGTAGCAAGTAAAGGTTGAGGGTTAGGGACTGATACGTCCAGATGGCATATAATGCAGAGGTGATCTTATGCAAGTTCGAGGGATACAATTGTGGATCGTAGAATAATACTTTGAGCAACAGAAATGTTTTACATTTTTGTAAAACTCTTAATTTCAACCCTTTTCCAAGGGCGTGTGACAACTTCTTCGCAGATGCTGGTTTTAGCATCGCTCATTTTGGAATGCAAAATATGGACAATTCGCATACAGTACATACAAAGTGTAATCAACGGTGAGCATTCAGGAAAATGGAATTTATTTTGCCTGGCATTGGATTTGTTTGCAACTAAGATCTTTCGACGACAATTTAGTCTCAGATAAATACACACATAGCTTACGCGTACCCAATGTTTCCGAAAATTAAAAAAAACCCAACGAATTTCACCAAAATAGCACATCATTTTTTTTTTTCGGACAAGCCCTACCAAGATAATTTACAATTTACAACTTAAGAACATTGTTTTATAACCCAAGATTTCAAGACTATATGACATACATTTGCCGAAAATATGGTAAAACGTGCATAATCGATTCATATATCCCATCACCAGAGATATGTTGTTTTTTTTTAAACCGTGCACGCCATCTTGTCTGTAAATTATATATATATATATATATATATATATATATATATATATATATATATATATATATATATATATAAGAGTAATAGCCCAATCTAAGTTATGAACTTCTTGCTTTGTTATTGAAACTGTTGACCATCTATTATTTTATTTCCATTACACCATTTCGTTATTAAAAGGAAGGAAAATCTAACCGGAGACTATTTAAGTACTTATACACCTTCTTCAAATTTAGATTTCATTCCGCAAAGGCTAGGTTTCCGGAACCTGAATGCCTTTTGTAAATGCAAAATTGTAAATGCCGCTAAATACAAATATGTCATTTGGAGCGATTCGCTCATATTACCGTAAAGAAGTGGTAACTCACGAGACCATTCTGTCGTTCTTACTCCCCCGCTTAAAATGTAGAATAAGGACTTTTTCCGAATCAATATCATTCATTTCATTGATTAATGATACCTCTCTGTACTATTCTGTCCCTTGATTTCGAATTACAAATATGTATCAGCCTTCAGTAATTAATACAAATAATATACCGTTGAGTATCCTTTTACATTTAAGACGTATATATTGTATTTCATCCTGCATCGATGTTAGTGTCATTCGTGATTTTTCTACTTTCCAGACATACCCCTATTTACTATCACATGTGTTAGAAAGTGTATTTCACTAGTGTATATTTTATGTTCATGTATTGAGTGAACGTCTTTATATGTGTCATGTATAACTTATTTACAATTTATAATACCGTATTGAATGCCATCTCTGTTATCATACCGTATTGAACGATATATATATATATATATACATATATATATATAATCATACAGTATTGAACGAGATTTCTGTTATCATACCTTATTGAACGATATCTATGTTATCATACCGTATTGAACGATATCTCTGTTATCATACCGTATTGAACGATATCTATGTTATCATACCAATTCATTGTGATACTTGAAGACATTGTACATCTCAAAGCTGTAGTCCTTTGCGTACATAAATTGTTTCATACGAGTTAGCCATTTCTTTGTACACTGTCTATCGTATGTAATAAGTCCAGGCCTGCACATGTAATATTAATAATTGTTTAATAAAAAGCTACTAAAACATAAAAAAAAGAAAAATAAGTGTAAGAGTATGGATGAGTATATGTATATAATAACATTTTCGAGCAATATTCAAGACTACGCTCAATTGTCAACCCAGAACTTTGGAATTACTCTCTGTCTCTGTCTCTCTCTGTCTCTCTCTCTCTCTCTCTCTCTCTTACTAACATTCATTTCAGACAGGGAAGCTATATATCTGTTTATCATCTTAACTGAATACACGGTGCTCACTCACACTAATCCATACAATCACAGCTAACTTTAGTCAATAATACAATAACGTGCATTTTCACATTTTTAAAACTACATATTAATAAATAACAGTATGTGCGAAATCGAGCCATCAACGCAAACAGGCATAGCTGCCAGTAAGAATAAAATAATCGTTTTGGTACCATTGTGGCCAGACAGAAAGACACATAATAATAATAATAATAATAATAATAATAATAATAATAATAATAATTAGGACTTTGTATAGCGCCTTATCTTTAGAAACTCTAAGCGCTTTACAACATCCATAATGATATGACTACACTACAGAAAAACAAATAACAAAAACCATGAAATTGGAAAACATAAAAACATAATGAAAACATATATTATAAGGTACAAAACATTATTGGGTCTCTAAGTTTGTTCCTGCAGTCGAATGTATGTATGTATGTATGTATGTATGTATGTATGTATGTATGTATGTATTTATGTATGTATGTATGTATGTATGTATGTATGTATGTATGTATGAAAGACAACTACAACAAATTATCAACAAGATCCAAACTTGGGATAGAACTAACGGTTTAAAATTTCAAAATAGAGAACAGTATGCATGCATTTCTGTCCGTTGCGAAGACATCATCATGATCTTAAACTCACGCTGGACGGAACACCTATTCTAGTTGTCGAGGAAACAAAGTTTTTGGGTATTATCTTCGACAGCAAACTGACTTTTATTCCACACATCAAGAATTTAAAAGCTAAATGCTTGAAATCGTTAGACCTACTTAAAATAGTTGCGCACACTGAATTGGGTGCTGATAAAATAACAAAGTGATACTCAATTTGTATAGAACATCTGCTCCAAACTAGACTATGGTTGCGTTGCTTATGGTTCAGCTAGGAAGTCATATTTGAACATGCTTGACTTAATTCATCATCAGGGAATAATACTCGCTCTGGAAGCATTTAAGACATTTCCATGTGAAAGCCTTCTCGTGGAAGCGAATGAACCACCTTTATCACATCGAAGAGAAATGCTTTCTGCACAGAACGCTCTCAAATTAAGACCAAACCCTCTGAACCCTGCATTTTCGGCTGTTTTTCAACCCAAATACAACACTTTATACGAAAACAAACCAAATGCCATACCTTCATTGGGCATCAGAATATCATCCAGCCTTGACAGTAACAAAACTGATCTTTCTACAATTCAAAAAACGTTTGTCTCGGAAACACCACCCTGGCTCCTTAAACAACCTAAAATACTTGTTATGTTACACGATGGGGAAAAATCGGAGACAAACCCTTCCATCTTCCAGAACTCGTGTCATGAATTCCTCACCGAATTTAGATATTATGTTACGACATTTTTTACAGTAGATTTTATATGATTGGAATTTTTCTCTAAAATGGGTTATTAAAGTTATTTGCATTACAATAATATTGAAAGTAAAACGTATGCTAAAGTATATTGGGATAAATTCATTCTTTACAGTTGTGTACTATACACTATTCAATAGGTAAAGCATTATACAGTACGTTAGGAAAAACTCGCTTGTAAGATATACCGGTCAAAAATAAGCTGACCTACAAAGATATGTGTTAGAGATCACGCCAGCATCCATACATTTAGGTTAAGTTAACTTTGTAACTAAATAATGGTCAGGCCGTCTTTTCACGCATATTTCACGTGTTCTCCAGCAAAAGGTGCTGATCAGGTAGAAAAATTCCATGACGTAAAGGAATTCTTGAACGACTTTTAGAAACGAAGATGCGCAATGACTGTTCTCTGTGTTGTGGAAGCAAGTTGATCCTGGGGCAGAGAGGTTACCATTTTTGGTAATGCGGTTGGACGCAGACTTAGATATAACCCTCGCCCCAGTCTATTAGATCACTCTTTGTTTCCACTCACACGAAGAACTTTTCTTGCATTTCTTCTTACAGGTAAGAAGCGCTATATTTCTTATCAAAATTAGGAACTTTGAATGTTGAGATTTTTAATGGTAAAGTTACATGTTTGCAACATTTCTTTTACTGAAATATTCTATTTAATATTATGGTGTAATGGAATGTTCAATTGTTTTAAAGAATTAATATTTACTTATAATTCTAGCAATTTTTATTGTAAAATATATACGTGCTACCAACTTCATGTTCAGAATTAATGTATGAGTAAAGTATTCTTAAATAATGAAGAATAATATTTAATAACATACTTCAAGTTAGTATTCTATTTAAATTTAGAGAAATACATTTCTTTAAAAGGATTACTGTAATAATCGCAGCTATTAAACCTTATACTTTTTGGTGATCATGAAATTAATCTAAATTTAATTATTTGTATCATGTTCTAAAATACAGAAATAGTACAAATGAATGAAGTTGGTAAGCTTATAAAGAAAGTGTAATTTTATATGCTTTACATGTATTTTGAAATATATATATATATGCTTTATAAATGTATCTTTGAAGTGTATTAATATATAATAGTTATTTGAATAAACACTCTTTGTTTCCACTCACACGAAGAACTTTTCTTGCATTTCTTCTTACAGATTCCAGTACCTCTCGCATATTCAATCGAGTCCTACCTTGCTGCTTCATTCTTCTCTCTCTCTCTTCCTGACCGTTCGTCATTATCATTTATGAGAGTTCCACGCAAGAATTTCTCATAAAAATTAATGAAGAATGTACCAACCGAGCAAAGTTTCTTCATTTCATGCTCGAGAAACTTTCTTCATTAAAGACAAACCCTTCCATCTTCCAGAACTCGTGTCATGAATTCCTCACCGAATTTAGATATTACACTAGAATTTATACTGATGGATCAAAGGATGAGGAAATGGCTGCTGCAGCCTTCGTTAGCGGCAAACACACAAGAAAGGTTTGTTTGCCAAACGATGCGTCCATTTCAGATCTTGCTGAAGAAGCAGATCGCGCTGCTAAAATGGCTCTATTACAAGAACCATCTGATTTTTAAATGCCATATACTGATTTTAAAGCTCGTATCAAAGAGTACCTACACCAGAAGTGGCAGGCATCATGGAATGATGCAGTGAATAACAAACTTCACGCCATCAAACCAACCCTAGGAGAATTGACTCCTCCCTACAGAATCATGCGCAGGGAGGAGGTAGTCATTGCAAGAATCAGAATTGGTCATACGTACATAACCCACTGCCATATACTAAAAGGTGAAGATCCACCAGAGTGCGTTACTTGCAATGAACCATTCGCTGTTAAGCACTTTATGACAGAGTGTTTCGACCAGCAATCTACGCATGACTTAATGAAGGAGGTAAACCTTTATTTTTAAAATAGAACTTTTATGCTATCACCTAGAGCACTTTTATGTATGGTAAATACAGTCCCTTATTTTCAACATCTATTCATTTGTCTTCATTACCATACACCATTGTAATTCCCCGTTGATCGGGAAGCTTTATATTTTACCGTTACCATCTTACCGTTTTAATTTCAACATTTTGGTTTTTGATATCACTTATCGATATAATAACTTTTGCCTTTTTAAAATATTTTTTACATTGTTTGGCGCTGGAAAGTGCTGGTATGCTTTTAAAATACAATCAGTCAATCAATCAATCAATCTTTCATAAGCTGTCTGAGGCAAAATTTAAAACCGGTGTCTTCGTCGGATCACACAAAACGAAGACCCTGAAGTGAATGAATTTGCTAAGAAGCTCAATAGTAAGGAGAAGTGGATTGGAACAGCTTTGTCGCAGTGGTTCGGGGGTATCCTGGGAAATCACAAGGCCGAAAACTACGTAGAGCTGGTTGAGACTATGGTGAAGAACTACGGCAAAATGGGCTGCAGGATGTCACTAAAAGTCCTTATCCTTGATGCTCATCTTGATAAATTTTTGGAGAACATGGGAGCGTACTCGAATGAGCAAGGCCAGCGCTTCCACCACGATTGACTGGTCTTTAAACGCCGCTACCAAGTACAGTAAAAAGAGAACATGACGAAAGACTACATTCGGGGGCTGATTCGTGAAATTCATTTATAGTAGAATCGTAAATCTCGAAAAACTACTCATAAATCTTTTGTGGTAATTTTTGTATTACTTTAGTAACAATACATGTTAATTTTGATTCATATGTTGTTTTTTCTCTGACTTTATGTGAACAAAAAGACACAAATTCGCTGGTTTTCTCAATAGAAATGGGCAAATTTCATAATATTACTGTCCAAAAGCAAAGTTTGTGGGAAATAATAGCCATTTTCTATACTTTTTAGGGATAAGCAATTGCGAAAATAACACTACCCATGAAAAAGAAATTGTGTTAAATATCGTTCCAACTCGCCGTAAACCACGTATGTATAGGTTATTGCATTTGTATGGGAAAATATGAACGAGTTTTTCTGATTGAATTACTTTACGACCTTGGGAGTGCAGTGTATCCATCCGACAAAACGAGTTTATATTTTCCAAAACAAATGCAGTAACTTATAAATATTATATGTTCATTTTCTTATTCTACATAAGGCTTACTTTTATAAACAAAAATACACTACAAGAAACAAATTAACTGAATTTATGCTGTATTCCAAGTTAATACACAAGCGCAGATTAATCAGCACACAACAACATTATTAATGCGCACAAAACTCGGTCCAGATAAATTTGAACGCGCGCTAGAATTTTGGAAAGAAAATGGCGTTTTGATCCACTTTAAATTTGGAGTCATATTGAGAATGAATGCGCATTGCAACAACTGTTCCGTTGATCTGGAATGAATAGATTTTAGTATTTTTGTCAATTCTTCGAAAATTAGTTTTTATGGATTGGATTTTCTGTGCCAATTTTACATGAAATACATCGAATTCAAGCATCGAGGGAGAAGCGTGTTGACATCTGCAAGTGTGTTTCTGTTTCTGTCAATGAATGGTTGAAATCATACTGTGTGAAAATCATGAAACAAATCTTTCAATTGCAATTATCAAAAAGACTATGGAATATACGGTTTATTTCATTTTCTAGTGCAGTAAGGAAGATGCAATTGCACATGGAATATAGTTGAACTTACAGTACAGTTTCAAAAGGTGTAATCAAGCTCGAGAACCCATGACATGGCTTGTGTAATTCGGATTTGCAGAACTTAGAAAGTAGATTTTGAGGAAATTCAGGATGTAAAACTAATTTTTTCCCATTCTTATTACCAGCTACTGAAGACAGTTTATGAGTTGTCACTTGCATGCTATTTGTAAGAACCCAGTCTGGCGTCTATAGCTAGCCTAAATCCGAAACATTGTATCAAACAAAGTTAACCGAATGTGTCAAAGCAGCTGGTATGTGGCAGTCGACGAGACATCTGCTTTATTTATTAAGAAACAATTTTAATCAACCAAAACATAAAGCGTCTACTATGAGAGAATACACGATTTGTTTATAACTGAGGTCCTAATTAACTATTGGGCACACGTGAGATCAATATGAAATTGCTCGTGAGTTCAATATTGTAAAATATTGCACAATTCTGACAACGTAAAGTTAACAAAGAAAAAAAATGATCATATCATATGCGGTTTAACACGCGAGATCTTTAATATTTTTAATTTAAAAGTTTATTCAAACAGAAAAACGCTTACAGTGCATGGACACTTGGTCCCCAAAGCACCACAAGGACATTCTAAACACAGCAGATCTCTTATTTTGCGAGAAATTTACCTCGAGAAGTACGACTGTCAGAGAGTCTAACATTCTTCTTTTCCTCACGCTGAGATTCTAAAGGTGTTTTGGGTAAATCACACAATTAGTCGCATACGTACGCACAGACACATAATCTCATTCACTCAGTGCAGTATTAACCCATGGCAGGGCCCATAGGCTTCGAGCTTCTTTAGGCCCCTCAACATCCACCCGCGAATTTCGCGCTCTTTTAATTAATACAAACTTACCAAATATGAATAAAAAGGTGGAAATGATTGTTGTGGCATGGAGTAGGAATTTTTTAAATGTGGAATTTTCGATTAAGGAGCATTGCCATGGTATAGCTAAAGGTTGCATGGGCCCCTGTTCTTGGTGGGCCCCTAGGCTTCAGCCTAGTCAGCCTTATGGATAATACAGCCCTGCATTCACTGACCAGCATGCTGGTAAAAAATAGGTCATTGCAACCCATTTGGGTCGCAAACTCCGAAATGTCCCCACAATTTGGCAACATTAAATTTAGAAGATTTGTCGGTGATTTAACCCTAGCAAGTTATGTAGGAACACATGTATGAAGCAACAGGGCAAAACAACAAAAACAACAACAACAAAAAATGAATAACCCCACCCCTATCAAACAAACCTCCAAAACCCCACATTTTCTTTCTATATGTATTGCACATGAATACCATTGATAAACAAAGTATAGTTAATTACATCTGTCTTTACAGAAGGATATTATGTAAGGGACAGACGGAAGGACTGGCCCGAAATTTCACAATAAATAAACGTGGGGACACGAATGGGGAATTCGCCATCTTGGACTGTTTTGCTTTCTTGATTTTCAAAAGCCTTTGTTAAGGAGGAATGTAGACCAAGTAACAGTAATGTCAGGGGAAAGAGAAAACAAATCTACTTGTTGGTCTAAGGAGGAATCGTCTTGCCTGATTCTACCATATGACTGACAATACAATGGGTTAAATTTCAAGGGAATATGCGATGATCCCGATGCCAATTCACCTGTAGGGAAAAGGGATCAGATGGTTACTTTCCCCAGGCATTGTCAAATTGTCATGTAGGGGCAAGGTGATTATACTACGGCAAAATTACTACTACTACTACTACTACTACTACTGTGTCTTCCTGCCTAATTTCAATGGACAATTCGTTCCATGTTACCGGGCCCTGGTATGCAAAAGAACATTGTCCATGTGACTTCGTTCTTTGGTAATAAGGAATATACGATTATAGAAAAAGGCGCGAAGCTTATATATCTGGTGTGTACACATAGGTGAGGTCAGATAGGTACGTTGGACTGGAGTCCGTATGTGAAACGTAGCACAGCGAACACGTTTTGTGTTTGATTTTGGATCGAATGGATAGCCAGTATAGGGTACGGAGCATCGGGAGGTGTGGTCTGATCGTGGTACTCGAAGGATCATCCGTGCAGCTGTATTTTGAACTTCTGGAGAACAGACGAACCAGTCAGAATTGAATTACAATAGTCCAGTCTTGTCAGTACTAATGAACACACAAGTGTTTTTGTGGCATAAATAATAATAATAATAATAATAATAATAATAATAATAATCATCATCATCATCATCATCATCATCATCATCATCATCATCATCATCATCATCAGGACTTTGTGTAGCGAATAATCTTTAGAAACTCTAAGCGCTTTACAATATCTATAATGATATGCATACACACACCAAAAAAAAAAAATGAAATCGGAAAACAAGTTCTGAAGATATGTAAGGCAGGAAACATTTTAGGTCTTTAAGTTGTTCTTGCAGTAGATAAAGTGAGTTTTAAGAGCACTCATGAAAGGGATAACTGTCTTTGTGTCTAATTTCAATGGACAATTCATTCCACGTTACAGGGCCATGGTATGCAAAAGAACGTTCTTCATATGACTTCGCTTTCATTATGGGAATAATGAGTATACGATTGTCAGAAGAAGTGTGTAAGTATCTTGCTGGTGTGTACACATGTGTGAGGCCGGATAGGTATGCTGGACTGGAGTCCGTCAGTAAAAAGTAGCACAGATAACAAATTTTGTGTTTGATTCTGGATTAAAAGAATTGCCAGTTTAGGGTACAAAACAGTGGAGAGGTGTGCTCTGATTGTGGTACTCTAAAAAATGATCCAAGTGGCTGTGTTTTGAACTTTTCGAAATATCTGGAGTAGATATTGAGACGAACCAGACATAATTGAGTTACAATAGTCCAGTCTTGAGAGTACTAATGAACACACGTGTTTTAGTGGCATCAGCTGAAAGATATTTGTGAATGTTGCTGATGCGTCTCGGCTCAAGATATGCAGCCTTGCATATGTTTATTTCAGTGGACAATTCATTCCACGTTACTGGGCCATGGTATGCAAAAGAACGTTCTCCATATGACTTAGCTTTCATAATGGGAATAATGAGTATACGTTGTCAGAAGAAGTGCGTAAGTATCTTGCTGGTGTGTACACATGTGTGAGGCCGGATAGGTATGCTAGACTGGAGTCCGTCAGTAAAACGTAGCACAAATAACCAATTTTGTGTTTGATTCTGGACATGTTGGTGCAGTGTGAGAATACTGTTTAGTAGCAACCAGGTTTCGTACTGACTGTGTGAATTTAATGTTGGCGTCGCTGATATTTATTGCTTGAGGTAAAGGATGTGAATGAGAAAGTCTTTGTGTTTTTATCAGAATGGCCTCATTTTTTTTATCGTCATTCATCTGCAGCTTGTTATATGTCATCCATGATTTCACATCAGAAATGCACCTCTCCACGCCTTCGATGGTAGCATCAACTTCAGTTACATGGCTATATTTGTATATTTTGTGTCATCAGCGTAAAATTGTGAGACACTGGGTGATGATCTATGACAGTTGAGAGCGGTTGAGTGTATATAAGTAATAAAACAGGTCCAAAAACAGACCCTGTAAGGCTGTATTGTGGATGCCAAATACATTCTGGAGACGTTGAAGTAATATATAAGGGTATATTGTGTCAAATGCTGCAGACAAAAAAAGGAGGGTGAGGACTGTAATATTTCCACTATCCAAAGCAGAGAAAATGTCATTAAATACTTTCAGAAGAGTAGTTTCAGTACTGTGGCAAGGGCGATATGCAGAATGTACATTGCTAAAAAGACTGTTTGAATTTAAATGAGATACAAGTTGGGTTACAACAACTTTTTCTAAGATTTAAAAAAAATATAAACGGGAAATTATAAACTGGGCGGTAGTTCTTTAAATCTTTATGTTCAAGTGTTGGTTTCTTCAGCACAGGCTTTACGATAGCAGTTTTGAAAAATGATGGGAATTTGCCGGGTGAGAGAGATATTAATTACATCATTTAGTGAAGGCAATATATATTAATTACATCAGTTAGTGAAGGAAATATATTAATTACATCAGTTAGTTAAGCCAATATTGAGTCTTAAGCACTCAAGCAGCAGTGATGTTTGAATCGAATCAAGTTCACATGCCTTTGGTGCGCTCTTCAACACAGGTTCAGTTGCTGCTAATCATCAAGTGAACGATACATGGATCTGATACGTCTCAGCTCAAAAAATTCAGCATTGAATATCTTCATGACATGTTTGTGTAATGTGAGAGTACTGTACAGTGTAACATCCAGGTTTCGTACTGACTGAAATTTTATGTTGGTGTTTCTGATATTTATTGTTTGAGGTAAAGGAAGTGAATGAAAATGTCTTTGTGTTGTGATCAGACTGGCCTCAGTTTTATCATCATTCGTCTGCAGCTTGTTACATGTCGTCCATGATTTTACATCAGATATGCACCTCTCTACTCCTTGGATGGTAGCATCCGTTTCAGTTGGATGGCTCGATTTGCACATGTGGGTGTCATCAGCGTACAGTTGGTGAGACACTGGATGATGATCTACGACACTTTAGAGCAGTGACTGAATAGAATTAAAAAACAGGTCCAAGAAACACACCCCTGTGGAAAACCAAAATGTAGATCAACTGAGATGGAGTGTATTCCATGTGCAGATACAATTTGTGTCATGTTGACTAAGTAGGACTTGAACCACATTAAGGTTGTATTGTGAATGCCAAATACATGCTCCAGATAGTGAAGTAATATATCATGATCAATTGTGTCAAATGCTGAAGACAAATCAAGGAATGGGAGGACTGTATACTTTCCGCTATCCAAAGGAGAGAGAATGTCATTAACTACATTCAGACGAGTAGTCTCAGTACTGTGACAAAGACAATATGCTGACTGTACATTGCTAAAAAGACTGCTTGAATTCAGATGAGATACAGGTTGGGCTAGAACAAATGTTTCTAAGATTTGTTATATGAACGGCAGATTAGAAACTGGATGGTAGTTCTTTAAATTTTTATGGTCAAGTGTTGGCTTCTTCAGCAGAGGCTTTACAATGGCATTTTTGACAAATGATGGGAATTCTCTGGATGAGAGAGATATTAATTACATCAGATAGTGAAGGAAATATTGAATCTAAAAACTCAAGCAGCAGTTGTGTTGGAATTGGATCAAATTTTCATGACTTTGATGTACTCTGCATCACAAGTGTACGAACAAAATCCATATTGACAGGTTCAAATACTGCTAACGCTTTCCGCGTGACAATCTGTATCGCAACTGTATGGTGACGACGAGCCAGTTGAAATTGTGCTATCAAGCTCATCTTTAATGGTATGTACCTTGTCACGAAAGAAGTTGACACTCTGGTCCGGATGGCCTACTGGAGAGAAGATAGTTGAAAGTGGTATACATTTTTTCCTTGGCATTATCTTGTTAGTAATCTCGAAGATTTCTTTGCAGCTACTCTTTCCGTGATCTCAGCACTGTAGTATGATAATTTCGTTGAATTGACTATGTCTGTGACGTTCTTCTTAGCGGTTTCATATATCTACTGATGAATAGTGAATCTGGTGGAAATCCAAAGCCTCTCGGCTTTACGGCTATCTCTTTTAGCAGCACGAAGCTGGTTTGTAACACTGCTAGAACACGAAGAACACTTTTTAATTGATACTCTGCACTTGTTGGCTGGGGCATGTTTTTCAAGCAATGAACGCATGCAGTTATCGAGGTGTTTTTTCTGTACGAGACAGTGACGGATGCTTCATCTCCTCGGGAAAAGGACGCACGCGCCCATGCACGAGTCTCCTGCTGACCTGCAGGTCGGATTTGGTTAGCAGCTGCTAAGGGAGTGAATCCTATAAGCAAATACGGAGTGGAGACCCACCCTAAGCCAGCTGGACGATGTACTACATCCCCTTCTGGCAACTCCTTGGTCTGGAGAGGGATTAGCTCCACCCGACGACCTTTCTCCAAGACATACTGATAATGCTGAACAAATCTGAAGTTACCAATACCGAATCAGTCGTCGCCCGGATCAACAAGGACGTCGCCTGTCGTTGTCCACCAGGACGGAGGCGATAGGTGTGATACTGGTACTTTGCATAAAAAGCAGAGCGAAAGCCATCATCGCCATCTCCACCTGGAACATTAGAACGTTGATGCAAATTGGAAGACTCCAAGAGTTGACACATGATCTGAAACACTACACATAGCACATTCTGGAACTCTGTTAAGTCAGATGGAAAGCTCTAGGAGAACACAAAACTGTAGAAGGGCATATCTTCTACTGTTGTGGAGAGTTGCACAAGTCCATACATGGAGTATGCTTCCTTGTAAACAAAGTAATCCAGGGATCTGTGCTTGAATGCCATCCCATATCTAGCAGAACCGTCTCCATTCGTCTGAAAGCATCTACCTTTAACATCACAATTAACCATGTATATGCTCCAACTACTGATCATGATGATGAGGAAATAGAAGAGGTTTACAACAAACTCCAGGGCATTCTAAACATGGTCAGTAAAAAAAGAACATCCTCATCATCCAAGGAGACTGGAATGCCAAAGTTGGCAAAGATGCTTTAAATGACTGGGATGATCATTCTGGACCGTCTTGCAATGAACTTACCAAAGAAAGCTGAAAATGGCTGCTCGAGTTCGCAAGCTTCAACAACTTAGTACTAGCCAACACCCTGGGCCATCATAAAGCCTCACAATGCTGGAGATGGCACGCATGATAACCAGTCTAACAACATAACCGGGTGAGATATTTTGGATTCACAACAGATCACATTGGACGATGATATAAATACATTGTTAATAATGAAGAATGACTTGAATGAGCAACAAAAAAATATGAATACATGCGTATATATTTAATCCAAATATTGGATTATTAATATAATAACGCACAAATATAGTGAAGAAAATTACAAACAAATTACTCCACAAAAGCCAAACACAAGGCGTAAATAATTCACAGTGACTAAATAATGGAAAGATGTATATAGTTCACTCAGATTTCAAACACTACGATTTTACTTATGTAGTACAATAAATTCACTCAAAGTTGAAATTATGCAAATGAAAAAGGACAGATATACAACTTATGTTTACAGTCCCTAAAGATACAATGGTTTTTACGAACCCCAAAATTACATCTTCAAATTTGCTAGCATTCATGTGGTTGGCATTACAGCTTGCACCACGTAGACCTCATTTCCTCTTGATACTTGGAACGCTCGGGTCCCTGTAATCACTCTGGATACCACCGGAAAACAACGGACACTCTAGATACTGGACACTCCAGAGTCTGCACAGCTCTACAACTGGGACACTCCAGACACTGAACATCACCGGACAAAACCGGACACTCTGAACGCTGGACATTCTAGACAACTGGACAACTCTACAGCTACTCGACAGCACCGGACAATACCGGACATTCTGGATATTTCCAGAAACTGAGCAGCTGAAAATATATCCAATACCGTGTACTATTTATATGACACGGGCATAGCAACGTAATAACGTTATACACGGTAAGTTACACAGATAATATTACCGGCACAATAATTTCAACAACAACAAGTTCAGAAATATACCTAACCTTACTTGATACGAAGCCTACTGTACTCACTAAACATTTCTTAAAAGTGTAGCCTTATATTACTAATACAAAATCCTTCTCTATGTCGTAAACAAGAAAATAAACGTGTGCATTATTCTGTGTAAACCACAGCTACAAATCATGCAGAAATTGACGTGGTAGTACAATGGTGTTTTCGTATATACAAGAAATTATTTATATTTACCTTCCTTTATAGTTGGAGGAGTGCGAATTCTTAAAGTAGATCGCCGACTGAAAAGTTTTTTCGTAATGTAAAGAGCTTAACATGCGGTGAGGTATTTATACTCAGGTTTGTATGCGTATCGAAGGCGTTTGTTTCATCTCATCAAAGGCACATCGTATGTGCGGCATAAGATGAACCGAACTCACTATTTTGAAATACGACACAATATACATTAATCACCCTCGGGTATCGTTGTACGAAAAAAAATGAAACTCTACACGAATTTAATAAATAAATAAAAAGGGTACATACAATTCCCTGACAACCAGATTGACTACATACTGGTTCAAAACTGTTACAGATCTGGCATCAATGGAATAAACAATAACATTCCCAGGCTCTAATGCTGGAAATGATCACGACGACCTCGTGATTATGAACTTCAGAGTGAGGATGGACAAAATTAACAAGCCAAAGAACATCAGGCTCAAATTCAACCTTGAACAACTGAAGGACCCTAACATTCGCAAGTTTTTCCAAGCCACAATTTGAGGAAAATTTGCTCCAATCCTTGTGATGGATGTTAAAGTGATGACAGACACTTTAACACATTCATGACAACAGTTGCCAAGGACAACATTGGCCTCCGTCGCCCAAAGAAAAACACCACGGGTTACATAAGAGATTCTGAATTTGTGTGATGCTCAAAGAGACCTCAAATACACCAGACACACAACAGGGGAAATAGGCTACTGAGACGAAAAAAAAGAATATCAGAAACAAACTTGAAGAAAGCAAAAGAAGATTGGATTGGAAAAAAATGCACAGAAACGGAGAGCAATCTGATAAAGAAAAACATCAAAAATGCATTCCAAATTGTGAAAGACATCACCAGACAGAAACAACCACGAGTCAGTGCCATTCAATACGAAAATGGAAAATGCCACACAGAATCAAGTGACATTGCAAAAAAAAGGACTGAGTATTGTAAAGAACTCTACAACCATCCATCCACAGGAGACCTAGAGGTGCTTGAAGCTCTAAACTTCACAAATGATGATGATTTCCCGTTCTCAAAGAAAAGGTGGAGTCAGCAAATAAGAGTACTAAAGTAATGGGAGGCAGCTGGAGTAGACAACATCCCAGCTGAACTTATCAAGAATGTGTGTGTGTGTGTGTGTGTGTGTGGAGTCAGTGATAGAACTACTAACAAAAATCTGGCAGACAGGTGAATGGCCAACACAGTGGACCCAGTCACTTATTATAACAAAAAAGCAATCTCCAGCTGTGCCAAAATTACAGAACAATCAGTTTGATCAGCCATGATAGTAAGGTGATGCTGAAGATTATCTTAAACAGACTGAAACTATACACATAAGAAATAATCGCTGAAAACATGCAGGGTTCGGAGTGTAAGAAACACAACAGAAGAAATATTCAATCTCAGGGTTCTGTGTGAAAGTTACTCGCAACATCAACAAGACATCTATCATGTGTTCATAGATTTCAAGAAAGCCTTTGATACAGTGTGAAATGAGGCATTGTGGGCCACAATGAAGAAGTACAACATGGTTCAAAATTGATCAATACCATCAAACAGCTGTACACCAAGGCTAATAGTGCAGTAATTACTCAAGGTTCTGAGGGGGACTGGTATCAGACAACAGTTGGAGTCATCAAAGATGTTTCATGTCACCCACGCTTTTCAACATCTATTTAGAGCACATCATGAGCGAAGCCCTGGAAAACAAACTGTGGGACAGTCAGCATTGGAGGGCGTAACATCGCCAACCTCCGCGTTGCAGACGACATTGATGGGCTGGCAGGCAGTGAAGACGAGCTTGCCACCTTAGTGAAGAACCTGGATGAAACATCTTCCAGATTTAACATGGAGATAAGCGCTAAGAAGACAAAGCTGATCACAAATAGTGGCAAACAAATCTCAGCCAAGATTCAAGTCAGAGGACAGGAACTGGAAACAGCGAGGAGCCAGTTCAAATATCTTGGCTCCATAATCACCGAAGAGGGATCAAGAGCAGAAATTTTGTCATGCGCAGCACAAACAACGGCAGCTATGTGAAAGCTAAGACCCATTTGGAGAGACAAGAATATATATCTGAAAACGAAAATCAGACTATTGAGAGCACTGTTCATCTCAGTCTTTTTATATTCATGTGAGGTCTGGACCCTGACAGCAGAATTACAAAGAAGAATCCAGGCACTTGAAAAGAGATGCTACAGAACCATCCTTGACATCTCTGGCATGGACCACGTTACAAATGAAGAAGTGTGCAACACTGTCAGGCACGAAGTAGGCCAATATAAAGACCTCCTCACCACTGTCAAAAAGAGAAAGCTGAAATGGTATGGCCATGTCACTAGGGCCAATAATCTATCTTCAACAGTACTGCAGGGCAGAGTCTAGGGTGGCAGATGGAGTATCAGACAAAGAAAAAAGTGGACTGGCAATATCACAAAATTGACCAGGAAAGGTATTGGGGAGACACATGCATTAGCACATGATCGAGGCAAGTGGAGGGAACCGGTCAGATATTCATTTAGCAGCACAGCGCCTCGACGGCCACAGTTGGTCAAAGGTCTGATGATGTTGACGAGGTAAGTTGTTAGGTTTGTTTGGATGTCATGCATTAGTTTGATTCTTTGTATCATACGGAGGTTTTTCTAAGTAGCAAATAAAGGTGGAGGGTTAGGGACTGATACCTCCAGATGCAATCTAATGCAAAGGTCATCTGATGCAAGTTCCTGGGATACACGGGTCGATCGCAGAATATTATCATTAGGTCTATAAAGAACACAGTCTAAAATGTGACAACGTTTCGTTAACTGACTGTTTAAGGTTGAAAACATGACTATAATCTAGGAGTTCTGATGTGTATGGGTTTTCAGAACAGTCAAAGTGAAAGTTGAAATCTTTAAGAATAATCAGGTTGCCAAACATTTCCATACTCAATGAAATTCTGAAACTGCTCCCAAAAGAGAGATTCAGTCAGCTTGTTGTTTGTTCTACCAGTATGAGGGCGGTAAAGGCATAAAACATGGACTGTTTCTTCTAGTGTGTGGATGTTATTTGGACTAGTTCAACCGATGTGTGGCACCGGTGGGTGTTAGATCCGCGCGCGTGTGCTTATTGTCTAGTGATTTTAGCCATGTTTCTATTAGGAAAAAGACGTCGATATTCTGATCGTTGATCAAATTAACTATTTCTGTGCACTTTTCCGGTGATCCTACTGATTGGATACTGAATAATGCAATATGTAGTGGTATATCTTGGATAGTTGACAAATACATAAATTTCAAATAGATCAACATAAAAATAAATCTCAAGTAGATCAATAAAAAGAAGCCTCAACCTGATTAATTAAAATAAATCGTAGGTAAATCAACAAACAAAAGTAAGTCACAAGTGGATCAATTAAAGTAAATCTCAGTGAGATCTCAGGTAGATCAATATAGGCATATCTCAGGTAGATTAATATATGTAAATCTCAGGTAGGTCACTGTAGGTAAGTAGTCTAATATACCACACATGATAATTACAAACTAAAAAAGAAATTGTTAAAGTGAATCCGCCCTGGTATTATATATCCATTTCAGAAAATTTGTACATGACTGTTTTAGTCATTATTCACCTGAAAAAAATTCCTTACACCAGGGAATACCGTAAACCAGAGCATTTCTTAAATTAGGAATTCCAATAAAACAGATTATTCCATGGAGATTCATGGAGATTTCCGATTTGACTTTTTGCGCGTGCGCACGTGTGTTTGTAAATACATAGGAATTAGTAACTCTAGATTTGTAACAGAAATGGACGTTAGGATAACATGTTGAGGAATTAGTAACTTGAGAATTCCAACTGGATGTTGGGAGGCGATACCTAGGAAATAAAGAAACTAAATGTTACATAGAAATTATGATTTTTATGATTGAAGAAATATTTTATCGTTAATTCGGTGCTTTATTTTCATTCAGACCAAACTTGTTATTTTAAGTAGCATTTGTATATCGCAAATATTTTTAAATATACAAAATACGAATATAAACAAAATCCATACTGCTAAAACATGAAAGTTTGTTTATATATATATATATATATATATATATATATATATATATATATATATATGTATATGTATGTATGTCTGTCTGTCTGTCTGTGTGTGTGTGTGTCCGATTTTTTAGTCCATGATACTCTCAGCATAGTCTATATTATCGATTATGTGTGAAACCACACGTGTGTTTGAAAGAAATGCAATTGGTAACTATCCTCTTGAAGGGCTGGAGGGGTGGTGGTGGATGGGCGGAGTCAGCTGGTGCCTTGCTTCCCTCCTCATTTTCATACGTAACAACCTGGGCGTTCCCTGTGTTATTTTTTAAAATTATATACAGTTATATAGTCACTATTGTGCCCTAGAAACGCCTACATTACAGGAGCGTCTCTGGTGCTACGCAATTGGACCCCTATTAAGGGTTCTAACCCTCAGAAGCCATGCCTACTTGTTTACTCGCCCCTCCCCTCCTCCATAACGCTATAATTGTTGTCACTAGTGATTACCGAACTTGGCGACGCATTTGCAATGTGAAATAACCAGACATATAGATTATACAGGTCTTCTTTCAAATAATTATTATTGATCTATTAAACAGTGGTTCATTGTAAGATACATGGGTTTTATTCCCCCCCCCCGGACTCAAATGTCCTATCAATGAACCAACGAGGCACAGAAGGTAGGCGATAAACAAATTAACATAACGACAGGTATATCCCACTTTGCCGTTTGATTAAATTTGACCGTCATTTCCTTCCTCCTGATCTTTGAAAGGTCAGACTAATCAGTGATCGACGCCGGACATAGGGAGTCGCATTTCACGTGTGTCAACTAGCGTGGACTTTATTAAGAACTAGGTCACATGTCCAGAGTAGTGTGCTACGGCCATAATAAGCAAAATCTGTATGTACTAAATGTACCAAAATGGCAGTATCATGTTTGAAGATAGCGATGTTTGTGGATATTGGCTTTTTAGTGGTAAGTTGATATTATATACATCTGTTCGATTCTTTTTTATTGTGTGTGTTGTGTCTGTAATTTGGATCAACTACCGGAAGAATTGTGCAAGTTTCAGAGAAAGTGGGTGGGTTAAATAACAAAAAGGGAAAGGTATTCAGTTGTAATATTGGAGCAAAGATGCAAACTAAACCACATTTACTACTGGATATTGGAACCACTGTACTGAGCTACTCTCTCTCTCTCTCTCTCTCTCTCTCTCTCTCTCTCTCTCTCTCTCTCTCTCACACACACACACACACACACACACACACAGACACACACACACACACTCTTACCCTGGATCATTCAGTGCATCATGCATGTATATCATTAATGACGCATAACCCTTAACTGTTATCAGTTCAGCTGAAATCCGTGTGGGTGGGTGGGAAAAGGACTAGAGTGTAGAGAATTTGTTTCAATCTCGTATTCACCTTTTGTAGCCATTTTACAATGCGCCCGTTGATTTTAATGACCATAGTTTGTCGTCGAGGCACGTAAGGTGCTTTTCGTAATATTTTCTTTATCAGTCAAGTTCGTATCCAGACCAAAAAATGGGTTGGGGGCACACATCAAATACAGGTTTAAAACTATAATTGTGTTGGTAAGATTTATTTGTAGTAATTATACAACATACATCTGAGCTCGAAAGCGAGGAAAAACAGCTCACTATCTTGTGCTTCGGGGATTTATTTCGATCCTACGACAATCAATTTCTTTCGTGCACGGGAAGATAAAACAACCAACCACTCTCTTTCTCTCTCTCTGTCAGTCTGTCTCTCTGTTCGTCTGTCTGTCTGTCTGTCTCTCTGATCTTGTATAACTCCAATTCGAGAAAAATGGAGGCAACACATCGTCTCATTTATATTTTGTTTTTCGAAGATAGGGAACGTTTAGTGATGCACAAGCGGGATCAGTCTTAGACTTTTAAAGTCTGATACGTTTAAAGACCGGTCCCGTTTTCTTCAGTGTTTTTCTCCTTATGGCATTGATGCAATGCACGGGATCATGTAAACATACCCAGTCTTGTACTACGCAAAGTTTAATATACTTATTTATTAGTTAATATCCTCATTCACAATCATGTAACAATAAAATTGCCCATTATTGATTCAGAGTTTATTAGATAAAAGCATCAATTAATGACCACGATTTGACTGTTTTGTTGGTTTAATGTCACTCTTGACACATTATTGGCAATATCATACCAAGAAAATAGGAGACTGCAAGTTAATGAAACTGAGGCAAATAATCATGAACCAATAATAAGATTTGTAATCAAACCATCGTTAAGTTAGATTCGAAGAAAGGACATAACTAAACGAGCGGCACATCTTTTATTGTATCCCCTCAGGGGACAGGATTAGGGGTCGGCCGATTTCAATGACAGAAGAGGGAGACGCTTGGGGTCTTGGTGATTGGTGTTTATTTACTTTTTTGTAGCTTCTTAGATGTTTAACGGTCACACTTTCTTTCACTTGCTATAATACTGTTTTTTCACATTGGTGTCAGCACACATTAAAAATAGAAACACAATCAACAAACTTGATTATTATGCGTCATATTTTTTGTCTTTGTTTTCTTCCTTTTTTTTCTCTCGTTGGATTAATTCGGTATTGCTTTAAGTAAACTGTATCAACTTTCTCAAAGCAATCGAGAAGAAGTTATAAAAAAATAAAGAACTTCCGCATTATCTTATACCCATGTTGTAAATCTTGTTTATGTTTTATTATTTATGTTTTATTGTTGTTGTTTGAAACCAATACCATAGTTAAAGATATATTGTAACGTCTACTTTCTTTCAACGGGTTTTTTTTTCATTCTTTCCACTTTTCTTTCCCTGTTTTATGATGATAAAAAGATGCCATCATTTGTATATAGTTTCCATCTTAACTCATTCCCATTGTCTCAATCATCGTCATTGTCATGTTAAATGCTAAATGTGTAACTAAGCCTAAAATGTTTCCATTGACATTATGACATTTCTTGTGATATAAATGGCAGCAGGTAACGACCAAAGAATCAACTACAATTTATTATACTTTTAAAATATATCAATAACAGTCTAACTTGATAACCTTGAGAATTAAATTTTTTTAACAATACAAAACTTTTAAAAAGCAATAAAAAATAAAATAAAAAAACTCATGAAAATAAGGTCAAATTAGCAAAACCCTTGACAGTCTCTCTCTCTCTCTCTCTCTCTCTCTCTCTCTCTCCATTTATTGTGTAGAAACATTAACATTACTGTTTTGCAGCTTTTTGGAGCAGCTAGTATCGGAGTCGGAATATGGGCTCATTTGGACGAGACAATTCAAAGACTGCAGTTGCCAGACTACTTGAAAGTTTTAGATGTTGGATCTAAAGTCAACATAGGTGTTGGTGTCTTTGTGATTTTACTGGGCATTGTCGGTTGCATAGGATCATCAAAGGAGGTCAAGTGTTTACTGTGGATAGTATGTATCCTTACTTATCCTTACTTATTTTATCACTTGAATAACCACAATGAAATAAACTTATCACTTTTCGGCCGCTCCGGTGTCCTAGTGGTTAGAGACTTTACCAATGATGCGTGTGGTAGCGCGTTTGAAACCCATGTCGAGTAATAACAAATATTTATAAAATGGTACTAACCGCTGCCTCACGTGGCTCTCGGCATTAAGATGTTAGTGTTGGGACTGGTCGGCCTGGTGTCAGGATAATGTGAATGGGTTGGATATGATGCAACATGTCTCTGGAATGATACCCCAGTCCTAGTCATCACTATAATCTGCCACACTGCAGACGTCTTAGCGATATAACTGAAAAGTTTTTAAAGCTACTTTAAAAATCCAAATCACACACTTATCACTTTTCCTTCGGTATCGCTAGCGTCAGCAGTATATTTTCAAAGTTGATATATCTTCGACAACAGTAGTTCCCAAATCCCCATGTCGCGTAGACATTCTGGACAGTCGCCAAGGTTTTTGTTAGGGTAGCAAAGATTATCAACATGTACTGTTTTACGGTCGGGGTCTAAAAAGGTCGGGCTTCACTGTTTAGCATTATTTGCTGCATTCAAGTGAAAGTCTTTGGTAATATCGTTAAGGTTCAAAAACTTATAATTATATGAAAGGAGTTCCTTTCTTGCCTGAATTACTATTTGTCTAAAGTTTGTACGGTGGTATGATATTTTCTTTCTTGCCTATCTCACTATAGGTCTCAAGTTTGTACTGTAGTATGATATTTTCTTTCTTGCCTATCAGTTTGTACTGTGTTATGATAGGAGTTTCTTTCTTGCCTATCTCACTAAAGGTCTAAAGTTTGTACTGTGTTATGATAGGAGTTTCTTTCTTGCCTATCTCACTATAGGTCTAAAGTTTGTACGGTAGTATGATATTTTCTTTCTTGCCTATCAGTTTGTACTGTGTTATGATAGGAGTTTCTTTCTTGCCTATCTCACTAAAGGTCTAAAACGTATGTTGTGTTAATATAGAAGCTCCTATCTAGTTAGTCTCGCGTGCTTAAGAGTTAAAACAATGTTAATGCTTTCCGTTAAAGTTTAAAATCGTCGTATGTAATACATTTGTTGTTGTATTCAACTAAAACTAGTATAGCATGACTAAAGTTCAAGCTAGTGTAATTTTACAAAAGGTCAAACTAACGTGCTATTACTAGAGGTCAAGCTAGTATTATATTACTTGTGGCAAAAGTTTATATGCTTATATGTCTCTCATGTCTCGCCTGCTTCAGGCCCCCCCCCCCCCGCGAGCCCTGACCACTAACGATTTTCCTGCAATTTAATGCCATTTGATGGTTTTTCCATGGATATTAATTTGTTATTAATATAAGACAAGCACCATTTTATGCATGTCTCTCATTTCCACATTAGGCCCATTAATTTCACCTCAAAACATTACTGCTAAATATGTAAAGAAAATATATATTTTAACAGAATATAATTATTTATGGAATGTTTGTATACAAAAATATAATCCCCCGCCAATACACAGTCCCATAAATCTAACTACCAGTGGTCGAATGGATTAGAAGATAGACGTCGATTTGAACTGACTTATGCCCAAGTATTAATTGAGGTTTGGACTTCTAATTGCTGTTATGCGAAATGAATTATCAGGTTGCCGATGGATATTTCAGCAGTTGGCTAAAGAGGCACTCGATGGCAGCATAAATTAGCTTGCAAATTCTTGTTATGCAGGTGTTATTTTTGTGTTGAAAGGTTTGACTTTAAGAGCAACATATTTACAAACACAATTTTTGTCATTGTCCAAAAAATGTTGTTTTGGTGCCCCAAAAGGGCCTAAACCTTTGGTGTCCAGACAACCGCCCACACCAAACCCATCGTTAGTATGCTACTTGTTACGCTGTCTGGATGTGAAGATCGACAAAAACTATATTTTGGGGGTATTTTATTTTGGAGATATATTATTACTTTATGATCATGCTTCTTTTATTCATGCTGGATTGGAATTAGCATGTCTGGATGTGAAGAAGTATTTACGCTGTATTAGGTTTCATATCTGTCAAATAGGGCCCCTTCCAAAGGAGTTGGTAAAAGATACATTACTGAACCCCTCGTGGTTCAGAACAGGACTGGATTAATCTCTTCGGAGACTAAGACCCATAGGGACCCACTCACGGGAGTTAGTAAGCAATCCATCGCTGACTCTCCCGAGGACCGGAACAGGACTAGATCAGTTTCTTTGGAGATTCTTGAGACCTATATGACCCTTCCTAAGGGATGGAGTTCTGGATCCGTCTCAAATTCTCATGGGTTTAGAACAAGACTGGATCAGTGGGAAATCAGGCGATTATGATCCTTTCTACATTAGAGAACAAGATGCCCATTGCAGAAGCCTTCGGGTCTAAGAGGAGGATCAAATCGGTCCTTTCGGATTTGCATAAGGTCCATGGTGCCCATCCTAAGGGAGAACATAAGAAGTCTGTGAATGATTCTCCTAATGTGGGAGGAACAGCACACTCACCACTCCTATAAGTCACACACATACACTGAAAAGAGATACTGGCTGTGCCCTCCTATTCCAAATGACTCCGGAAAATCAAGAGGTATTCTGGCTCTATGTAGAATAGGCATCCAGGGACAATCCTCATGCTTCGTGTGAGCGACTACGGAAGAGGCTTCCATTACCCACATCGATCCAGAGAGTTCTACCTTTCAGGAACAAAAGCAGTATTATGATATACTATTAGTTCTCTTAAACGCTCATGAGTTTGCCTCAGCATAGACTGGGATATTGGCCCCTGCCTTGCAGTCCTCGTCCTCCCAACCATTTTCCCAGGGGTGGTAAAGGAGGAAAAGATTTTTCGACAGGGAGTTTAATGAAGTTTAATGTATCCTGTCCTCGGATTTTTGCCCCAACCCTCCCTTCAAATTCCAAGGACACAACTATTCTATCCAGTTTGCAGAAAGTCTCATTGGCTGCCTCTAGTATATACCTCCTCTTGCTCTTCCATTCTGCCAAAACTTCTTGAGATAATATTGTTTGGAGTCACATTCTTTTCAGCTTGGATTTTATTTCTAACAAGATACTAAGCTTGTTAATGCAATTAAGTGAAGAGCTCATCAAAACTGATAGTTTTTTTTGCCATAACCACATGTAGATAACTGTCCTAAAATTGTCCACAGCTAAAATTTCACAAATAATTATACCAAATACCGTTTTTGAATAGCATTAATATAATTAAATAATCTGCTGAAAGGTATTTAATTAGCCGTAGTCTGAAATAAATATTGTTCAAGCCGATAATGTATACTGTATAATCGAGATTTACATCACAATGATGTATGAAGACATATTTTTGGGATATATATATATATATATATATATATATATATATATATATATATATATATATATATACATATATATACATTTATGTGTGTAGTAATTTTTAAAAATTATATTTTGCTTAAAATGTATGCAGTATCAAAAGCAGTCTGATATTCAGGCACAAGAAATGAGGTTGAGGTGTTGGTTGCTTCAACCTCCTCAAAGGAGCTATTTTCTAAACAATGCAACTTCCTCAAAGGAGCTATTTTCTAAACAACGTGTTTCATATGTTTTTTTTTTAAAACTCAGGATGTTAATATTGTAAAGAGACTTACAAAAATGGTACTAACAGCTGCCTCTCTTGACACTCAGCATTAAGAGGTTAATGTTAGGACTGGTCAGCCTGGTGTCAGGATAATGTGACTGGGTGGGATATCATGATACATGTCTGCTGCATGATGCCTCAGTGATAAACATCATTATAAACTGCCTCACTGCAGACATTGTAGCGATATGACTGAATTCACTGAATATTTTTTTAAAGCTACGTTAAAAATTCTAATCAATCAAACGAACAAAGAAACAAATAATACTGTAAAGTAAGATATTTCTTGTTGATGGAAGCTCTAGAATTTAGTCTTGTGTAGGTCAATATCCATCCTTTATATTACATAGTCTTAGAAAGTTATTATTTAATTCATGTCTTTATACATGTCTACTTGAAAGTATAAAAAGGAAAATTAAGTGCATGGATGTATTTATCTTTTTTCATTTTCAGTTCTTCTGTTCTTTAATGCTCATAGTGGTATTGCTGGTGACGATTGGCATTATTATTTTTATATCAAAAGATCTGGTATGTTCTTTACCTACCTACCTAACTACCCATCTATCTATCTATCTATCTATCTATCTATCTATCTATCTATCTATCTATCTATCTATCTATCTATCTATCTATCTATCTATCCACACACACACACACACATACATACATACATACATACATACATACATACATACATACATACATACATACATACATACATACATACATACATACATACATACATACATACATACATACATTTTTGAGAGCAAACAGTATGACAATTTTCACTGTACTATGAAATGGATGTTTGACAATAAACTTAAATTGACAGAAAAAAAATCACTTATAGTAGATCTTCTCAGAACAACAAGCAACCCAATGCTGATAATTGCATTTAAATGCAAATGGTATCAAAATTGAAACTAACAAATATGCAAGTCTTTTATCCTTTGTAATTATTATTTATCCTGCTCCAACAACTTTTAAAATACTCTTTATAAAAGTATCCAAGAACTGAGTAAGTTTGAGAAAGGGTTAGAGTTTCTATATTGGATGAGATCTTAAAATTGAATATAACATTGTTTTCCCTCATCTTATTGTTTGCTGTACTGAGCAACCCTGTAATTCTTATACAGTTACAAAAGGAGATCAACCATGGTGATTTTAAACATTAAAGTTAACAGTCATGGATGGATGCCAATTTAGAATTGTTTTTTTTAGAAAACTGTTCTTACTTCAAGAGCCTTAAATATTAGGACCAGAGTGTCTTAATGTCTATAAGTTTGTGATGACATTAGTATAAGAAGTACATAGAGAGATTGAGAACGATGATTTAAACAGACAAAAAGCTCGGACAGATTATTTTAAGATATCTCTTGCTTATGTTGGTATTGACCGCTCAGGTGGCCTGGTGGGTAGAGCATCTGCCGCGGAAGCGGGAGCTTATGGGTTCGATCCCCAGCTGATTCATATCAAAAGACTTACAAAAATGGTACTTACAGCTGCCTTGCTTGGCGCTCAGTATTAAGAGGTTAGTGTTAGGACTGGTCGGCCTACTGTCAGGATAGTGTGACTGGGTGGGACATCATGCTTCATGTCTGTGGCATGATGCTTCAGTGCTAGACATCACGATAAACTGCCGCAATGCAGACATCGTAGCAATATGATTGAAAAATTGTGAAAGCTACATTAAAATTCCTAATAACTCACACACGCTTATGTTGGTACAGTTTTTTTTATACTAATTTTCAGTATCATATCGATATTTCAACATAACAGTGTGTTAATCTTGTGTCTGTGTGTCTGTATGTGTCCATATGATGTGTTTTAAGCTTTTACATTACAACTTTTTTTCTTTTGCAAGAGAAAAATATAATTGTTGTTCAATGTGAACTTGATATGGTTGATATCTGATAGAAACATGTACATGAACTAAGTATGCAACACCCTGTATAACTTGTAAAGACAATAACTTGAATGATGTAACTCAGTTCATTGTGCTGTCATTGTAAGGGACTGTTTAATTTGTATTTATTTTAATATCTGATTGTAAAAATTAAAGCAATTACAACTATTCAAACAAATCAGTTGGTTTAATCAAAGCCCATTGTGTAAAATTTATTTAAGTCTAACACCAATTAATACCCCACTTGGTCATTAAAGACTCATTATAAGATAATGAATTAGGCAAAACAAATATTTGTTTCTGGTCAGCCAACCATCCCTAATATTTATTACTGTCTCTATAATGTCCCCCTTCCACAAGGTAAAATAACTATTAAAAAAATTCCTGAAATTGACTTTTTTAGCAAACGGAGCTGGTTTAACCCAGTGCTTGAAGTTTTTAGTACATTATATATACTGTTCATTTGAACACTATATATATTGTTCATTAGTACATTGTATATACTGTTCATTAGTACATTGTGTATACTGTTCATTAGTACATGTACATTGTATATACTGTTTATTAGTACATTTTATATATTGTTCATTAGTACATTGTTTATACTGTTCATTAGTACATTTTATATACTGTTCATTAGTACATTATATATAATGTCCATTAGTACATTGCATATACTGTTCATCAGTACATTTTATATACTGTTCATTAGTACATTGCATATACTGTTCATTAGTACAGTATATATACTATTCATTAGTACAGTATATATACTATTCATTAGTACAATATATTTGTATATACTGTTCATTAGTACATTGTATACACTGTTCATTAGTACATTATATACACTGTTCATTATAATATATGCAATCTTTAAATACAAAAGCAGAAAAATAAATAAAAGAAGTTTTAAAAAACCTAAAACTACGGCAGCATTTAAATGAACTGTTTTAGCACCGTACTTGAAGTGCTTAGTATATAGTGTGTATTTATATATACTAATCATTATAATATATTTAATGGGGAAAAAAGAGCAAACTTACCTACCTACTCTAATGATAAAACTTGTGCCATAGGAAACATATTTTATTTTTGGCAATACTAGTTCCTTTAATATAATCAAGATGTTCAGATTAAATAAGCTGATCTTGTAACCAGTTATGTCCCAAGATTATCATAGGATTTGTAAATATAATTGGTCAAGACCTTTTTGAGGCACTGAAAATTTAATATGGTCAAAACTTCTGAGTTACTCCCCAAATGTGAAATATAATCTGAACTTTCAAGAAATGCTAAGAACATTTTTTAATCACACTGTACTTTGAAAACATGTAGTATTTAACATGGCAAGAACATTTTGGAATAACACTGTACTTTGAAAACATGTAGTATTTAACATGGTAAGAACATTTTGGAATCACACTGTACCTTGAAAAAATGTAGTATTTAACATGGCAAGAACATTTTGGAATCACACTGTACTTTGAAAACATGTAGTATTTAACATGGCAAGAACATTTTGGAATCACACTGTACTTTGAAAACATGTAGTATTTAACATGGCAAGAACATTTTGGAATCACACTGTACTTTGAAAACATGTAGTATTTAACATGGCAAGAACATTTTGGAATCACACTGTACTTTGAAAACATGTAGTATTTAACATGGCAAGAACATTTTGGAATCATATTGCACTTTGAAAACATGTAGTATTTAACATGGCAAGAACATTTTGGAATCACACTGTACTTTGAAAAAATGTAGTATTTAACATGGCAAGAACATTTTGGAATCACACTGTACTTTGAAAAAATGTAGTATTTAACATGGCAAGAACATTTAGGAATCACACTGTACTTTGAAAACATGTAGTATTTAACATGGCAAGAACATTTTGGAATCACATTGCACTTTGAAAACATGTAGTATTTAACATGGCAAGAACATTTTGGAATCACACTGTACTTTGAAAACATGTAGTATTTAACATGGCAAGAACATTTTGGAATCACACTGTACTTTGAAAAAATGTAGTATTTAACATGGCAAGAACATTTTGGAATCACACTGTACTTTGAAAACATGTAATATTTAACATGGCAAGAACATTTTGGAATCACACTGTACTTTGAAAACATGTAGTATTTAACATGGCAAGAACATTTAGGAATCATATTGCACTTTGAAAACATGTAGTACTTAACATGAAGAATATCTTGGAATCATATTGCTCTTTGGAAACAAACATGTAGTATTTAACATGGCAAGAACATTTTGGAATCACACTGTACTTTGAAAACATGTAGTACTTAACATGGCAAGAATATTTTGGAATCACATTGCACTTTGAAAACATGTAGTATTTAACATGGCAAGAACATTTTGGAATCACACTGTACTTTGAAAACATGTAGTATTTAACATGGCAAGAACATTTTGGAATCACACTGTACTTTGAAAACATGTAGTATTTAACATGGCAAGAACATTTAGGAATCATATTGCACTTTGAAAACATGTAGTACTTAACATGGCAAGAATATTTTGGAATCATATTGCTCTTTGGAAACAGACATGTAGTATTTAACATGGCAAGAACATTTTGGAATCACACTGTACTTTGAAAACATGTAGTATTTAACATGGCAAGAACATTTTGGAATCACACTGTACTTTGAAAACATGTAGTATTTAACATGGCAAGAACATTTTGGAATCATATTGCACTTTGAAAACATGTAGTATTTAACATGGCAAGAACATTTTGGAATCACACTGTACTTTGAAAACATGTAGTATTTAACATGGCAAGAACATTTTGGAATCATATTGCACTTTGAAAACATGTAGTATTTAACATGGCAAGAACATTTTGGAATCACACTGTACTTTGAAAACATGTAGTATTTAACATGGCAAGAACATTTTGGAATCACACTGTACTTTGAAAACATGTAGTATTTAACATGGCAAGAACATTTTGGAATCATATTGCACTTTGAAAACATGTAGTATTTAACATGGCAAGAACATTTAGGAATCATATTGCACTTTGAAAACATGTAGTACTTAACATGGCAAGAATATTTTGGAATCATATTGCTCTTTGGAAACAAACATGTAGTATTTAACATGGCAAGAACATTTTGGAATCACACTGTACTTTGAAAACATGTAGTATTTAACATGGCAAGAACATTTTGGAATCATATTGCACTTTGAAAACATGTAGTATATAACATGGCAAGAACATTTTGGAATCACACTGTACTTTGAAAACATGTAGTATTTAACATGGCAAGAACATTTTGGAATCATATTGCACTTTGAAAACATGTAGTTTTTAACATGGCAAGAACATTTAGGAATCACACTGTACTTTGAAAACATGTAGTATTTAACATGGCAAGAACATTTTGGAATCATATTGCACTTTGAAAACATGTAGTATTTAACATGGCGAGAACATTTTGAAATCACACTGTACTTTGAAAACATGTAGTATTTAACATGGCAAGAACATTTTGGAATCATATTGCACTTTGAAAACATGTAGTATTTAACATGGCAAGAACATTTTGGAATCACACTGTACTTTGAAAACATGTAGTATTTAACATGGCAAGAACATTTTGGAATCACACTGTACTTTGAAAACATGTAGTATTTAACATGGCAAGAACATTTAGGAATCATATTGCACTTTGAAAACATGTAGTATTTAACATGGCAAGAACATTTAGGAATCATATTGCACTTTGAAAACATGTAGTACTTAACATGGCAAGAATATTTTGGAATCATATTGCTCTTTGGAAACAAACATGTAGTATTTAACATGGCAAGAACATTTTGGAATCACACTGTACTTTGAAAACATGTAGTATTTAACATGGCAAGAACATTTTGGAATCATATTGCACTTTGAAAACATGTAGTATTTAACATGGCAAGAACATTTTGGAATCACACTGTACTTTGAAAACATGTAGTATTTAACATGGCAAGAACATTTTGGAATCATATTGCACTTTGAAAACATGTAGTATTTAACATGGCAAGAACATTTTTGAATCACACTGTACTTTGAAAACATGTAGTATTTAACATGGCAAGAACATTTTGGAATCACACTGTACTTTGAAAACAAGTAGTATTTAACATAGCAAGAACATTTTGGAATCATATTGCACTTTGAAAACATGTAGTATTTAACATGGCAAGAACATTTTGGAATCACACTGTACTTTGAAAACATGTAGTATTTAACATGGCAAGAACATTTTGGAATCACACTGTACTTTGAAAACATGTAGTATTTAACATGGCAAGAACATTTTGGAATCACACTGTACTTTGAAAACATGTAGTATTTAACATGGCAAGAACATTTTGGAATCATATTGCACTTTGAAAACATGTAGTATTTAACATGGCAAGAACATTTTGGAATCACACTGTACTTTGAAAACATGTAGTATTTAACATGGCAAGAACATTTTGGAATCACACTGTACTTTGAAAACATGTAGTATTTAACATGGCAAGAACATTTTGGAATCACACTGTACTTTGAAAACATGTAGTATTTAACATAGCAAGAACATTTTGGAATCATATTGCACTTTGAAAACATGTAGTATTTAACATGGCAAGAACATTTTGGAATCACACTGTACTTTGAAAACATGTAGTATTTAACATGGCAAGAACATTTTGGAATCACACTGTACTTTGAAAACATGTAGTATTTAACATGGCAAGAACATTTTGGAATCACACTGTACTTTGAAAACATGTAGTATTTAACATGGCAAGAACATTTTGGAATCATATTGCACTTTGAAAACATGTAGTATTTAACATGGCAAGAACATTTTGGAATCACACTGTACTTTGAAAACATGTAGTATTTAACATGGCAAGAACATTTTGGAATCACACTGTACTTTGAAAACATGTAGTATTTAACATGGCAAGAACATTTTGGAATCACACTGTACTTTGAAAACATGTAGTATTTAACATGGCAAGAACATTTTGGAATCATATTGCACTTTGAAAACATGTAGTATTTAACATGGCAAGAACATTTTGGAATCACACTGTACTTTGAAAAAATGTAGTATGGTCCAGTAACAGTCTTTGTATGAACATAATAGAGAGAATCATACTCCATTTCATTGTCAGTTACATTCCTTGATTTTTTTATTCTTGCACATTGCAAATTGTTCAGTTTTAACATCTTAGCTGAAGTATTTTAAGAATATAATGTATAGAGTTATGGATGACATAGGATGAAAATCCAAATGAACTGAGGTAGTACAAAAATGTTATAACAGAATAAAATAGTCATATATACTAAAATCTTTTTATGAAAATCATGTCTTGTTGTTGGAGAAAGTAATTTTAAAATTTTCAATCTTATTTCGCTTACGTTGAATTTTCCAGATGCATGATATTGTTAAGTTCACGTTGAAGCAGTCTGTGGAGGATTACTTTACAGTCCCAGCTGGAAAAAGTTTTATGGATTTTATACAACTGAAAGCAAGTATCTTTCTAGTCATTTTAATTCCATAAATAGTTATTTATTACTCATTCAAAGAAATTAACACATTCATGGATTTTGTTTATCCAGAATATAAGTTCTGTCTTAACATAGATTACCTTTGATATTTTGCAAGGATGAACAAAGCAAACTAGAAACTGCCAGTGGCAGGCAGACTATATATAATGTGAATTCATTTCAGCTCTACTTGTCATTGATCTGGAGAGTGTTTGTATAGCACATTCACACCTTTAAAATAATAACAAAAACAATCCTAGTAGTTTGTGACACTTTATTGACATGGCTATTAACAGAGCTGGTAAATGGTACACTATGTGACAGGCTATCCGAGTCAGTTCAGTTTGCAGTTGGACTCGTTGTATAAGTGAGTATATACGGTATAACATTGGCAGGCATAATGGGTATTCACAGGCTTTCAAGTTCTAACATGGTCATATGTAGACAGTGCTTGAGAAGGCAGCACCATGATCATTATACCAGGTAGACTTACTTATAAGTCCTGTAAAAATGATGCAATTAACAAAGATCCTGTTCTGCCATAGCATAATGTGCCAGCAGATCAGGGTCTGTGTAGATTGTTTACTGATTACTCCTAACAAATTGCACAGACCCAGATCTGCCAGTTCATTGTGCGATGGCAGATCTGGGTCTGTGCAGTTTGATGGTGGATTTGAGTTATAAGCAAATACATACAGTATTTGCCAATGAAACAGCTCAGCCAACTTTCTGGTCTAATGTAATGTGCCAAATTTGCCAGATTTTAAAAGACTGGTTTGATGCATATCATTGGTTCCATGCAATTAGGTGACTGTTAATGACATAACTTGTGAAATTTTTGTTACATTTAATTTTGAAATGGAAAGGCACCTATCTCTAATGATTTAGATAGGTGGTTTGTCATGTATCAAAGATATCTGCAAGTGGTTTTTCTGTTTGACCAAGTAATTATAGGAGACTGATACATACTTATGTTTTGGCAAATAATTACATGGATAAAAATTGGTTGTTTTTTTTCTTCATATTCTTCAGGTGTTTAAATAAATAAATGATTACAAAACCACTATCATTTCCATTCATAAACAAGCTTTCATTATTGTTGATATAATTCAAGAGGAGACTTTCTAAATTCAGCCTCAATCTTCTTGTTCCCAAGCTCTCAATTTAAGTTCTTTTTTTGTGTGTGCAATGAAAAGTATATAGATATAGATATACATTGGAGCCTCATTAATCCGGACTCTGTTTATCCGGAAACCTTGCTATCCAGACATAATACAATCGGAATGGAATTCCTAAACGTTAATTTGCTCCGTTAATCAAGAGATCTGCATTTTGGATCTAGAAATCAAAATTGTGCACCAAAGAGTAAAATTACATTAAAACTTGTCTCGATAATCCAGAAATAATCTGTCCAAAAAAAAAGAAAATTTGAAAAAATCTTTTATGAAAATATAGTCAGGAGAATAATACATAAAACTCAATAGTGAAGCTCTTGAGACTCTATGGCCACTGTCAGTAACTAAGTAGTGTGACCATATTATAACCAGCGATTGTATAAACAATGTCTGTTTTAGCTAGTCACCTACAGGGGTGTTAATAATTAAATAAATACACTGGGACCAAATCGTCCATGCTTTTTGACATAACATATTGTAAATAAATTAAAAGTGTCATTAAGCCTCTTTGTTGTTTACCAATTGTATGTAGCGATCAGAGTTTATTGATAGCTGTACAAATACAGTTGACAGATTTAAACTGTGGACAGTACAGGGATTAATTTGTGAGGTACATAGTGGGATGTGTTCGATGTGTTAATTGTCTACACTTATATTTATTGTATATGCACTTAAAAGCACATTTTATAATAATGTGAAATCAACACAAATTAATAGATGTATTCATTAATTATTTATTTCAACCATTATTGAATATACAGTACATTACATTTAAAGATAGCATATACATGTACATATATTGAGTGTGATGATATCGTAAAATAAAAAATGTGCATGATTCAATTATCCGGAAAACTCGTTATTCTGGACATATTCACTGGGAAGGAATGTGTCTGGTTTAACGAGGCTCCACTGTATGCATATATGTATATATATTTGAAGTAAGTATATTGAATCTTCCATTTTGGAATAGGTGACTATAGGATATCGTTGGCTAATTTATCTACCCTTACATTACCCATAATACCAATGTGACTAGACTAATTGCATGACCAAACCATGTTTCTGAAAGATCTGGAGTGTTCATGTCAAATTTAATGTTTCACAATGACAATTCACACTGATGATGAAATTCATTTTGTGAGAGGTTTTATTGTAGTTTAAAGATTAAGTATCATAATTGCTATGGTAACAATGGAAGCTTTAACTGATGCTGACCATGTAAGCTTGGAAGCTTAGGACTGTTTAGACTCAAAATAGGGGTTGGAATATATTTACATGAGCAAATGGCCTTCCATGCTTCAGGTAATTCTTTATTACAAAAGTGGCTGAATGAAGTGTCTAATCTTTAACTTGAAAAATCTCATTGATGTATTTGGTAAAATTTCAGTTTGACTGCTGTGGTCACACAAATGGACTTGCTGATTATAATGCTGCAGCTTTTCTCTCTGGAGGAACTGTGGAATCATGTAAAGCAGAAAATATGATAACTGTAAGTACTCAGACATCATTGTAATTAGGTCCCCACTATATGGAGATTGATTCCATCTATTCAGTTGTGTGTTAGTGTGTGTGTGTCAACCACATCTTTCTGTAAGGTAACTTAATTTGTATCTGTTGGATTATAAATAAATTGGTATGCAGTTTTATACTGATAGGACATAAAAAAAAACTGGATTTCCAACTTTCTCTAATTATTTACATGAGTTATGGCCCTTGACTACATATCATATCTACTGCAGCCTTTCTTTTCCATGAACTTTTGGAAAAATTGGAATGAAGCTCTATGTTGTTCGGACTAAGCAACTCTATATTAAGTTGATGTCCAGTACTACATGATATCATTTACATGAGTTAAGCCTCCTGATTTTCTTTCTCCTGACATGTGTAGTATAACTTTATTAAGATGTGTTGGCTTAAGTCAAAATATTGGATGGGGTTTTTATATGGATGAGATGACAAGAGATTGAACAAGTTTTATTTCCAGCATTCCACAATGCCATTTACAAGAGTTATTCCTCTTATTTGCCTGTTATCCTGGTTTTGGTTTCTGCAGAAATGACTTTGCCATGTATTCATCATGAAGTTTGATACTGATGATGTTTTGAGTGAGTTAAATTTCCAGCATTCCACATTTTCATTTACAAGAGTTATGTCTCCAAATTTCCTCTTCTCATTTGATTTCCATGGCATGACTTTAGTAAGACTGATTGGATTTACCATACATGTTTATGTTGATCGGGCCTTGAATGAATTGGATTACCATCATTCTGTACCCTCTTTAGGGGAGTTATGTCCATGATTGCCTGTTCTCCCAACTTAGATTTGACAACAAAGATTTTTCTTCGTAAGCCAATGCTTAGCAAATTCTAGTGTGAGGCTTTTGTAATGTACCCATAGCTAATTTCTCTAGTTTCTTTTAGTCTTATAGGATTAAGAACCATACAGGTTTTTATGCTTGTGCATGAAGCTTGCATGAGCCATGTTGACTAACATTCGGTGACCTTTTCCCAAATGACATTTCTTTGTTTTGCAGTAAAGGATTATTCAGAGTATTGTCTACCAAGTTATCAGAAAAAGAACTTGGTGGCTCAGCTCAAATTCAATTATAAAACTGCTTTTTTTAATCCCCCAGACATTATTATCAGTCTTCATAATTTTGAATATATTTTCATTAAATGGTTCTTAATATCATGTTTTAGTCCAATGGACTACCTGAACAGCCCAGAACCTGTAGCCTAGTACATGTAGCTTATATCTTGTGCACAGGGTTTGATGGAATCTGATTGCTGATATGACAGTTCGTAAAACTGTCTCATATTTTCAGTACCAAAACATGTAATATGTAATGCTATGGATGAGACTTCAAGCCGTCTAATCTGTGAGTTTTACCAAGTTATGTGAAGTATTCTTTCTTGATTTCAACATATAGCAAACATATTATCAATTTTAGCGCCTTTGTCAAAAGTCCTGAGGAAATCATATATACGATATATGATTTAACCATGATAATGTCTGTTTGACATGACAGTGTATCATGCTAAATGAAATACTGTGTGCTCGTTGGTTGAACAAAAATGCGGTTGTAAATTTGGTCAATAAGTTCACAGTATTACACTGAGGGGTATTGTTGGAAACTGAGCTGTAATTCTTTAAAGGTCGGAAAGTAAGTTGAATTTAGTGCAGACATGAAAAACTGAATATTGGAGCTAATCCATATCCGTGGTCTTTTTTATAGGTGGCATGAGAAAATGGGAGTGCCCTCCCTTGTACTATTGTGTATAATGCATCTATTATTGATAGGTAAATTGTAATCAAGATGGAACCGAGGTAAAAGAAATGATTCATTTTTGGCAATTTCTGGGAAAATATTTTAAAATTTGAATAAAGCAAATTTTGTCTGTTATGTAAATTCATTTTTCTCTCATGACAGTACACCAAGTTGCAATTATATCATTATAGCATTCGCATACCATCCTGGCAGCTTGTACCTGTCCCCTACTGATTTTAAAATCATAAAACATCAATGATGTAAAAACAAAATGCACCCGTAAGAATTAGTAAATTTTATACATCATTTTATAATTTCTTATCTGGCTGGTGCCAGGAGATCCCTAACAGTGTCAATTTTGACAATTCAGACAGAGAAGTCTCTAGCACTGTCATTTCCTTCATGTTTCAGTCCAAACTGGAGATTTCTCACTAAGATGGCTGCCATATTTCTGTCAACAAGTCTGTATTTTATAAGACAACAGGAGTAATCCTCTTTAATATGCTTCCAATAATTCCAAAATTTTTGGAGTTACATCCTTTTTAATAATTCCATAATTTTTAGAGTTACATCCATTTTAAAAATTTCATAATTTTTGGAGTTTCATCAATTTTAATGTTTGCCCTTTTTATTTCATTAGTGTTTTTATAGAAATATTAAAACCCAAGTTTGCAAACATTAAATGCAGATGACATTTTTTGTAATCAACCATGTATAATTCAAAAAACCACATCCCATAACACATTAATTCCTGGATACATTCTAATACATTGACTTCCAAGCAATTTTTCCATTAGTGCAATGCCTAGTTGTTTTAAAAACAATGTTTTCCATTGGTTATTTTGCTTGCACATATGCAGAAGGTGAAAGTTGGAGTTTTTTTAAATCATTGTAGAGCTAAATCTGTCTACCTTTCTATATCACTCACTTTAGAGTATCATACATGACCTTGACACTACAGAGCTTGGCAGAAGGCTACTACCTCCTCCAAAAAATACGCAGCGCCAAGGGTTGATGTATTAACTGAAAATAGACTTTTCCAGGAACTGTAAATGGACAGTTTTTTTTAAATGAATTTGTTACGTCATTGGTTCCTTTTGTCATAAAATTAGTATTGGGTACAAGCTGGTAGGGTAGGTGAATACTGTAAAATGTGTGCACATTTGGGAAGCATTCGAGAATCGGCAAGTGAAAGTTGTGAACTGATAGCTCATTGGCATGTCTATTATCTAAACCTGGTTAAACAGATTTCTGCTTTTAATGTTAAAGTGGACTGAATTATTAGGGTTTGACAATGTAAAATTTGAAATGCCAGTAAAAAAAATAAGTTGGTTTCCTAATGGCTACAAAAATGTGGTAGGCACTTTAAGCCCTGGATAATATTGTCATGGTTTTCTTCGCTAACATTCTTTAAAGATTGATTGAAATTTTGCAACTTGTATGAATGGGTCACAGTGAGAAGGAAATATAATAAAATTAAATACAAATTTTGTCACAATTTCTGACATAAAATTAGTTGAAATTTTGCTACTGTCGTTAATGGGTCACAGTGACAAGGGTATGTTTGAAAAAAGTAATAAAGTTGTATATACATTTTGTCACATACAGAAGTCTGGTTAGATATCATCTATGTCATCTATCTGTCATCTATGTCATCTATGCAGTGGCAAGTATCATTGTCAAAAACATTAAAGTTATGTGCTACATTTTTTTACGAGTCCTACACAGTAGGTTATATAAACACATGGATGCCAGTGGGAAGCCAGATTCAGGAGAGCCTTCTTCTGCATCTATTTAAAACTGAAGTTTGAAGTTTAATTAACTGCATCATCTTGCTCCCAATACCTGATTTTAGTAATAGCTACTTAGTTTAATTATTTATGTTTCTTCTTCACCAGGTTGACATATGTATCTTTGTGTTTGTACTTAGAAAATGCCACCCAGAAATTCCACAGGAATTTATCAGAAGTAAGGAAAGATATTTGCATCATACACCATGATGGGTCCAAGCATCATTCATGTAATTTCAATTTACATATTTATATTTTTATTGGTCTTTGTTATTTTCAGCCATGCACGGAAAAAGTGAACAATTTCATCCTTTCAAACCTGAACATATTTGCTGGAGTTCCGATAGGAATATCTTCTATACCGGTAAATAATTAAAACAAATTACTGCACTTTTTTATAAGACACATTTAGATTGGTTAATTGGATTTTTGATCATGTGATGCAGAAAAGTAGAAGTTATTAGTTCATAAAGGAACTACTTTTACTATTGATGTTTGAGGCTTCTTTATTTTGCCAGATATGATACATGTACATTATTTTTTAAGAAAATGACTACAACATTTGTGAAAGTTAAGGTTAACAATCCTTTCAGGTGCCATTAAAATGTGTGAAGGTTCAAGTAGACCATAATTTTCAAGATCTTCAAAATGACATATTAGTGTAAACAATTAAACCTTCATTGGTTCTAGATTCTCTTGATGACATATTGACTGGTGTATTCATACACCCTTCTTGTGTATTGCCATGACACGTATTTGCAAATAATCCCTGGAGAGATATCACATTATGTCCCAGTGATATCACATAAGTCCCTGAGAGATATAACATCCCTAGAGAGATATCACATTAAGTCCCAGGGATATCACATACATATCAGCATAAGTATCAGAGAGACATCACACGATTGCCAGAGATATCATGCAAGTCCCAGGGATATCACATATGTATAAGCATAAGTATCAGAGAGACATCACATAATTGCCAGAGATATCATGTAAGTCCCAGGGATATCACATAAGTATCAGAGAGACATCACATGATGGCCAGAGATATCATGTAAGTCCCAGGGATATCACATAAGTATCAGAGAGACATCACATGATTGCCAGAGATATCATGTTAACTCCCAGAGATATTACATAAGTATCAGAGAGACATCACATGATTGCCAGAGATATCACAAAAATCCCAGAGAGATCATTTTGGGCAAACATTTATACCCATGATACAGTGTTTTGTGAAATTTATGATAAATGTAGAAATGCAAAAACTAAGTCTCACCAAGGTTAGATGTTTGTTTTCACATGATAAGTAAAATTTATACTGTATTTTAGTGTTTCATTTCTGAATTCTTTCCAAATGGAGATGGTTTTATCTTTAATCTTTGATCAGCTCCAAACACTGGAACCAATTAATACTTTTGAAAACTAAGTTGATCTGCTTAATAATATAAGTATATATAAGTGTACACAAAACTTGGGCCAAACATATGCAGTTTTGCTAGAAAGAAAGGAAGAAATATTATCTATTACTTCATTTTGTCATTTGGAACTGTACTGACATAATAGATATATATGTGGGGAAAAAATTAAATCTTAAAGATTTTTTTTTACTAAAAAAATATTTGATACATGTAAAAGTAGAAACAGATTTTTTTATTAGTAAACTTTAATCTGATTTATTATATGACAGTTTTAAAACATGATTAGATCTCTTCGGTGACAGTAAACTGATGTTATAAAAAGCAATAACTAGATTATTTTATTTTTAGATGATAGGGATGATATTTTCAATGCTCTTGATCTGCCAGCTACGAAAATAATGCTGCTCACCTGTGAATTGGAAGTGGTATGAACATCTATGGTCAGCTATGATGCAATGATCAGAAAGATACATTCTACCTGAAGATTGTTTACTTTATGTAACGATGGTAACAATGAAGAGTGTTTAAGGACACTTGTATTTCTGTATTGACTCGTGCTTTAATGTGCATCCTGATTCAAACAGGATAGCTCAAGATTATGATTTGTGTTTGCACAAAACACAGATCATCTGCTTTTCCATCAAACAGATCATCTGCTTTTCCATCAAACAGATCATCTACTTTTGCATAAAATACAGATAATCTGCTATTGCATACACATAATCTGCTATTACATAAAATACGGATCATCGCCTATTGCATTATGCACAGATTATCTTCTATTGCATAAATACAATCTGCTATTTCATAAAATACAGATAATCTGCTATTCCATGCAATACAGATCATCTGCTATTCCATAAAATACAGATCATCACCTATTGCATTATGCACAGATTATCTTCTATTGCATAAAATACAGGTAATCTGATATTCTATTAAATACAGATAATTTTGTATTGCATAAAATACAGATCATCTGCTATTGCATAAAATACAGATCATCTGCTAGTGCACTAAACACAGATTACGTCATTGTATAAAATAAAGATTAGATGCTATTGCATAAAATACAGATCATATGTTATTGCAAAAATGTAGATCATTTGATATTGCATTATTCACAGATTATCTGCTATTGTATAAATAAAGATTATCTGCTAATGCTTATAATATACAGATCATCTGCTATTATATAAAATATGGATCATCTGCTGTTGCATTAAACACATTATCTGCAGTTGTATAAAAAAGATTATCTGCTATTGCATAAAACATCTGCTTTGTATAAAAGACATCATCTGCTATGGCAGTACATACAGATCATCTGCTATTTACAAAAGACAGATAATCTACTGCTGTGAAACATACAGATCATCTGCTATGGCATAAAACACAGATCAACTGATATGGCATAACATGGATTATCTGTTATTGTATTATACAGATCATCTGCTATAGCATAAAACACAGATCAGGATCTGCTGTGTTTTCTTTTGCGGTGTAGGTTTTAATCTGTAATTTTATATGAAAGCATTATGTAATTTTGTATTTCTTTGTTCTTGTATATTGTTTAATAACCCTTAAACTTGGACTTTTCAGGGATTTAGGAGGAAAGTGTCCGTGATATGTCCATTATGTTTGTGTAACAACCTACATCAGATGTGTCTGGAATTAGAATAATTTTATATAACACTTTCTGATATGTCTGGCACTAAATTGATGATGTGTCTGGGGTTTAAGCCAATAGATTGCACATATTTGGGATGTGTCTGGGATTCAGGAAACAGACTCAGAATGTATTCAAAAATATGAGAAAAGAATGCATGTTTCCAGTCTAATTATTAAATAATTAGCAAGTAATTTTGTGATTTAATATGTTTACTTACAACAGTATTAATGGTTTAGGAAGATCCCGGAAAACCCCCAGAAAGAACCACAGACCCACAAAATGAGTCATATTTTTTTGCTTTTACTTGAGTCATTTGATAAATAATTTAAAACCTAAAACATATAAAATATATAAAATTCTCAAAAGGAAGTTTACAATAGTTTCCCTAAAGTTGTAAATTTTTTAGATCAAGGCTTGTTAGGGGTGGGAGGAAATTGACATCACTTACCTTCAGATATTTTCTAATCATGTTAGGTCCAGCATCCTGATAAATGAATAATGACACAAAATTTTCATTTGTATATTGTGAGTTCAATTGTTTTGAAAATAATTCTTTAAATAAAATGTTTTTAAACTCTGTCACATATTGATAACACATGCATTTTTTTATTTCTTTCCCTGAGCACATTCCAGATGTTTAAACTTTATTGTCCTGAAGACATCCCAGATGCTTGGTTTCAGCTAATGATAAGTTATTCATATATGGAGAAAAAAATAAAGTACTTGAGCAATACATGTAATTTCCTCTTGATATTGCCAGGTACATGTGCTAGCAGCTTGCTAAGAATCTTAACTTAGCCTTCTCACCATCTCCCAGATGCATCAAGCAAAATTGCTCTTAGGTTCTGTGATGAATCCAGGTTTGCTTTGGAATATGTTCTAATCTGAAACCATTCCCAGGCAAATCCAGGAATATTATGACCATTCTCAAAATTTGTAATCCCAGACATGTCACTGACAAACAAAAGCCAATTCCACATTTGAATATATCTCAGATCAGTATTTGGACATATCCCAGGCAGGTTTTTGAAAATAATCCCAGACACAAAAAGTTTGGTAAAGGAATATACTTGAAGAGCTTTTACTTGACATGCTACCAACTAAACAATTGCATTTTCCTTCAATGTATCATCATGGACCAAAGTTTCATTATAAGAATCGATTTTGTTTTTCTGTTTTTTAAGTATGAACTAAGCATAGGGTATTTACTATCATGACATACATATGTATTAAGTAGGGATGGATGGGTTCCCAACCAAGCCACCAAGATAATAGCCAGGTTTGGCACTGCCACAGAATACCTGACCTTGCTGGCTTTTGAGGTAAAAATTTGATCTTGCTGGATGCCTCTCCTTGCTCCACCCCAGCAATAATACAAAAATTACTCTTTACTGCATGACAAAATGGGAGTAAGCGAGGTGAGTGAAGAAACGGGACTAAATGGGACTGAAGAAACCAACTCTGTAAAACCTACTGGGCCAGGTAGATCCAAGCTGAGTACCCAGCAACAGATCCCTAGATGTCCATCCCTAGATTTAAGTATGAATTAAACACAAGGTACTCACTATTGGGACACACATATAGATGTCCTGAACAATGAAGATGTTCTACTTTGACCTTCAATGGGATAACAGTCTTTTTATAAGCTATAAGAACAAATAACATATGAACTTTGGTAATGAAAAACAATGGGTTAAATCAGATTTGTCAAAGTTATTGCAGCTGTTATAATTTTAATGTTATTAGTAGTATCATTAACATCATCATCATTATCAACATCATCTTCATCATCATTATCTTATTAGCATTGTCATCACCACATTAATAAGTTACATAATTGCAGGATACTAATTATCAGTGCTGTACTGCATAATTGGTTGTCATGATTCATGAACTAAAATCAAGTGGATACAGACAGTATCATTAAGTAAATCTTAATTGGCCACCTGGGTTACCTGATTTTATTGTGATGGGCAACTATTTTTAGTAGCCTACTATTTCAAATTTGTATAAATGCAAGTGAGAGTAATTGATAGAAAAAAATTGTTACAAATAAAAAATTTAAATTCCAGAGTAATTTGATTGGTAAATAGAAAGATTAAAAGAACATGGCCTTATCTAGATGCCCATCACATCTACTTATTGGTAAATCTATATTAATAAATTTATCAAATTATAATTTTTATCAAGCTTGTTATAAACAAATCCTATCATGTTCATTATGTGCCTAAAACATCTTTAAGTTAACATATTTGCATTGGTGGCATATTTTGCCCATATCACATATTGAACCTCATATTATGAACATGTTACATATTGAACTGCATATTATGTACATGTCATGTATTGAACATCATATTATGTGCATGTCATGTATTGAACATCATATTATGTACATATCACATATTGAACCTCATATTATGTACATGTCACATATTGAACATCATATTATGTACATGTCATGTATTGAACATCATATTATGTACATGTCATGTATTGAACATCATATTATGTACATGTCACATTGAACATCATATTACATACATGTCAAATATTGAACTGCATATTATGTACATGTCACATATTGAAAATCATTTTATGTATATGTCACATATTGAACAGAATATTATATACATGCCACACATTGAACAGCATATTATGTACATGTCACATATTGAACATCATATTATGTACATGTCACATTTTGAACAGCATATTATGTACAAGTCACATATTGAACTGCATATTATGTACCTGTCACATATTGAACTGCATATTATGTACATGCCACATATTGAACAGCATATTATGTACACGTCACATATTGAACTGCATATTATGTACATGCCACATATTGAACAGCATATTATGTACATGCCACATATTGAACAGCATATTATGTACACGTCACATATTGAACTGCATATTATGTACATGCCACAAATTGAACAGCATATTATGTGCATGTCACATATTGAACAGAATATTATATACATGCCACACATTGAGCAGCATATTATGTACATGTCACATATTGAACATCATATTATGTACATGTCACATTTTGAACAGCATATTATGTACAAGTCACATATTGAACTGCATATTATGTACATGCCACATATTGAACAGCATATTATGTACACGTCACATATTGAACTGCATATTATGTACATGCCACATATTGAACAGCATATTATGTACATGCCACATATTGAACATCATATTATGTACATATCACATATTGAACAGCATATTATGTACATGTCACATATTGAAAAGAATATTATGTACATGTCATATATTGAACAGCATATTATGTACATGTCACATATTGAAAAGAATATTATGTACTTGTTACACATACTATCTGAATCGGTTTAGTAACACATAAGTAAATCGTAAAATATAATTGATTGAAATTTCATCACATTGTTCATGTATGTATAGAATAGTATATCTATGTTCAGGGGCATTCAGTACATGTGATCCACTTAAGTCACTGTTAATAATTTATTTTTGAAAACATGCAGCTAAAATGATATTTTCTGAATCTTTTACATTTAGATTTTTGTATATTTGTTTGTCCAATACTGAAATGTTTGGCATGTGTATTGAAATGATTGACATCTGTAAGTTAATGTTATAACATATATTTTAATATCACATTGAGGACTGTTGATTTAAATTTATTAAACAGCTTTGAGCTATATTTTATATTACTGTACAATAAAGGCAAGTATTGTTAGAAAATTTCCATTCAATAACATCAGATCAAATTAAACATTTTATTACTTTTTAACTTTTTGTAAGTGTCTATGATAGTTCATCAGTCCGATTAGGACTGTGATCTTTGGCATAGTTCATCAGTCCGATTAGGACTGTGATCTTTGGCATAGTTCATCAGTCCGATTAGGACTGGGATCTTTGGCATAGTTCATCAGTCCCTTTAAAACCATGATCCTTGGAAAAGTTTATCTGTCCCTTTAAAACCATGATCCCTGGAAAAGTTTATCTGTCCCTTTAAAACCATGATCTCTGGAAAAGTTTATCTGTCCCTTTAAAACCATGATCTTTCGCATAGTTCATCAGACCAATTCAGGATGTGATCTTTGGCTTAGTGGACATGTGGCATGCACTCATGAAAATCCATGTTCTTGTTACCTGTAGAATTCCCCATTTGCTTTACTATGCTTACAGTGGGACTGTAAAATTGACCCACATTTTAAATAAGAGACTTATAATGAGGGATTTAAGAACAAGGTTATGTCCTGATAGAATAAAAGAAAGCCCAAAACAATGGCATTTAATGATGTGAAATTACAACGCAAAAGTACAGTACACCCTCTGATTAGGCATTACAGCACAAAAATACACTATATGTTGACTGGGGATTATAGCACAAAACTACAGTATATATGTCCAGACTGGGTTTTACAGCACACATATACACTATATGTTGACTGGGGATTATAGCACAAAACAACAGTATATATGTCTAGACTGGGTTTTACAGCACACAAATACACTATATGTTGACTGGGGATTATAGCACAAAACTACAGTATATGTCTAGACTGGGTTTTACAGCACACAAATACACTATATGTTGACTGGGTATTATAGCACAAAACTGCAGTACATGTTCGGACTGGTATAGTATAGTTAGGCAATACAGCACAATAATACAATACTGTATATGCCATGATACAGCTATATGGCACAAAAATACAGTACATGTCCTTATTGGACATTACAGTACAATACTACACTGTATGACCTGATTGGGCTTTACAGCACACAAATACAGTATCAGATAAAGTAATGTATCTAATGTAAGGACTCGTCCATTTAAACAACATGGTTTCCGAGGAAGGCTGTTCTATTTAAACATACCTACAAGTTTCCCTGGGCAGGCTGTTCCACAGAAATATAAATGCTACCCAGGGAAGGCATTAAAAAAAATATATTCCAGTTTGTATGAAAAATAATTTTAAAAACTTAAACTTCATGTACAGGTGACTATTCTATGTCAAAAGTCCCAAGTATATTTAGCTGGAAAAGCCCTAAGGCAGTGTAATTGTTAATAACACTTTGTGCCAAATGATTTTCACTTTCAGCAAATGGGAAATCTGTAATTTGATTGGTCAATCAAAATGTCAACAGAACATTACTTTGTGTTGGTGCCCATCATATCTGTTTCTAATTAGTGTATCTCAGTTTTAATAAAATTACATTTTCTTTCAAGAGTGTTCTAAACAAATCCAAATAAAATGCATTATGGGTGCAAAAATCCTGGTATGCCAAAACATATTTGATGCATTGGAACACGTGTCTTTGCACTAGAAATGGGTTGACCAATTAATAAATCAATCTCAAATTTTCAAAAGACAATTTTTTAAATTTGTCTTTACAATTATGATGATATTAAGATAGTAAAAACAAAAGGTGGTTGAATTTTGGGGTTGTCCAACTTGTGTCATTGTTCTAAAATATCTTTTTGAAGATCAATTAGTAACAATTGTATATTTCGAGTTTAGTATCTATAATAAGTTACTTCAGTGAATTATAAACATAATAACATGTGGTCAAATTTTAAATTACTGTAATTTTTAACTAAATATCAAATAATTTATGATCATTTTTAACAACACATTACAAAAATATATGATAATTTGTTAAATCTTTATATTTAAATCCATAATTATGTTTAAAAAATTAATTGTCCATTCCGCATTTATCATAAAAGACTCGTTTAATTAAGATTTCTTTCATATTTACCACATTATATATTAATGTACATTATACTGTTTTAATTAAACATTCAGGGAATTGTATCTTAATGAGAGCCTGTTATGTACACTTCTTATCTGCTATTTTGAATATTCATCTAGTCCCATGATTGTAGTCAAGTACACATATAGTTGCAACCAAGACATAGTGGTCACTTTTCTGCTGTCATCATGAACAGATATATATATTTCATATACCCTTGATTGGTTTTCATCATTCTTGGCAGAACTCATTATGAAACAAAATAATGCATTCCATGACTTATTTGTTTGCGCTGATTCATTAGGGTCAAATCTTAAATAGAAAATTTGTGTCAAAGTTTTGGTTCAAATTTTATTCATTTACATTATGACAGATTGTTATCATACTTGGCATGCATTATTTTAAAGCTAGGACAATTTATTATACAACATGTATGTTTGCCCTTGTGACCTTGGGTAAAGGTCAGTCATATATACATGTACTGGTAGCATGTATTAAGGTTTTGTTATAGCTTTTTCATTTGCTTGTATTTTTAAATAGTTTATCATCATGTTAATAATCATTTTAAAGTTGAGATAAATCATTCTTTAACATGCTTGTTTGCCCTTACAACTTTGGGTCAAGGTCACAGTAATAAATGACGTGCTTTAAGGTTTTATCAAAGTTTTTTAATTTTCTATAGTTCTTAGCCATTTGATAGATTTTCTTATTACTCTAATGAATCAGAATGATGTTGACATGAGTGGTTGCTGCTTTGACCTTTGGCCTCAATATCACAGTCATAGAAAATTTGCATTAAAGTTTTGCATAAATGCTTTTCATTTGCTTGTACTTTCTAAAGCCCTTGATTGATTTTCTTCCCTTGACATGAACCATTCTGAAGCTAAGACAATTCATTTTGTATATACTTGATTACCTTGGTTTAAAAAAAAATTAATTATGATATTGTTTCTAAGATCCCTTGATGTCATATATTCTTTATATTCTGGACCAGTGGTTTCCAAACTTTTCTGGCCATGACCCAATTTGTTTTTTAAAACCTGACAACCCATTTTCCACATTTTGATAAGTTTAGCACCAACAAAAGAACTTGGCGACCCTCCACAACCTCCAGAACAGTCTTGCAACCCTGATTTGGGAAGCAAAAGTGGGTTGTAGGTTGCAGGGTTCCTATGGTCTATTAGGGTCTTTGACAGTTTGGGAAATATGAGGTAGCATTTTCAAGGCCAAGAAAGTTTGGGAAATTTGAGCAGATTACCCTGAGGTCTTTAAGTCTTTGAAAATTGAAATAAACCCAAACATTTTAATTTCTTTCCATCATCACCAGAAAAATTGTCCAGGGTTGTTAGATTCAAATGTAGAGTTTTTCTGACTTTAATCTTTTGATTACCCATTCAATTTCATTGCCACTGCAAAACAAATAAGCATTTGAATTTCATCATTAAACAATATTGTAGTTTTTTGCATATATATTGTTTTCTCGTATATCAAAATGTATAGAAAATGTTATTATAAATAGGTCTTGAAAATCTGTATGGTTTTTGATAGTTTGGGAAAAGTCTTTTAATCTATCATTCCGAATTCTGTAAGAGTCCTGGGTTTGGAATTACTGCTCTGGGTTAATCATTGTGAAGCTAAGACAATTTATTCTGCCTGCTCAACCTTACCTGAAATTTTACAGCAGTACTTGGATCATGGCTTCAGCATGCAGGCACTGGTATTGTTGTCTGTTACATTGATACATTAAAATATTCTTATCCAAAAGCGGTGAAGAAAGGCATGATAATTTTACCACATTTTCCATGTAAAATATGCAGCCACATGCAAACAACGAAACAGATCTGATGCCACATAGTGTACTGGTAGACAAGAATGCATGATGTTAATCCATTAAACAGTGACAGCATGCGGTTAAGGTTGTTTGATTTTGAGTTCAAATTATCTACAAGCATACACAGTATCAATTTATAATTTATTTAGATTCCTCATTAGGCCTTATAAATAGTAATGTATTTATTTGGATTCCTCATTATTCCATATAATTAGTAATTATTTTACTTGGATTCCTCATTAATCCATATAAATAGTAATTAATTTATTTGGATTCCTCATTAGGCCTTATAAATAGTAATTAATTTATTTGGATTCCTCATTAATCCATATAATTAGTAATTATTTTACTTGGATTCCTCATTAATCCATATAAATAGTAATTAATTTATTTGGATTCCTCATTAGGCCTTATAAATAGTAATTAATTTATTTGGATTCCTCATTAGTCCATATAATTAGTAATTATTTTACTTGGATTCCACATTAATCCATATAAATAGTAATTAATTTATTTGGATTCCTCATTAATCCATATAAATAGTAATTAATTTATTTGGATTCCTCATTAATCCATATAATTAGTAATTATTTTACTTGGATTCCTCATTATTCCATATAAATAGTAATTAATTTATTTGGATTCCTCATTAATCCATATAAATAGTAATTAATTTATTTGGATTCCTCAGTAATCCATATAATTAGTAATTATTTTACTTGGATTCCTCATTAATCCATATAAATAGTAATTAATTTATTTGGATTCCTCATTAATCCATATAATTAGTATTTATTTTACTTGGATTCCTCATTAATCCATATAAATAGTAATTAATTTTTTTTTGATTCCTCATTAATCCATATAAATAGTAATTAATTTATTTGGATTCATCATTAATCCATATAATTAGTAATTATTTTACTTGGATTACTCATTATTCCATATAAATAGTAATTATTTTACTTGGATTCCTCATTATTCCATATAATTTTTAATTATTTTACTTGGATTCATCATTATTCCATATACATGTAATTAGTAATTATTTTACTTGGATTCCTCATTATTCCATATAAATAGTAATTTTTTTACTTGGATTCCTCATTAATCCATATAAATAGTAATTAATTTATTTGGATTCCTCATTAATCCATATAAAATATCGTGAGAAGAAAAGCATTTGGATTTCTTGTGCTTGAATGTGGAACTGTAAGTCATTTTTGACAGCAATATTTATTTTGGAACATTCTAATTTGTTTATAATTGTTACTTTATTGTGAATTTATTTGTTTTAATGGGTATACAATTAAAGGATGGTTCCATGAATTTTGTCCTTAACTAGCCATTGTCAACATTCTTGGGAATTTTTGTTTTCCTGCTGAAGTTCCAATATTTAAAAAGAACTCCAATTTAAAATATTAGTTCTGACAATTTTGTTTCTGTAAAATATATTCATTGGTTGTCATTTAAGATTCAGGCTATGAGGATAGGCTCAGTTGGTTCCACAAAAGGCATTGGCAAAGCTAATGTATGCCATCTCCCTCCACTAAATAAAAATGAGTGCTTAACAATCAGATTGTTTCTTTGAGTCAATTTTCTTTAGAGTTAATGGGTTAAAATTATGGCCTGGAAATGCTTAAATTGCAGAAGCTTCCAGGGGCTTCGGTGTTGCATCCCACAGATATCTTCCATACTTGTTAACACTCCCTGCCCCAATATTTGTGTATCCTCTCATTAATGAACCTTTATTTGTTGTTTACTTAAATCTCTACAATATGGCAGCTGTGAAAGTAGATTTGGGTCTAGAGCCCTTAATGATGTTTAAAAATTGGTTAATAAAAATAAATTTTCTCGATTAATTTACAACTGAAACAAGACTGTAAATGAGTAATAAATATTATAGGGTTTTAAAAGAAACAAATATTAAACTGAACTTATTTTAAATGTAGTGCAGCCATGATTCGATGGGTTTTAAAAAAAGAAAGAAATATTAACCTGAACTTATTTTAAATGTAGTGCAGCCATGGTTCATTGGGTTTTAAAAAAAGAAAGAAATATTAACCTGAACTTATTTAAATGTATATAGTGCAGCCATGGTTCATTGGGTTTAAAAAAAAGAAAGAAATATTAACCTGAACTTATTTAAATGTAGTGCAGCCATGGTTCATTGGGTTGTAAAAAAAGAAAGAAATATTAACCTGAACTTATTTAAATGTAGTGCAGCCATGGTTCATTGGGTTTTAAAAAAAAGAAAGAAATATTAACCTGAACTTATTTTAAATGTAGTGCAGCCATGGTTCATTGGGTTTTAAAGGGAAATAATATTAAACTGAACTTTCTTTGAAATGCTATATACTAGTAGAGCAACCATGATACATTTTTAATTTTGTTGTTGTTGTAAAGTGATCTGTTGTTTGTAAAAGCAGAGGCTATTCATAATATACATCCACTTTAAAATATGTTTACCATTTGTACTCAACATTTATGTCAAGTTTGACTGCAAACTGCAGAGACCCAGATCTGCTTTCAAGTAATTTGGTTACATAATGTATCAGCAGATCTGGGTCTGTGCGGTTTGTTAGGAGTAATCAGTAGAACAAACAACATAGACCCTGATCTGCAGGTGCTATGGCAGATCAGGCATTGTATTGTTTGCAGTCTGACTTATAAGCAAGCAATTATGTAATGGGAAAAAATGATGAAATATTTGGACAGTAAAGAACTTGCTTGTATTTTAACCCAGGAGCTATGATAGCTTAGTTGATAGAGCATTTGATTTGAAGTAAAAAAATTGTTTTGTGATAGCTGTAAAACTTAAAAGTCTGTATCCTGTGTGTAGTTATGTTTCAGGAGAAAATATTGTATTTTCATTGAGTGTTTGCTGAATATAATGCCAAATATAACAAATCTTGAAATAAATTTTTAAACTTTTTCACTTTCTTTTGCTTCACAAATAGAGAGAAGATAAATATGCCAATATTGACTGAAAACTTGCTGAGTTAAAAATACCAAACACACACACTTCCTCTTTGTTCTTTGTTTTCAGGACGTGTTGCCATCCTATAATTTTATGAGTAGTGTCAGGACTTGAAATTAATGCTAATTTTTTATCCTGAAGTCACTGATTTTAATCTTTTATCCTGAGGTCACTGATTTTAATCTTTTATCCTGAGGTCACTGATTTTGATGAGTGACCATTTAATCCCCAGAAATTAATAATTCATATGAATTGAAAATTCTCACTTGTCACTATCAAAGCAGTTAAGAAGTATTGTAAATAATCCAACAGTATAATGTATTAATATTTATATAGTTGATAAAAATTCAGTGAATTGTGTGGTGAAAGTTATATGTATGTATGTATGTATGTATGTATGTATGTATGTATGTATGTATGTATGTATGTATGTATGTATGTATGTATCTGTAAGTGTGTGTGTGTGTATGTATGTATGTAGCAATATACAGTACTTAAATGCAACAGTGGCTTTACGGTGGAAACTAGAGATCATAATCAGGAACTTTGCTGCTGAACATCTGACCAGTTCCCTCTACTATCTCAATCATGTGCTAAGTCCAATGTCTCTGCAAAAGTTTTCCTGGTCCATTCTGAAATGTTGTCAGTCCACTTTTTCTCTGACTACCTCTTATTTTTCCATCCTGGACGCTGCCCTGCAGTACTGTTGTGGATAGACTGTTGGCTCTAGTGACATGGCCATACCATTTCAGCTTTCTCTTTTTGACAGTGGTAAGGAGGTCTTCATAATGACTTACTTTGTGCCTGATGGTGCTACAGACTTCTTCATTTGTGATGTGGTCCATGTAAGAGATGTCAAGGATGGTTCTTGTCACAGAATTAGGCGAAAATTTGAACTGATTTTTGTTGTTCTTGATTTGCAAACGAAACTCACCATTTTCTTGATTTCGTCGTACACGCATTACCTGGGGTGATTAAGTGGCGTGTAACGATTTGCATGTGCCAATTTGTAATTTACATGAAATCCGAAATACTCGTTTTACGTGGTGCACTGCAAGCTCGATGTGATTTATGTTCACCTATTGAGAGTATATAAGGCGAACTATTTATCATAATTTTTTACGGGATCTAAAATATCTAATCGAAGGATAGATAACCTCGTCTTGCAAATCTCCAGCCAAAGGGGTGAGTGTTAAATTTACATTTCGTTTTATTGTGAATTTTATTCAGATTATCATTTCGTATAATGATGCTTTTATTGCAATTAAACGTGGAATATTTGGAATTACTAGTCACTTTTAGACTTTAAATACAATATCGTAATCTACGGCTTAGATTATTTTTGAGACAACTATTATTAGTCTGGTTTTGTTTATTATAGCTGATTCAGTCTGATTCCAGCTGATTCCGTCGTTGATTCCGTCGTTGATTCAGTCTGATTCCAGCTGATTCCGTCGTTGATACCGTAGAAGTACATCACTGATAGCGCATCTAATAACATCGTTGATACCGTCTCTGATACCGTAGCTGCTAACATAGTTGTTACATTGTTTCTGGTACCGTAGCTGCTAATAACATCGTTGATACCGTAGCTGCTAATAACATCGTTGATACCGTAGCTGTTAAACACATCTGATACCATCTTTTGATAAAAGTCTTTGATATCGTTTGATTTGTTGTGGGACATCTATTGTTTGTTCTGGAACATCTCTGTATAAATATCTGAATGTGCTTGTGCCGTTAATTTGTGCAAACGGAATTGAAGTATCTGTCTGTGTGTCGAACTGTCTGTTCGTCAATATCTGTGTAACGTGTAAATATCCGGAAAGCTAGAAGTCCGAGTGTCGGAGCTGTCTTAGAGTTGTAAAACGTCCGGGTTGACATCTAGGGGAGTGAGGAACCGTTGGTTCGGGTAGATGTTGTATGCTGTCTGAACGTATAACTGTGGTGGATCCGTGTAGGGAAACGTCCGATAATAGTATTGGTCAACCCTCGGTTCTCGGGGAAACTGGGAGACGATTCAACTGTTGCTGAATCGTGCGGTTATACAGGGGAGACACATAGGTGTATTGAAATTGTGATATAATTTAATACATTGTTGTATTTGCATGTTTATGTCAGATCGCAATATTTCAAGTGATCACATAGATATCAATAAAAGCTAGCAACTTGATTGAATACAAGTATATGATCGTGCTAGTTATCGCAATCCATCGTGCGATAGATAGTTTGTCGTTTGTGTTTATTTTTTTTCGTAAATCATACTTGCATTTATTTAACTTTCGTAAAGGATTCTTGGATCTGTGTATAATCCAAGAGATCCCTTTACATTTGTGATTCCTTTTGTATTGTTATTTAATTTATCCATGTATTGTGAATGGTTGTGAGTGTAATTGTGGGTTGAGCGCGTGAATTATTGTGTTGTTACATCTGTATTTTTTTCATTTATAATTTATTACATAAATTTATATTTTCTTTCACAAATTGTGTTTGTATTGTTCATTTAATCCACCCTCCTCTCGGTAACAATTCTGTTACAATGGTGTCAGAAGTGGGATCGTTGGATTAAGTGAACTGTCAATCATTTTTGTGAAGGTATACATTTAATGTTTATATTCGAGCGTGACCTTCTGTTAAGATAATACTCTAGTTGGAGTTTATTTTTGTTTAGTTTACCTAGGTCCGTGTGTCCAGTATAAACGTGTTTAAAGTATTGGTTTGGTTATATATCTATATTCATATTACAATTGTCATGTCATCCCTTAAGGACTTGGTTGCCTTAGGCAAAGAATTTGGATATGAAGGTGAAAGCTTAAGGAAATTTATTCAAGAAGAACAAGCCCGGGAAAGGGACGAAAGGGTAAGAGCAAGGGAATTAGAAAGGGAAGCCGAAGAAAGGAAAAGGGAATTACATAGGGAATTAGAAAAGGAAAAGGGGGAGGCCGAAGAGAGGAAACGGGAATTAGAAAGGGAATCTGATGAAAGGAAACGGGAATTAGAAAGGGAATCCGAAGATAGGAAATGGGCATTTGAGAAGGAAAAGATAGAATTAGAGAAGCAGGCCGAGAGGGAAAAGATAGAATTAGAGAAGCAGGCGGAAAAGGATAGGATAGGATGGGAAATGGAAGCGGAGCAAAAGCGAATAGAGTTAGATGAAAAATCAAAGCAACGGGATCATGAGCGTAAGGTAGAATTAGCGACATCTGGAAGAGAACACGATTCTGCCTTTAGCAAATTAAGGGGCCCCAAATTACCTCCCTTTGACGATGAAAAAGATAACATAGATAGTTATCTTCATCGGTTTGAGCGGTATGCCGAAAACCAGAAGTGGAGTCAAAATGACTGGGCGCTGCATCTGAGTGCTTTATTAAAAGGTAAAGCACTGGATGTATACTCGCGACTTCCTAGGGACGATGTGTTTAAGTACGACGTCCTAAAGGAAGCACTTCTCAAAAGGTACGAGCTCACTGAACAGGGTTTTCGAAAAAAGTTCAGGTATAGCAAGCCCGATAAGGGAGAAACCTTTGGTCAGTTCACCGTCAGAATTGCGAACTATTTTGAGCGGTGGATTGAATGCGGCAAAGCGGTGAAAACGTTTGAAGGGTTGACTGATTTCTTGCTCAGAGATCAATTATTTAATACAGTTGGGCGAGAATTAGATCAATTTCTGAAGGAGAAAGTCTTCACAAACGTAAAAGATATGGCTAAGCAAGCCGATTTATTTGCCGAAGCTCATGGGGGAACCCAGAACGTGGTTTTAAAAGATTTTAAGTCTGGAAACCAGTCTGTAAGACCTATGCCTAGGGAGCCTGTAAAATCAACTGAGGTAAAAAGGTCAGTTGGGAATCCAGTTTTTCAGCGTGTGCGGTGTTTCTTGTGTAATGCATTGGGTCATGTTCAAAAAGACTGTCCTAAAAGAAAGGCACTTATACATAAGGTAGCAGTGGCTATACAAAGTAAAGGTATATCCGATAACAACGTACATGTAGAACCTTGTATTCATTCACTTGGCACGTGTTTATTTCCTGAAGCGCGTGTACCAACCGCGAGAGGGTTTGTCAACGGTCGAGAAGTCGTGGTATTGCGTGACACTGGTTGTACGGGCGTAGTGATCAAACGTAGTCTCGTGCAGGATAACCAAATGCTCGGGTGGGAATCCCCATGTATGTTACTTGATCAGACGATGGGTCGCGTTCCCGTAGCAAGGATCACAGTAAAAACACCTTTCTTAACGGGAACTGTTGATGCCCTTTGTATGGACAATCCTATATACGATCTGACGATCGGTAATGTTGAAGGTTCCCGTCTTCCAACCATGGCCGATTTTAAAATACCTTTGGCCCAGGCAGTCGAAACGCGAGCGCAAACACTGCGAGAGAAAACCGCGTTTCGTAAATTAATAGTCCCTGAATCGATCTCAGGAATTTCCCGTGATGATTTCAAACAAGAGCAAGAACGTGATGAATCCATCAGAACAATTGTTGAGAAAATCACGTCCGGCGCGATTAAACATTGCAAGCGTGGGGGTAGCTCTAGATTCGTACGCAAGAACGGATTAATTCATAGGGAGTTTAGCGCTCGGGAGGGTAAGAAGTATTGGCAAGTGGTCGTACCCCAGAGATACAGATCTCAAGTACTTAGGGTGGCACATGAGTCAAGCATGGCAGGACACCTAGGTAAGGCTAAGACCACTAACAGGGTAGTCGCTGAATTCTACTGGCCAGGTGTTAATGGCGATGTCACACGGTTCTGTAGGTCGTGCGACGTATGTCAGAAAACCGTCTGTAAGGGAAGGGTCACAAGGGTGCCCTTAGGACAAATGCCATTAATAGATACACCGTTTAAAAGAGTGGCAGTAGATATTGTAGGACCAATACACCCAGTTACCGAAAGAAAGAATCGGTACATACTTACTCTGGTTGACTACGCAACCAGATACCCTGAAGCCGTAGCGTTACCAACTATTGAAACGGAAAGGGTAGCTGAAGCATTAGTTGATATCTTCAGTAGGGTAGGGGTGCCAGAGGAAATCCTCACTGATTGTGGTGCCCAATTCACCTCTGACCTCATGGGTGAAATAAGTAGGCTGTTATCCATCAAACAGCTAAACACTACCCCATACCATCCGATGTGCAATGGACTGGTAGAGAAGTTTAATGGTACCCTGAAAAGCATGCTGCGAAAGATGTGCGCGGAACGTCCGCAAGACTGGGACCGTTATTTAAACGCTGTTCTGTTCGCGTACCGTGAAGTACCGCAGGAAAGTTTAGGGTTCTCACCCTTTGAACTGTTGTATGGTAGAACGGTTCGAGGCCCGATGCGGATACTACGCGAACTATGGACTGGTGATGTCGCGAACGAGGAAATAAAAACGACTTACCAGTACGTGTTAGATCTAAGAAACAAACTTGAGAGTACATGCCAGATGGCACGTGACGAATTGATTAAATCGGGGCGCAGATATGCCAAGTATTACAACCGCAGAGCGCGTAATAGGAAATTTCTTGTGGGAGATCAGGTGCTATTGCTTCTTCCAACGAGTTCGAATAAGTTATTAGTCCAGTGGAAAGGTCCATATGAAGTTTAAGAAGTAAAAGGAGACATGGACTATAAAATTGACATGGACGGTAATGTAAAAACATTCCATGCGAACATGCTCAAGTTATACATCAAGAGACAGAGCGACAATGTCAATAAGGGGAGTTGAAAATATAGGCGCAGACTACTTGAGTAGGGCATGATGGGAAATTTGTACGAATTTGCCCAGTAATAAAATCCAGTTTGTAGTATAACCAGTGTAAATGTTGTAAGATATCATCAGTAGTTATTTTTCTTCTATTCTGTGTTAGTTTTAAAAATGTGTACATTTTTATTCTTAGGGGGGAGGTATTGTCACAGAATTAGGCGAAAATTTGAACTGATTTTTGTTGTTCTTGATTTGCAAACGAAACTCACCATTTTCTTGATTTCGTCGTACACGCATTACCTGGGGTGATTAAGTGGCGTGTAACGATTTGCATGTGCCAATTTGTAATTTACATGAAATCCGAAATACTCGTTTTACGTGGTGCACTGCAAGCTCGATGTGATTTATGTTCACCTATTGAGAGTATATAAGGCGAACTATTTATCATAATTTTTTACGGGATCTAAAATATCTAATCGAAGGATAGATAACCTCGTCTTGCAAATCTCCAGCCAAAGGGGTGAGTGTTAAATTTACATTTCGTTTTATTGTGAATTTTATTCAGATTATCATTTCGTATAATGATGCTTTTATTGCAATTAAACGTGGAATATTTGGAATTACTAGTCACTTTTAGACTTTAAATACAATATCGTAATCTACGGCTTAGATTATTTTTGAGACAACTATTATTAGTCTGGTTTTGTTTATTATAGCTGATTCAGTCTGATTCCAGCTGATTCCGTCGTTGATTCCGTCGTTGATTCAGTCTGATTCCAGCTGATTCCGTCGTTGATACCGTAGAAGTACATCACTGATAGCGCATCTAATAACATCGTTGATACCGTCTCTGATACCGTAGCTGCTAACATAGTTGTTACATTGTTTCTGGTACCGTAGCTGCTAATAACATCGTTGATACCGTAGCTGCTAATAACATCGTTGATACCGTAGCTGTTAAACACATCTGATACCATCTTTTGATAAAAGTCTTTGATATCGTTTGATTTGTTGTGGGACATCTATTGTTTGTTCTGGAACATCTCTGTATAAATATCTGAATGTGCTTGTGCCGTTAATTTGTGCAAACGGAATTGAAGTATCTGTCTGTGTGTCGAACTGTCTGTTCGTCAATATCTGTGTAACGTGTAAATATCCGGAAAGCTAGAAGTCCGAGTGTCGGAGCTGTCTTAGAGTTGTAAAACGTCCGGGTTGACATCTAGGGGAGTGAGGAACCGTTGGTTCGGGTAGATGTTGTATGCTGTCTGAACGTATAACTGTGGTGGATCCGTGTAGGGAAACGTCCGATAATAGTATTGGTCAACCCTCGGTTCTCGGGGAAACTGGGAGACGATTCAACTGTTGCTGAATCGTGCGGTTATACAGGGGAGACACATAGGTGTATTGAAATTGTGATATAATTTAATACATTGTTGTATTTGCATGTTTATGTCAGATCGCAATAATATTTCAAGTGATCACATAGATATCAATAAAAGCTAGCAACTTGATTGAATACAAGTATATGATCGTGCTAGTTATCGCAATCCATCGTGCGATAGATAGTTTGTCGTTTGTGTTTATTTTTTTTCGTAAATCATACTTGCATTTATTTAACTTTCGTAAAGGATTCTTGGATCTGTGTATAATCCAAGAGATCCCTTTACATTTGTGATTCCTTTTGTATTGTTATTTAATTTATTCATGTATTGTGAATGGTTGTGAGTGTAATTGTGGGTTGAGCGCGTGAATTATTGTGTTGTTACATCTGTATTTTTTTCATTTATAATTTATTACATAAATTTATATTTTCTTTCACAAATTGTGTTTGTATTGTTCATTTAATCCACCCTCCTCTCGGTAACAATTCTGTTACAGTTCTGTAGCATCTCATTTTAAGTGCCTGGATTCTTTATTTTAATTCTGCTGTTAGGGTCCAGGCCTCACATGAATACAGAAAGATTGAGATGACTAGTGCTCTCAATAGTCAGATTTTAGTTTTCAGACAGATATTCTTGTCTCTCCAGATGGGTCTTTGACATAGCTGCCATTGTTTGTGCTGCTCGTGACAAAACTAGATATCCAGTTTGAGAAACAATGTTTAACATTTTGCAAGGTGTGCATCCACCACCAAAACAGAAATCAGGTGAAATAAGAGTATCGTTAGTAATATGATCAAAAGAGGAAAATATAAAAAACATAACAAAATTGCTGAACAAAATGCATGCAAATGGTTGAGGCATGTCACCAGAAAAAATGAGATGTTTACCTTATTCATTAAGTATTCAGGTATGTAAAAACAAATTGCACAGAGTACATAATTATGACCTGTTGATAGATGTAAAACGTGTTTTAATGAATTGTGCCAAAATCCCTCTAATAGTACTGATTGTTTTTTTAAAGTTAAAGTGATACCATTAAGCTGTGGCAAGCTGCTGGACCGATAAACAGAAGATAAGAGACTGGTTATGAATCGGACACAAAATGAATATAAATGCTTTCAATGAATCTTGCTTGTGAAACACAGCTGTTGTTGTTTTGAACTGATGTTAAGGAATAATAAATGTGGAATTAGAAATTGACCTCACTTCCATACGAGTTTAGCAGGATTGATGAAATTTAGGCAAGATTAGTAAAATTTCCGCTATGGTTATCCTGTTGAGTTCACACCATGGTTCTATAATGGCTTTGATCTACCTATTTTGCTTTATAGAACTCATTATTTCTTCCTCTATAGGATCTTTAATGGTACAGGTTGGTCCCTCACTATTAAATCCCTCAGTGTGGTGGCATTTATCATGTAATACATGTAAGGGCATTCGTTTAGCTTATTGTAGCAGTCTCATCCTTGCCCAACCACTGCCAAAATATTCTCCTTCACAATGTGTATATCATACCTCAGTATAAGTGTTACTATATATTTTTGTAGCTCTCTTCACTAGTGTTATACTGAAGGAAGAGCCTTGAAGCTTAAATCACATCATTCAGTGACATTCTGTGGACCCTTCCCAATAAATATGTTTGATATGAATTTTTAGTTCCAACTGGATCTTGTCACAAGTATAACATTATGTCACTTCAACAATAAAGCCCACTTTCATTTTTTTCAAATAATTTCAAACCCATAAGCAGGGCTTCAGTAATAGTGATATGAGAGTATGAGACCAAAATACTTGACATTGTGCTAAGTCATGGAGCAGTCATGTTTTTAAGACCATGTGAGCAGTTGGTGGATAGAAAGAGGTGGTGGAAGGGTTGGTCTCAGCAGGCCTCTTCTGATCATGATAGGGTGGGTAACTATAACCAACACAGCTATTATAGATGCATTGTATCTATGGGTTACCATCATAAATGCTAACAGTTTGCAACATAAGCAGGCAGCAGACAGCATGGGGTAGGAGACCTGTATGGATTAAGGTATTATATCGTATTATGAAGGGTGGCTGTCTTCAAGAGGTGGCTAAGAACTACATAGAACCACTCAACACCTTTGAGATGATATTTCCAGTAGCTGTTAACATTTACCTCATGTCATGGAATTACAGACCTCACCCAATAAAATGGACCAAAGGCCTTTCTCTTTACAATGGGGATATTCCAACCCACCTCCTTCCATAGTTACCATGAACAAACTTTTCTTCAGTGACTTCAAAGAAGATTGAATGGAGCATATAGATTGGCTTGAGGATGCATACAAATTGGTCTAGCTTAAAAGGGCTGTTGATATTACCAGTTATGGTCTAGCTTAAAAGGTTGTTGATATTACCAGCTAAGGGCTAGCTTAAAAGGCTGTTGATATTACCAGCTAAGGGCTAGCTTAAAAGGGCTGTTCATATTACCAGCTAAGGGCTAGCTTAAAATGCTGTTGATATTATCAATTAGGGCTCAAGGCAGAGAAGCACTCAGTTCAGCGATGTCATGCAAACAGGAAGAAGAAGATGCAATTTAGGCTGAACTCTAACCTACATTATTAAGAAGATCAGCAGAGCTTTTGGATTGACCCTAGGCCGAGGGTTCCTTTTCTTCAGCATCACTCATGTGTGCATTATAGCAGTTGCCTGTATGTCATTCTTGAGGGTTGTACAATTATTCAACTTGTTTAAAATGAGTGTAAACCCGTCTACGACAGGTAAGCATGATGGAAGGCCTGCAAGACTAAACTTGAGATTGAGCCAAGCTTACTCTGAGTCAGGACCTAAATTTGAGAACTTTTGTGTATTGGGAAAAACTAGGAACTCTAAGCTATTTGGTTCAAACTACAGTGTATTTTGTTGAAAACTTTGAACACTTTGTTTCAAACTGTTTTGGAACAATATGAGCTCATCAAGTAAAAACATTAAGAGAGAGAAAAGAGAATCTATTCTAATACAAATAAAAGGAAATTATGGAATACATAATCTTTCCCACTGAATTTGAACTCTGAGCTATTTGGTTCCAATTATTTTCTTAAGCTCTTTGACTCATTTGGTTTAAACTTTCCTGGAACTGAACTCATTAAGTAGAAACATTAAAAGAGAGCAAAAGAGGATCCATTCTCAAATACCAAATGAAAATTATGGAATATTACACAATATTTTCCATTATAAGACTTAAGGGGGCCAGTCCTGTAATTTTGTAAAAGTTTTTAAAATCAGGGGCGAGTTTTTCATCGGAAAAATGATTTGTTGCATTAAAAGAAAATGAGAAAAATAATTGTTTATAAATTATGCCAATATCAAAGAAGTAAGAGGACCTCAATTTATATGACAAAATTATGATGAAGTTTCAGAACAAAACATTAAACAAAACAAATAAAGAAATAAATACATGTACAAATATGCAAAAACACATTAACAAATCATTGCCAGTCTCAATTATTAAGGGTAGAAGGCAGGGTGAAAGGATATTGGTGTTTTAAATGAACAATGTCTAGAAAAATTTAACATGGGATTTGATCAGTCTGTAAGTAGTCTATATATTCTCCAAGAAATTAACACCCACTCAAACAACATTTATCATTGTCAAACATTTCCCACTCTACAACGTTATGATGTTCTGATTTATTGTTATTTTTAATTGTCTATGGAAAACGAATTTCTGTAATTTTCACTATGGAAATATGAAATCATATGATGTATATATACCGCATGAACACGTTATATAAGTATTTGTTTCACTCTGCTCTCTGTGCTTGTTTTGTCACATTGATTATTTTCTAGTTAGAGAAATGCTTGCACAATTCAGTTCGCATGTAATAAGCTTCTAGTCAAACAAGCGCAAATAACAAATCACATGATATGAAAATGGCAGACACGTATGAGGGAACAAAACATGTCAACAAAGTACACAACTTGTATATTACATGTTTGTTTCAGGTACACAGATCAATATTGCTGTTGAAATCGTCGAATCACACGGATCTGCTATATTTTGTACTTCAATTTGTCAGGAAGTAGAAAGAAAGGAGAGAAAAGGGTACGGACAACCTGTATTTTCATTTCTATTTCCCTAATTCACAGGTAATATCGTTGCTTCCAATTTATCAATATTTTTAGGTTAATTGTATATTTAAAAAAATGTATATTGGTAAATAAACAACGATACGAACAATATAACAAGGTCGTTACTGTTAACGTTGTAATACCGATCACATGACTTTACAGGTAGTTCAGGTTATAAGTCCTTCTATAGCAGGTTTAAGGAAATTATTAAAGATATGTGAACAATACGTATTTGAGAATGATATAATGTATAATACAAAAAAATCAGTATGCATTGTCTTTCAGACAGCTTCTTTCAAATTACCATCTCCTCCCCTTGTATATCTCAGGGTTCGTACGGTCTTTGAAGGTCTTTGAGAGTTTGGGAAAAATGAGGTAGCATTTTCAAGGCCTTGAAAGTTTGGGAAAATCGAGCATATTACCCTGAGGTCTTTAAAAGTCTTTGAAAATTGAAATAAACCCCTCAAAAATTAATTTCTTTCCAAAATCACAAATAAAAATATCCGAGATTGTTAGATTCAGATGTAATCCAGTTATCCTGGTTTCTTTCTTTTGATGACCCGTTCAGTTTATTGCCGCCGCATTAACAAAAGAGGCTTTGTTTTGTTTGGCCATCCAAAGTATGCCTCGGCGGCGACTTCAATCACGCATGCACTCTTCATCAAAGCCATACGGTGCCGCTACACACTTCATCAAAGGAAGTCGCCAATAAAATTGCCCATGGTCGTTAGCAGCTGGTTTTCCTGGCTTCTTTCGTTTGACGAATAGTTGAATTTGACTGGACGAGTCCATCAGTTTTAGCCAATCAAAATGTTAATTACACTAATTCTACGTAGAAAGTTCGCGAAAGTTACACGCTCGAGAATTCAAAATTTCTTCATTCGATTTACATCTTCTGCAAGTTCAGTGTTTAAAAATGCCAGGTCTTTGCTCTTTCAACGATATCTGGCTTGAACAAGAGAAGTACAAGGAATGGCTGCAAAAGGATAAGTTATGCAAATGAAAGGCGTTTTGTACATTGTGTAAAAAGACGATCAACTTGGCTTCAATGGGAGAAGGAGCCCTTACAAGTCATGCCAAAGGTAAGTTGCAAATTAGTAACTACATGTTCATTTGGTGGAACAAAGATGCAGAAGTATAAGCAATTGGTATTTTTGGGAAAATAATGGTAATTCATTACTCGTCGGGTATAAAATAAGATCGTTTAGTTTGATGATTTGGTAGATATAGCAAAAGAGGGCCTGTTTAAATGTACTTCTACGGTCGGTTTATTTAACACATTTGAGGAAAAAATTCATTTTCGAAAATTTTGTTCTACATAACAATATTACTTGATTTAATACAGAAACATGCATTGTACTAAATTAAATTCACGGATAAACAGTTTCAAAGTGCGCATGCGTACACTATATTAGAGTTAAACAAGAGTTATTGTTCTTGAATTGTTTATCACAAAAAATGGGGGAAAACCCGCCTAACCTAATTTTAAAGTCAGAGAATTAGGTGCCCACACATCACAGCCTTTTTTAATAAAAAAAAAACAATATTTTATTTCACTTTTTCAGAAGCCATTTTTAAATGGTAATTTGTGTCTAAATAGCTTTTCTTACTAGCATGTAAAACCGATTTAAAAATTACTTTCATGCATCATGAAGTTGTATGTTTTCATTTAGATTCATTAAAATTCTTGCAGTGATAATTACTTTTGTTTCGTTTCTAGGATGTAAGCACCAACAAAATACAATATCTGCAAAACAAGTCGCACCAGTAAGTGCATACTTTTCACAGCCAGCAGCAGATGGTGTGACAAGTACAAAGCAGCCTACCAAAGCAGCTCTAGCAACTTCTACTTTAGCAATGAAATGATGACATATGCCTCCTCTGCAAGACATAAGTACCATGCCTATCTGGATAAGAAGAAAGCAGAGGAGAAGGATGAGAAGAAAAACCCAAAAGGAAAGAAACGGGAGTTGGCCTTGGATGAAGTGGAAGAACTTAAAGCCAAAAAGCTGCGTCTTGAAGCTGACATTGCCAGCCTACATGCTTCCTCTGTACAGAAAGCAGAAGAGGCAGAGTTAAAAGGACTCATTGTGCTTGTCACAGAGTCAAATGCTCTTAGGAGAAGAGCAGAGGAAAAGATGACAGTGGTGGCATCTCTTTCCAAAATGATTGAAGAGAAAAAAAAGCAAATAAAATAATGCATTTAAAGCAGTGCTGATGTCTTTAAGAGAACAATTTATGTTGTATTAAATCTGACACATATGTTACTTATTTCTGGAGAAAAAAACAATGAATGTTAACCTATCTTCTCGATCATTATAATGTAATTTTAGGAAATTAATTATAGTTTGACTTTAATCAGTAAACAATATTGTGGTATTTGGCATTCGTTGTTTTCTCATATGACCTGTATACACAATGTTAGCAAAAATAGGTCTTGGAAATCTCTGTTTGTGGTCTTTGAAAGTTTGGGAAAAGTCTTTGAATTTATCATTCATATTTGAGTACGAACCCTGTATCTTAACGGCAATGCTCTTATCTATGTTAACACTTATACGTATTTGGGTCATATTTTGAAATCCAATTGGTCGGATAATGAAGATATGATGCGACATTACCGATCTCTGTGTAATTGAACAAATATGCTTCTGCGTAAATTCAAGAATTGTTCATTGCATATCAAAATTAGATTATTCAAATCTTATTGCTGCACCATGTATTGCGCTCCTCTGTGGACAAACTTTAGTGAATGTACGAAAAGAAAACTAGTTATTGGTCATAATAATAGTCTTCGTTTTCTATTAGGTCTTCCGAGATTAAACAGTGCCTCCAACATGTTTGTTAACTATAATTTATTCAGTTTTGATGAAATGATGAGAAAGTATGTATTCTCAATGTTGACAAGAATATCTAATAGCAAGAACTGTATTTTGAAATCTCTTTGGAACTATGACATTCATGTAAATTCTCATATTATTAGTAGATGGAACAAATTACTCTTTAAATGTGTCATTTAATTATTATTATTAATAATGCATGACACAGTTAATAGTTCTAGATGTTGCTGTATGTATGTATGTATGTATGTATGTATGTATGTATGTATGTATGTATGTATGTATGTATGTATGTATGTATGTATGTATGTATGTTTTTAAATGGTTTTCATTTTTTTTTATAAAATTTTATTTTTTTTAAATTTAAAGATATGGACTTTGTAGTCTGAAATAAAGAATTCTTATTATTATTATAGACACATGAAGCGAATATTAAGCTGCTGGCTTTTGCAATAAAAACATTATTTGTTAAACTCAACAGGATTTTGAAATGACACATCTTGGCATGATTTATCCGATTTAACTAGGTGGTGGGTATGAAGTTCGAAAAATGTTTTTATTGTTATTTTAAAAAAAATACATATTACAGAAAGAATGGTTTCATCTAACATCATACATGTTGCTGAGGATAAGAATCTTGATTGTTCTACAAAACATTTTTATATATTTATTTTAAAAGATAAAAGAACTACAGTAAGTCATATTTGTTTGCAGCATATGTGGCAATTCCATCCCCTCAAAATTATTGGAATGAAAGATATGGTTTCTGTTTTGTTAGTAAAAAAAACGATTGTGTGATACATTTTGATGGCAATATCATGTCATGTAATGCTTGGTTTGCAAACTTTATGATATTATAAAGGTTAAATGAGTCTTTGTTAAAACTACATATAGTACAAGCATCACTGATTTTGTATTGCCCACTCAGTTTGGTGGATGTGGACACAGGGAACAATAAAAATTCAGCATCATCAGTCAGTACTGGATTTCCACTAAGCCTTGTGAATGTTGATTCAATCTAATTGAAGTCCACCATGGATTGTTTTTGTAGCCTTAGTGGGTTTTATGGCATCCTTCACTGATTTGTATTGTATTTATCATGTGAGTATACACTCTTAAAAAAATAGCTGGGAGAAATCAAGTTGCTATTAACCTACCATGGCAGTTCTTGAAATTAATTCTTTACTGTCTCCCACTTAGTAAGAGGCATAGTTAATTGGATTTAGCTACATTATCTAGGGAATGATCTCCCTCAATATTATGACCCAGTGTGAGTGAAAGATAGAATATCAAAAGAGAACTGGGCAATATTACTGAGAAGAAAATAATGTAATATGAGCTCCCTTAGCCAAGAAAAATAACAAATTTAATCAAAGAAATTAATAGTGATAATTTCAATTCAACTTAGACTATATTAGCCGGATTTTCTAGAAGTGTCTACTTTGGATTTATTTTATCATCATAATGAGTGGTGAAAAGGACAATGTCCACGGTTGGTTGCATCACTTTCCTCTTGACCGTATTTCAACATTTCCTATTTCCTTGTGTCTTCCTTTTCTGACTGCCTGGTCCTTCTTGGACTTCCTAGATTTTACTCTGTACTTGTCACTTCCCCCATTTGGAACACTTCTCCTTTTTTCTATAACTATGTGTTTGGACTGCTGAGTCCCGTCTTCCTTGGAAAACTGTTTCCTTCAAGTACAGAATTAACTAAATTGCTATTTATACCACTTTCTAGCTGTATATAAAATTCCTTCACTTTTGTTACTCAGAACAACTAGCCATCAGACACTGCATAAAGTCTACTTATGTTAGTACCTTGCCATAAATTACCATGTGACCTATCAAAAATTTACTGTATGCTACTGCATGTTCAATTACTTTTGCAAAAATTCACAGATCCTTATTTCCAGATTATTTAAACATTACAAAAGCAACTATATGTAGTTATCGTTTAATCACAATAATCAATATCATGCTAACAGGCAAAGGAAATTATTTCATTTCATATAACCCTATTAATCTTGCACACATGAACATTTGATTTGCATGCAATCCATTCTGTTAATGAAATAATAACTAAAAACAAAAGGAATACAGCATAGCAACTCTAGCATCAACACATTTCCTTGAAATTGAATAAACAATACATAATATGGAACCTAGTCATATCAAACAAGTTTGCATACAACAAACAATCAACAATTAGAATATTATGTGAAATTAAAATTGCAGACCTTAATGCTGTTAACTGTAAAACTTGTGCATATAAAGCCTATCTTTCTCACAAGACAGACACCTGATCCCTCTTTTGTTTAACGAGGAAAGCACTATTCTTTTCAAGGCTTCCTTGGAGCAAACCTTCTCTTTCTCAGAAATTTTGGACTAAGAATTTTTATCAAGGTTGTTATTTTAAATTCCCATTAAAATCATAAGCAGTGGTTTCTAAAAGATTTCTTAAGACAATCATTTGTTTCATCCATCAGACTCTCAGAATTACGTTATATAATTTTTCCCATTGAAGAATGACTATTTGACACTGATTGGAAGAATGACTATTTGACACTGATTGGAAGTTCAGCTGTCTCTTTCTCAAACCTGTTTTAAGATATCCTGTCAGTTTCATTTAAATGGAACATTGACCCCTTTGAAATTTTAACTGATATGGAAGAAATTACGAATAAATGTATAACTGACCCTTCACAAAGACTCCCCCTTTATAAATGTGATAAAATCTTAATGCTCTGTGCATTAATTTTTAAGGTTCACTGATTATTCAAAATTCCATACTTTACAAATCCATTAACTAGAGATTACTTTTTTTGGCCAAAGTTTCATTGAAATATGAGTCATAAACCAGTTTATTTGTGCAGTGAAAATTTCCAACAATTGCTGTTATAACAGTTGACAAGTAATCTTATGACAGTTGTATCCAATAAAATGTAAAATGCTATGGTTATTAGAGATCTTTATTGTGTTAAAAAGGGATTAGACATGCCAATGACATGCTCAGTGTTGGTTTTGCAAACTCCAGCTTCCCAGTTACTTACATGGCCAAGCCCAAAAAATGAGACTTAGGGAGAAAGGGGTCATGTTTTATTCCTAATGCTTTATGTTTTGCAATCTCCATTCTTCTACTGCATATCTGTTGACAGTTTCTTTTAGGAATTGTATGTCATTTCAATCTTGTAGTCATTGTCAAGGTCATTCATGCATTTTCTCACACAGATAATGTGTATACAGTAAAGCCCGTTATGTGAGACCACCCCTTCTGCTGACAAAAAACGGTCTCTCATGACAGGCTGTCTCTCATAACAGGTTTGTATAAAAATGCATTTTAAAGGTTCAGTTTCAGAACAATGTAAAGAAAAATAAACACAATCACTGAACATATATTCTAATTTTGATTAATAGTTCTTTCTAAAATATTGTATGCATCCATCTGAAAATAAAAAGTAAACATGAAATTACATTTGCATTTGAATATCACATGTACAATGTATTAGGTTATGAAATCATTTCTGATTTACTCCTTTTCCTTTATAACATGCTAAATTTGTTTTACTGATATTTAAACCTCTTTTTTTTTGCATGATTTTTTTTTACTTCTTTATGATAGAATAATTATTTTTCACAAGCAATAAAATTTGTTTTGTTTTAGCTGGTATGATACAGGTCATAGCTAGGTTCCCTCCAACAGTGAGATGTAAGTGACAGGTCATAAGCATGTTTCCTTTAGTTGGTAAAAAAAATGGTAATAAATATACTTACATTTATGTGCCTTGAATTTTCTCAAATTGCACTTTCATAGTTCTTCAAATCTGACAGACGACTGATGTAGAGCATGTGATTAACTGAAAAGGTCATCTGGCATATCTATGTGTACATAAATAGTATTATTGTGTAGTGATGAATCTGGTTGTGAATTTATTTTGGAATAAAGTATAAATTCAGTTACATTGTTTCTTGTAATGTCTTAGGTAGTTAAACAAAATAAACATAAAATGAAAAGGTTACTGTAAATTTATGGGAAAATATGAACTAATGTTTTATGAATAATACAGCACTCGCAAAGACATGCAGTATTTTGCAGAAAAACTTGTTCATATTTTCCTATACAAATGCAGTAATCTATAAATACAGGAAAGATTCCTTATTACAAAAGAATAATATGAAGGCAACAGTTTTCAGATAAATGTTTTTTCTGCTGTTTCAGTCAAGAATGCAGATTAAGTTTCACTCATGTTGTGATGTTGGTAATTTTTGACATTTTACTACTTCACTAGGATCATCCAATTAGCCTCATGGAGCAGGAAATTACATCGACCCCTGCATGGAGTCACATGTTGGTGGAATCCACCATACTAGATGACCTGCTTCTTCCTGTGAAGAGATCTGCCAGATTAAAGGTAGTTTTTCCCCAGAGGTTATATATGTAATTTTTCATTCATTTATTAATGAAGATATCCTTTTCCAATCATACATCTTTTTGGTCTAAAAATGTTGATTTTATTTGTCTTTGAGAGCATGCATATTGAATAAATAATTAAACAGATAAATAAGAAAATGTAATAATCGGTCTTTAGTTTATTTTCAAGTCTATGAAAAGTTATTTTAGAGTCTGTGTTCTTGCTGGTGAGACTTTCAAGAATTTTCAGAAAAATCCAGGCATTAACATGAGGTACTGTTTTGTTTGAATTTTCAGTACACATGTCTGTCAGTGTCAAAGAAGTATATTGCTCTGGGATCCAACACAGGTGGGGTGTACATATTCAGCAGAGACAATCTGAAGCACCTACAGTTAGTTTTTGGAGAGCAGGTAGAAAAATTATTTTATGAAACACTTAGCTATTCTTTTTATTCAAGAAAGAGGAATAATTTCACTGTCATTTCCTAGAAATAGTGAAAACAATACATGTACTATCTTTCCTAGTTCTAGATCATCATCATCTTGAATGAGGCTGGTACTGTTTTTTTTTATATCAGTTTCCCAGTTATAACTGAACAAGCTTGAACAATTATGCCATAGCTTCACATGACATTTACAGGAGGAAATTAGTTTTTGAACAGTTTAACACCATTTTTCACCACAAGATAGGCTATAAATGGTGGCCAGTATAACTGGTAGAGGAAGAACCACCAACCCACAAGAAGCCACTTGCAAGTTCTTCACTTACCCATGTGACTCAGAGGTGAGTTGACAGTGATTCATAATAGTGAGCAGTTTAGAAAACTGTAATATTTTCAGCAACAAATCTGTATCATCAAGTTCCAACAATTTGTCCAGTCCTGCTGTAAATAACAGTAAAAATCATATTGTAATTCCCATACCATGGATCCTCTCACATGGAGTTCTGTCAGGCTTAAGAGAGTTTCACACACATATGTGTGTTGTAATCTTCCATGATTCAGAAATAGAGAACTTCACAATAACTGTATATCACATGTATGCATCTGCTGCGCTATGCACCTAAGAATTCATGTTGTTAACAGTGATAGTAGCGGAAATGAGTATATTCATTCATAAACTGTAATATTCATGTTCATATCAGTTGTTTGGTATGTATTAATTTGGTTTTTGATTAATGTAAAATGTGTGTATTAAAACTGTCAAAATATTATGAAACTTCTTTTGTTTTTGATTTAAAAAATTGGTAATTTTATGAATTTTAAAAAAATTGATAGGTGTTTAGCAAATTTATTATTATCTTAGTATTTCAATCTCGATTTCTAGGTCGTGTTTTGTTGTTGGCATAAATAAATTCCAATGTGACGAGATGCTTAGTGTCTCATAATTGACATGATTTTTTTATGCTGAAATCGTGAAATGCTGTAGCATTACAATACTCTTTTGTATCAGGTGAATACATATTCTCATTTTTGTCTACTCTTTTTATCATAGTACAAAATATTGATGGAAAACAAAATTTTGAGGGATTTCATATGGCAATGTATTCTTGAAACTTCTGTCCAAACATTTATACATCTTATAAGTTTAATAAAGTTAGAATAATAGTAGTTTAAGATCTTTCTCAATCATAATTCCTTTTCAAGTGTGTTAAATTTATTAACAATGACACACAACGACTTCTTTGAGTACCATGTTATAATTGCTTACTTTTGCACCCAATTGTTGTGCTAATAAAGAGAATAAGGTTCCAAAACCTATTATTTTTTGTTCTCCTGGTAATGTCTCCAGTAAATTCTACAAATTACAAATTCTGAACATTATTATTCCATTCTCTATCAGAGTCAATGCTCAGCAGTTGTTTTTAATATTTAATATGTTCCTGTGTTTGAAGTCATCTTGAAGTCATCTTTTTTATTTTGTTTATTCAGGAAACATCACCAGTAACTATGGTACAGTTGAGTCCAAATGACAACTTAGTTGGATTTTCTGTAAGGTGAGACAAAAGATGCCTAAATTGGGGTTGATTTGTTTTCATATAAATATTTACAAATAAGTTTCTCCTTTCTAATTTATTTCATGATGATGTCATCTATATATCAAATATTTTATATTTCAAATCGAATTCTCTAATTTCACTTTCTAAGAAATTGTCAAAACAAATGCTAATTTTGACATTATTTTAATTAATGATATAATTAATGGTCATGTGACCAGCATACATTGTAATAAAATAATTTTCTGAGTCAAGTTTATATTTTGTATTTATTCCAGCTTGATATTCCACATATTCATAAATACTGTAAACACCCATTGTCTGCAATTTAAATTTTTTTTTTATCTTTATTTAGTAATTTCCAAATCTTGTGTAAAAGACAATTTTGCAAGCCCTGAACATGCATAAAAGTATCTTTCAATTTCTTTTTCTTCATTATCATAGCTCAGGTTCAGTTTATGTTATTGAGTTGAACCTTGATAAAAAGAAAAAACCTGATCAACTCTGTCAGACATCTGATCATGCTGGCAATGCAGTGATGGCATTGAAATGGGATGGAGTGAATAGGATGTACGTAGGAGACAGCAGTGGGAAGGTCTCAGTTGTCTTTGTATCAACATTCAAGGTGACTTGGATTTTGTATTATTACTCTTTGATATAAATTTTATAAAAATTGTTCTGATAATGGAGAGAAAATCCCCAGATACCGATTGAAAAGAAGTGTATGAGCTCACTAGTATTTCTACTGGACACGGGTTGGTACTATTTTTAACAAAGTTATCAGGGCTATTGCACCAAAACATACAAGGGACCCAGGGAAGGTACTTTTAATGTGAAGGACTCACCCATAGACGCATTTTCGATTTTTCTTATCAATTTAATTTGAACTTTGAATTCAAAGTACCATGGTATATATTTTTTAAAAACTACCTTCCATGGGTAAGATTTATGTTTAAATGAAGCAGTTTTTACCAGTTGTTATCCTGAAGAATATTGATATATTAATAATAAGTTTATCCAGAAAAGGATTGGAATATTCTGTTTAGGATCTATCATTTATTCAGCTTTTGTAATTCAACATCATTTACTAGTATTTCTAATATTTGTATGAAAGTTTTATTCTCAAACTAGTAAGTGTTTTAAGTGTTAGAAAGTGTAACTAGTAATATTGTTTTTATAATTTGTTTCTTTGTGAAGAAATGTCATCATTTACATTTATACAGCAACCAAAAATACATTAAACTTGCTCATTGCAGTGACTTCAAGGTGAAAATCGGCATACAACAGTGCAAACTTCTAAATTTGTGTTGTTTTGATTGATTACAATGAATTGTCTTCTGAGAAATTTTATCACCATTTGTGATTCTGGTGACCACAACAATAGACACTTAAGCTTGATGTAAAAGTTATTTGTTTCTAAAAGTTATTTGTTTCCTTTGATTAAATCTTGAGGCTGGGAATGGGAGACTAGCAACAGTACTGTTTTGCTAAGATTCATAATACTGTTGGTTGCTTACTCGAACATCTTTTTTATTTTTAATTTACTTGGTATGATTTCAGTATATGTTGTATTTATTTACCAAAAATATCATTGATAAATTGATGTACAACAAATTCTATTCTTCAGGCCAAAAAACTGTTCACTGCACCATCTGAGGTCATCTTGAAGCTAGAATCCGCTGTGGTTCAGATAGACAGTATGGGGGACATTGTCCTAGTGTCCACACTGACTTATTGCTATATCTGCTACACAAACAGGTGACTATTATGTTTTTCAAAGTCACCAACAGAGAGAGAGAGAGAGAGAGAGAGAGAGAGAGAGAGAGAGAGAGAGAGAGAGAGAGAGAGAGAGAGAGAGAGAGAGAGAGAGAGAGAGAGAGAGAGAGAGAGAGAGAGAGAGAGAGAGAGAGAGAGAGAGAGAGAGAGAGATGCATGCACACACACCTACCTTATGGAGGATTTAATGTATTCAGACCAAATTTGATATGAGTTTTTATATTTCAAATACTTCTAGTAGGAAATGCACATCAGAATATTTCTAGTAGGAAGTGCACATCACAATAAATATATTCTAGTAGGAAATGCACATCAAAATACTTCTAGTAGGAAATGCACATCAAAATATTTCTAGTAGGAACTGCACATCAAAATATTTCTAGTAGGAAGTGCACATCACAATAAATATATTCTAGTAGGAAATGCACATCAAAATATTTCTAGTAGGAAATGCACATCAAAATATTTCTAGTAGGAAGTGCACATCACAATAAATATATTCTAGTAGGAAATGCACATCAAAATATTTCTAGTAGGAACTGCACATCAAAATATTTCTAGTAGGAAGTGCACATCACAATAAATATATTCTAGTAGGAAATGCACATCAAAATATTTCTAGTAGGAAATGCACATCAAATTAAATATATTCTAGTAGGAAATGCACATCAAAATATTTCTAGTAGGAACTGCACATCACAATAAATATATTCTAGTAGGAAATGCACATCAGAATAAATATATTCTAGTAGGAAATGCACATCAAAATACTTCTAGTAGGAAATGCACATCAAAATATTTCTAGTAGGAACTGCACATCAAAATATTTCTAGTAGAAAGTGCACATCACAATAAATATATTCTAGTAGGAAATGCACATCAAAATACTTCTAGTAGGAAATGCACATCAAAATATTTCTAGTAGGAACTGCACATCAAAATATTTCTAGTAGGAAGTGCACATCACAATAAATATATTCTAGTAGGAAATGCACATCAAAATATTTCTAGTAGGAAATGCACATCAAAATATTTCTAGTAGGAAGTGCACATCACAATAAATATATTCTAGTAGGAAATGCACATCAAAATACTTCTAGTAGGAAATGCACATCAAAATATTTCTAGTAGGAACTGCACATCAAAATATTTCTAGTAGGAAGTGCACATCACAATAAATATATTCTAGTAGGAAATGCACATCAAAATATTTCTAGTAGGAAATGCACATCAAATTAAATATATTCTAGTAGGAAATGCACATCAAAATATTTCTAGTAGGAACTGCACATCACAATAAATATATTCTAGTAGGAAATGCACATCAGAATAAATATATTCTAGTAGGAAATGCACATCAAAATACTTCTAGTAGGAAATGCACATCAAAATATTTCTAGTAGGAACTGCACATCAAAATATTTCTAGTAGGAAGTGCACATCACAATAAATATATTCTAGTAGGAAATGCACATCAAAATACTTCTAGTAGGAAATGCACATCAAAATATTTCTAGTAGGAACTGCACATCAAAATATTTCTAGTAGGAAGTGCACATCACAATAAATATATTCTAGTAGGAAATGCACATCAAAATATTTCTAGTAGGAAATGCACATCAAATTAAATATATTCTAGTAGGAAATGCACATCAAAATATTTCTAGTAGGAACTGCACATCACAATAAATATATTCTAGTAGGAAATGCACATCAGAATAAATATATTCTAGTAGGAAATGCACATCAAAATATTTCTAGTAGGAAATGCACATCAAAATATTTCTAGTAGGAAATGCACATCAAAATATTTCTAGTAGGAAATGCACATCAAAATATTTCTAGTAGGAAATGCACATCAAATTAAATATATTCTAGTAGGAAATGCACATCAAAATATTTCTAGTAGGAAATGCACATCAAATTAAATACATTCTAGTAGGAAATGCACATCAAAATATTTCTAGTAGGAAATGCACATCAAAATATTTCTAGTAGGAAATGCACATCAAAATATTTCTAGTAGGGAATGTACATCAGAATACTTCTAGTAGCAAATGCACATCATATAAGCAAATAGTGTTTATTCTATCTTAATTGCAGTAGTACTTTTGTGAACAAGTGTGTTTATTTTGGACATCATTGATTTTAAATTTATTACATACATATATGTAAGTTTGTCATTATTTTCCAGTTATTCCTTGTTCTCTTATTGTTAAAATATTGCTGTTTATATTGTGCCAATAATCATATGTAAATGATATTTTGAACTGAAAATGAGATATTGTTTTACAAAATTGATTTGACTTTACTCGGTGCACTTGTTACATTATTGTACTTCAGAACAATATTCATCAAAAACATTATTCTACTTTCAGACAGTATACTTAAAAAATATTCTCCTTTGGGACAGTATACTTCAAAAACATTATTCTACAATGGACAGTATACTTCAAAAAGCTATTCTGCTTTCTTGAAAATATACTTCAAAATCATTTTTCTTTGGGACAATTTACTTCAAAAATATTTTTATACTTTGGGACAATATACTTCAAAAACATTATTCTTGATGGGACAATATACTTCAAAAACATTTGTCTACTTTGGGACAATATACTTCATAAACATTTTTATACTTTGGGACACTACTTCAATAACATTATTCTTCTTTGGGATAATATACTTCAAAAACATGTTTTCTCTGACTTATTTTTTACATTCCTTGCCTGGTTGTCTCATTTGAATTTTCCAATATTTTTGGATAATATTCTTTGCTGTGTTGTAGGTAATTTTGCAGTTTATGTCAAAACAAACTTTTATATCTTAAAAATATCTTTGTGAAGAAAATAACATTATGACCAGCAGACAGTAATGTGTTCCTTTTTTTGATGGCATGTTGTTTGTTTGTCATGTGAAAGCAAGTTGAGACACGTATACCAGTTTTCTAAGGAAGTTCATGAAGGCATTGATTTAAAGTTTAATAAAAGTACAATATGCAGCCAGTACAAAGTTTTGTAATAAGTTCTGTCTCTATTACAGGCAGCAGTTCACGCAAATTGGGAAGAAGCGGAGGTAAACTGTTTAGGTTTTTTTTCTGCATGTATAGTTGATATGATTTGCTACCATATATACTCAGCGTTATTGCATTGTAGTAGTGTACATGTGATCAAGGGACAGATTATGTATTATGCATCAAATTTTAACTTTAAACAATGTCATAACAATTAAACAAGATAATATAAAAATTTAAATACTGAAGCGTTTTTTTTAGGTCAGTTTTTATTTTTTATTTTACCTCCATAAAAGGACAACCAAGATTTAATCAAAGACTCAAAAGCAAACATGAACTACATTTTATCCTTTTATTAATATAATATAATATAAATATAATATAATATAATATAATATAATATAATATAATATAATATAATATAATATAATATAATATAATATAATATAATATAATATAATATAATATAATATAATATAATATAATATAATATAATATAATATAATATAATATGATATAACACAACACAACACAACACAACACAACACAATATAATATAATATAATATAACATAACACCTTTTAAAAAGTCCTGCATTTGGCGTAAACTCTCCAGATTGCAACAGTAAGGTAATCAGTTAACAGCTTGCTGCATATACATTTTACTGGTATTCACGTTAGTCATCTGTGCATCATTGCACTGGTTGCTACAACTGCTGGAATAGTTCCAGTAACTAGTAGACTGGTTCTGGATGGTTTTTGTAATGCATGAATAGAATACATAAAAATACTTATTTTTCTTCAGTTTTGTTTAAAAATTTGTTAATTTTCAAATATGATCAATTTAACCTATACAACAGTATGTGTGGCAGAAATCACATGTATGTTAAAGCCTAGTTACATGTAACTCAGGCAATCTGTTTCCCATGCTTTGTTTTGTACATGTAACCCAGACAATCTGTTCCCCACGTATAGGTAACATGCATTGTTTTGTACATGTAACCTAGGCAATCTGTTCCCCATTTATTGGTAACATACTTTGTTTTGTACATGTAACCCAGGCAATCTGTTCCCCATTTATTGGTAACATACTTTGTTTTGTACATGTAACCCAGGCAATCTGTTCCCCATGTATAGTTAACATGCTTTGTTTTGTACATGTAACCCAGGCAATCTGTTCCCCATGTATAGTTAACATGCTTTGTTTTGTCCATGTAACCCAGGCAATCTGTTCCCCATTTATTGGTAACATACTTTGTTTTGTACATGTAACCCAGGTAATCTGTTCCCCATTTATAGGTAACATGCTTTGTTTTGTACATGTAACCCAGGCAATCTGTTCCCCATTTGTAGGTAACATGCTTTGTTTTGTACACAAAACTTAAAGCTTTCAATAGAAGTATGATAAGTACATGACCATCATGAGGACATTGGGCACACCTGGGGATAAATATTAATAACTTATTAGTCTTTTAACAACTTTAAAATATATTTAGCCAAGTCATCAGTGCTATCAAAGTTTCAGATCGAACTTACTGTTTTTTTTTTTAAACAAGCATTTCACTTAGAATATATTATAGGAGCCAGATCTGAAATTAGAGGACCCCTGGAACCCTTGGTGTCTGGTTATCAAGATTTATGAACATTAATATGTTATTTAATACTTATTGTCTATATCACTTCATAATTGCTTTATGTTATATAATGAGCAAAGGAAAAATACAAAGAATATTAAATGATAAATAATGTGTGAAATATCATATAGTGTCTTGCATTTGTTGTGTAATGTTTCTATCAATCAGGTTCACGTCATTTTTTATTTTGATCTCGCCTAGATAACCTTAAAGTTACTTGCTTTCTGTTACAATGAGAATTTTGTATTAGTCCTACCACATTGATCATGTCAATCCTCATTTACAGCAATACAGTTGTGTGATACATAAAACTAAGTAGATTTCTATTGAGAATTCAGTTTAACCTGTGATAAAGACCACATCTTTTAGGAGACCACCTTTCTTAAAGGCCACAAAATATTCTTGTAAAATCCTTGAGATACACAAACAGCTGTCACATAATGCTTTGGCAGATCAGATTCTATATTTTTTAACAGACTGCATATACCTATATATGTTGGTACATTATGCAATAACAGATCAGGTTATATGTTGTTTTGTTCTACTGGTTACTACTGGTTAATCATAATCGACTATAAAACCTGATCTATTGACACATTATACAATATCAGATCTAGGTCTATTGATTTTACTAGTTTGAGTTTTTACTTTGTGTGTGTGTATATATATATATATATATATATATATATATATATATATATATATATATATATATATATATATATATATATATATATATAATAATAATAATAAGAATAATAATAATAATAATAACAATGAGGAGTTTGTATAGCATCTAATATTTAGAAGCTCTAAGCACTTTTCAAGATATATAATGATATGAATACAAAAAACCAAAAATGCTGAAAATATTTAAGGTAGGAAACAATTTTAGGTTTTTATGTTTGTTATTGCAGTTGAGAAAGGTGAGTTTTAAGAGCACTCTTGAGAAGGATCACAGTGTCCTTTTGTCTAATTTCATTGGGCAATTCATTCCACATTGCTGGGCCCTGGTATGCGAAAGAACGTCGTCCATAAGACTTGATTTTTTTAGTGGGAATAATGAGTATACGATTGTAATAAGAGGAGTGTAAGTATCTTGCTGGTGTGTACATATGAGTGAGGCCAGATAGGTATGCTGGACTGGAATCCATCACTGAAATGTAGCACAGATAACAAGATATTGAGAAGAACCAGACAGAATTGAGTTACAATAGTCCAGTCTTGAAAGTACTAATGAACACACAAGTGTTTTAGTGGCATCACTTGAAAGATATTTGCGAATGGAGCTGATGCATCTCAGCTCAAGATATGCAGCTTTGCATATGTTCATGACATGTTGGTGCAATGTGAGAGTACTTCCAGAGTAACACCTTGGTTTGGTACTGACTGTCATGGTGAGAATTTAATGTTGGTGTTGCTGATATTTATTGTTTGAGGTAATAGATGAGAATGAGAAAGTCTTTGTGTTGTGATCAGAATGGCCTCATGTTTGTCATCATTCATCTGCAGCTTGTTACATGTCATCCATGATTTCACATCAGAAATGCACGTTCCTTGGATGGTAGCATCAACTTCAGTTGGGTGGCTAGATTTGTATATTTGGGTGTCTTTAGCATGCAAATGGTCAGATACTGGATGATGATCTATGACACTTGAGAGCAGCTGAGTGTATATAATTAAGAAAACAGCTCCAAGAACAGACCCCTGTGGAATACCACAACATAGATCACCTGGGCTGTTGGTCTGAGTTTATACTTTCAAAGTATGGTAATGATCTGATAGTCCCATGCTTAGTTGCATTCCCTTTCTACACTTCTGAAAATTGGGAAAAAATATGACATTTAAAAAAAATTCTACTGATGACAAGTAAATCCCAAAGTTCTACAGATGTTTACAGAACATGGTTTATCATTGAAGAAATAATGTATATATAATACTCAAGTTGTAAATTCTTTGATGCAAAATTTCAAATGTATTTTCAGATTTTCACATTGATTTTAAAGTTAGGATGGGATTGGGGATAAACACAATATTTAAAAATAGTTCATTCATATGCATTTTGGTTTTATATAAGAATTTTATGTTTATTTTTCAGAGATGGCAAATTTGGAGCTTGTTTTTACAGTCCAAATAAGTTACCATCCTCTGTTGTGTATTGTGCCAGGCCTGGCTCACGGATCTGGGAGGTAAGAATGAATTAGTGTAGGCAGGTACATGTACATAATGCATTTGAGAATTTTTTAGTATTTATCAGGTGTTTTTCTAATTTTTAAATAGACTGGTTTTAGTGGCTTTTATATCCATTATGATGAAGACACTGGCTTCACATCTACCTCTTTAGAATTGTATGACAACTGTAAAGCAGACTGATAGGTTGGGACTCTGGTTGGCAGTTTTCATCAGTATTGATCAGTTTACTTAGAGTGGAGTAGTAATAATTGTCTGTGTATACTACAAGTGGAGTAGTGTAGTGGAGACCACATGAATTAGTAATATTCATTTGTGTTTGCTAAGAGTGGAGTAGTGGAGTGGAGACCACATGAATTAGTAAAATATGTCTGTATACAATGATTGGAATAGAAGAGTGGAGTGGAGGCCACATGAATTTGTCATATTTGTCTGTGTATACTAAGATTGGAGTGGAGTAGAAGAGTAGAGTGGAGTTTAAGAGTGGAGTGGAGCCCGTAAAGTAATAATATTTAAATGTGCAAGCTAACTACGAAAGATTGCTGGCATATCACTGTGCAGACATTTGATCTTGAATTATATTGCTGAAATAAAAACTAGTTTTATAATCATTGAAGATTTCTCCAGGATATCATTTGCCCCAGTGGGCCAAAATCAAAGTTTCTGAATGAAACTTCATTTCCATCATTATAGTGAAACTCAAAAGGGAGTGCTTGCATTTTAATAATAATTTACTCTCAAGACCAGTTAATCAGCTTGGAAGGAGGTTAGTAATGAATTCTTGAGTCATTTTTAGTCACACCTCATTGCAGTCTTTTCCTGTAAACTAAAAGTAGTTATGCAGTATTTATGGAGGGAAATTGTTGTTGTTGTTGTTGTTTTGGGTTTGATGCCATTTCTCAGTGAAAAAGAGGCTTTGAATGGCAGCCAGTATGGCTGGTGGAGGAAGAACTCGGGAGGTCCCCTTGAAGAACAACCAACTTTCAGGAAGCTACTGGCAAGCTTTCTCACATACTCACTTTGGTTGAACAGTGAGATATCAATGATTGGTAAAGGTGAACTCTTTAGACCGCTCAGCCACCTGCGGCCCTACAGTAGGAAATATGCTTGTTGATAGCTGTAATGATATCGTTTATTACAAACATTCTTATTAAGTTAGAACAGTAATCTTTTATGTTCATGGCATCAAATGCTAATTATCAAAATTTCAATGATTTTCATACATACAAACTTTATATGGAATACATTGATATTCCAATCATGTTATTAGACTTTCTTGGGGAGAATTCACACTTCAGAAGCCATTGGCTTATTAGGTCAAAAGTTCTTATCTGTAATTTAAGCGTGTGGCTTCAACTATAGATACCCAAGTCAGTCTTTCTTGCCAAATGAAAACAGGTTAATGTGATCAGAGAGACCAGATGGTCCTACCTTTGTATTACTTTTATTATAAAAAGGACAAGTCTCAATTCAGACCCAAGTATAATGGTGAATGTGCTTTAATTCATATAATTTAGAAATGGTAATTACATCAATATTTGAAAGAAAATCAGTGGCATTTTTTGTTGTAGTCTTCCAGAAAGAAACTCTCTGGTTGTTGTTGTTATTGTTGGGTTTAACGCCATTTTTCAGCACATTTTAAGCTATACATGGCAGCCAGTATTAATGGTGGAGGAATAACCAGGGAAAAGTCTCGGAAACAACCACCGATTCACGAGAAGCTACTGGCAAACTTTCTCACATGCCCACATTGGATCAATCCGAGAATCAAACCCATGCAGACAGAAGTGAGATGGCAGTGATCAGTCATGGAGAGCCCAAAACTCTGAAATAAACTAGCTAGGAGTTGAAGTAACCGAACAGTTATCTTTTAATGTTCAACGTTCTTGAGAAGATGACCTAATAATATGGTGTCCATAAAGGGTCAATGCATGAGCCACTACTTTTTAAAATACAATTTATTAATTAATGTGTCTAGAGGAATCTGATTGTGCAGCATATTTATTTGCAGATGATACAATACTTTATAAATCTGGAACAGACATGGTAGAAGAAAAATCTCAGAATTACTATCTTTGTGGTCAGTAGAGAAATTTAGGTTTGTTAACTTTGTAAAAACTAAAAGCATGCTGATTGGAACTATACAAAGGAGGTGTTGACTTAAATCAGGCAAGCTAAGTGCAAGTATTATAATTGATTAAATGAAATAATTTTAGTGGTAAAAAAGGATAAAGGGCTGAGTGCTACATACTGACCACAACCTGTCATAATGTTAGAGTATTGATAGCATGAGTATATCAGAGTGCTTTGTTAGGGTATTGATAGCATGAACATATCAGAGTGCTTTGTTAGGGTATTGATAGCATGAGTATATCAGAGTGCTTTGTTAGGGTATTGATAGCATGAGCATATCAGAGTACTTTGTTAGGGTATTGATAGCATGAGTATATCAGAGTACTTTGTTAGGGTATTGATAGCATGAGTATATCAGAGTGCTTTGTTAGGATATGCATGAGCATATCAGAGTGCTTTGTTAGGGTATTGATAGCATGAGTATATCAGAGTGCTTTGTTAGGGTATTGATAGCATGAGCATATCAGAGTGCTTTGTTAGGGTATCATAGCATGAACATATCAGAGTGCTTTGTTAGGGTATTGATAGCATGAGTATATCAGAGTGCTTTGTTAGGGTATCATAGCATGAACATATCAGAGTGCTTTGTTAGGGTATTGATAGCATGAACATATCAGAGTGCTTTGTTAGGGTATCATAGCATGAACATATCAGAGTGCTTTGCTTTCATAGTGCAATCTTTTTGTCTGTTGATCAGCATATACATTTGTATAAAAGTTGTATTCAATCAAATAAGGAGTATTGCTGGAGTGGAGTTCAAACTTGCATTGGGTTAGATACTAAAAATTCAGCATAGGATTAATAGATTAATAGAATATAGATTAATTCTGATTTTATTTCAATAATTATATTTAAAATTACGCCAGATTCATAAAAGACTGTTTGGTCAAAAGGCAGATGTCATGCATAAATCAGGGCACTTACATTATCTTATTTATTTCAGTGACTTTTATGATGAATGTCTCAGTTTAAATAAGAAAACTACGAATTAAACAATGCAAAAGTTGTCTTGATTATTCAGATGTATTGGACTGCCTCACTATAATTTTAAATTCTTGCAATGTCTAGTCGGTCAGAATTGAAGATGTTGCTAATCTGATACCTAATATGGCCACCACAGTGACCATCTTGAAAGTCTTGTTATCATTAGTCCTTCTGAATGGATTGTAAAATCAACATTTGGTTTTCACCTCAGACTTCTTATGATGCTTATTTGGTCCCCATTGCTAGACCTTCAGAATGAATATTAATATTAGGATTTTCACGAGATGATTACTTAAAATGTATAGTTGGTCCTAAATGAAAAATGGTGCTTCTCTGCATCAAATATGATATCATTGTGGGCATCTTGAAAGTGTTGTTATTGTTACCTGAAAGGATAGTTATAGTAATATACGTGTTTTACTAGATCACTTCGTATGATGTATGTTTTGTTGTCGTAAATGAAAAGGTTACTGCTTAGATTTTCAATATGGCTAGCACAGTGGCTGTCTTGAAAATCTTGTTTTCAGCACACAATTGGCGTATGATAATACAGTTTTCAATGAAAGACTTCTTATGATCTCAAGTTGCTCAGAGATAAAAATTGTGCCAATCAGACTACCAATATGACTGGCACAATGGTCATCTTGAAAATCTTGTTATAGCTACATCTCCTGGATGACTGGTCTGTATGAAATTATGCTTTTACCAAAAGAATAGTATTATAATGCCTTGTTGTTCCTAAGTGGAAATGGTTCCAGTCAGTTATTTAGAATGATAACCATGGCAGCCATCTTGAAAATCTTGTTTTTGTTACTTTTCCAGAATGGAAAGATATAATAACATGGTGTTTCCACCAGAAGATTTCTTATAATGCCTTGTGTAATTGTAAATGATGCAGTGTTGGTCATAAATAAAAATGGTACCACTGTGACATCTACAGCAGCCAATTCAAGAATCTTACTTTTACTGAAGAGTATCAGAAGTGGTTTTGGTACACAGCGGTTAAAAGGATGAAATGGTGTCATCTTGATGTCATGGAAGTTCTTTCTGTCCAGGTGGATATTAATCCCTTCAAGGGACTCTTGGTTCAAACTTTAGTTTATGCACCTGTGCAATACTAGTAATGATTGGATTTCAAGTGAATTTCTTTTGTAGCTGTTTATTATTGAATCATTGCATGAGTTTGATTGATAACGATTTACATTATTTTTGTAATTATGTTATGGCTTGATATCTTTGGATATGCCCCATAATGTATCTGCAAAGTTCCACTTTTTTAGGCTGTCCATTGTAGATTGTATTAGGTCAGGTCCTTTGTGCAATTGCAATAAATAAAAGCCCTAAGTTTGTTAAAGCTAGTTTAAAGTGAAATTTTGTAAAACCTTTTTATATTGCACCAAAATTTAAACTATTTAGTGGCTTTAAACTTGAATGTATAGAAAGAAATATATTGCTTATCATGTATTCATTGTTATTACATTTAGATGGCCGAAAATGGCGCATGGTCACTTTATGTCATGCACTGTTTTAAGCATGTAAGAACTGTGATATGTAGATCAAACTGAATTCTTGAGAAATTACTTCTTTTTTGTAATTCCTCATTTTTCTTGATTGATCATGTCAAACTATTAAGTTACACACAGTTTGTGAACTTAAGCTGTTTTTGAGAAAACATTCTAAAGAATCTGATCTTAAAGTGACACATTATTTTGTAGGAATCGTTAAAATTTGGCAAACCTATATTTTATCAGTTCTTTGAAGTTAATGAACAAATACATTAATTATATGACATTTATAAATAAATAATGAATCATAATTTGATTCCTTCTAGTAGAAGTTAACATAAATTATATATTTTTATTGGAGAGAAATGTGAGTCCTGTGGGATGGTAGGGTGGGGTGGAGTATGGAGAATCATACTGCCATAGCTTGATGCTATGTGGGCCCATTTCATTTTTTGGGAGCGAAGGTTTTAAAGTTTGGTATTTTTGTGGGACCACTAACCAATATGACCGTATCTAAATAACAGTTGTTATGCAATTACCTTTGTATCTTGTTTTTACAAGTCCTCACTAATTGTGCCTTTATATCTTGCTTTTACAAGTCCGTGCCTTGGTATCTTGTTTTTACAAGTCCATACCTTTGTACCGGTATCTTGTTTATACAAGTCCTTGCCTTTATATATTGTTTTTACAAGTCCATACCTTTGTATGTTGTTTTTACAAGTCCTTGCCTTTATTTATTGTTTTTACAAGTCCATACCTTTGTATCTTGTTTTTACAAGTCCTCACTAACTGTGCTTTTGTATCTTGTTTTTATAAGTCCTCACTAACTGAACCATACACAGTATATTTCTACCTCAGTAACATGTACATTCATTTTGCTTTAATATACTTTGCCTAAGTTTTGACAATATTTTCAGTTGTGAATCAGCATAGTTACTTATTTACAAATCAAATCCATCTGCAAAACAACTTGGACCCTGATCTGCCGCCACATAATGTGTCAGCAGGGTCTTTGTTGTTTATTCTGCCAATTGCTCCTAACAAATCACATTGACCCAAATCTACCACGACATTATTTGATGGCTGATATGGGTCTATGCAGTTTCCAGTTGAACTTGACTTTTAAGTTGGTATATATGATATGTACATTTTTATAAATTTTAAAAATTTTAAATAAATTGGTAGACAGGTGTAGCTAGAGCATTTATTTTTGTTTTTCAGGCAGATTGTGAGGGCAACGTATTGAATACACATCAGTTTAAACAATTGCTTGCAATCCCACCTTTACCTGTCCTCAGACTACACAGGTGTGTAAATGTTTACCTTTTCTTTTTCTTTCTTCTGTCCCCTCCTTGATTTCTTCTTCTTGTTTTCATTTTTAAGAGAGAGAAAGGGAGAGCACCTGAATATCAGGGTACCCTTACAATGTTATTCATTAATATTATTTGTTATTGCAAGGTTCATCTATTATATACTTTCAGATTTTGTGTCAAGATTAATTGCAAATATAAATCATAAGAAATTATTTGAACTTTTCAGTTCTTATTTTATAACTTCCAAACCTAGGTATATTTAAATCAGATAATGATGAGAGTTGGCCTTAATAAATAAGAGTGAACTGAATTAACTGTCACTTCTGCCAGCATGAAGTGTGTATGAAATTAGAAGAGATTTCAGTGGATGCTAAAAAATCTGCAGATTTGCAAAAGTTAATAAGATACAGAATTTTATTGGTTTGCGCTAATGTCTTATTTATGTATGTACCTCAGGAACATTGCTTTAAAGACGTTGTGTATGTGTAAGTTTACATGTAGTTTTTATGGCGTAAATGTATTTTAAGTTTACATGCAGTTTTCATGGCCTAAATGTATTTTAAGTTTACGTGCAGTTTTCATGGCGTAAATGTATTTTAAGTTTACGTGCAGTTTTCATGGCGTAAATGTATTTTAAGTTTACGTGCAGTTTTCATGGCGTAAATGTATTTTAAGTTTACATGTAGTTTTCATGGTGTAAATGTATTTTAAGTTTACATGTAGTTTTCATGGTGTAGATGTATTTTAAGTTACATGCAGTTTTCATGATGTAGATGTATTTTAAGTTTGCATGCAGTTTTCATGGTGTAGATATATTTTAAGTTCACATGAAGTTTTCATGTTAGGTTTTTATGATGTTTTAGAAAATTCCTGTCTGCTGTAAATGAATGTATTTAATGCCATTCAACAAGATTACATTAAAAAACTAAAATATTAGAGACACACATTTCTTACTGTAATGTACTTGCATATAAGTCCAGTCTAACTGCAAACTGCACACACCCACATCTACTGTTGCAGAATGTACCAGCTGATCTTGGTTTGTCCAGTTTGCCAGAAGTCATTAGTACAGGAAACAAAAACTAGAACTGATCTATGAATTCACTCTTCCATCGCAAATCAGGTCTATTTTGTTTGCAGTTGGACTTAATTTATAAGTGAAAATATATGGTATTTGATAAAGATCACCGCATGTATTGTATTATTAATGTGCATTTTGCTATGAACGAGAACATGATTTTTAAACAATTAAACAGTCTATTTAAATTAACAGATCTGATATTCTTGTAAAACTTATGTGATAGTATATTCATAGTTTCAGTTTATTCATTGCTTAGACATGCATTGCTCAAAAAGTAGGTGAAATTCTGACTGCTAAAGTTTAATGACTTTTAACTAGTTAAGTATTACTGTTTTTCAGTACTGAGGAGTACTCTCTGCCATCTGAGGAAAGTCAGAGGAAACCATTATCAGTGAATTTTCACAAGCTAATAACACTGAGGTTGGTTAAATTATTTCCACTTTGTTATGCAAGACATGTCTGTGTGATGAACATTAAATATAATTCAGTAGAAGTAATGAACATTAGATATAATTTAGTAGAAGTAATGAAAATTAGATATAATTCAGTAGAAGTAATGAACATTATATATAATTCAGTAGAAGTAATGAAAATTAGATATAATTTAGTAGAAGTAATGAACATTAGACAGCATTCAGTAGAAGTAATGAAAATTAGACAGCTTTCAGTAGAAGTAATGAACATTAGACAGCATTCAGTAGAAGTAATGAACATTAGACAGTTTTCAGTAGAAGTAATGAACATTTGACAGCTTTCAGTAGAAATAATGAACATTAGACAGCATTCAGTAGAAGTAATGAACATTAGACAGCTTTCAGTAGAAGTAATGAACATTTGACAGCTTTCAGTAGAATTAATGAACATTAGACAGCATTCATTAAAAGTAATGAACATTAGACAGCATTCATTAAAAGTAATGAACATTAGACAGCATTCAGTAGAAGTAATGAACATTAGACAGCTTTCAGTAGAAGTAATGAACATTATATATAATTCAGTAGAAGTAATGAAAATTAGATATAATTTAGTAGAAGTAATGAACATTAGACAGCATTCAGTAGAAGTAATGAAAATTAGACAGCTTTCAGTAGAAGTAATGAACATTAGACAGCATTCAGTAGAAGTAATGAACATTAGACAGTTTTCAGTAGAAGTAATGAACATTTGACAGCTTTCAGTAGAAATAATGAACATTAGACAGCATTCAGTAGAAGTAATGAACATTAGACAGCTTTCAGTAGAAGTAATGAACATTTGACAGCTTTCAGTAGAATTAATGAACATTAGACAGCATTCATTAAAAGTAATGAACATTAGACAGCATTCATTAAAAGTAATGAACATTAGACAGCATTCAGTAGAAGTAATGAACATTAGACAGCTTTCAGTAGAAGTAATGAACATTAGACAGCATTCAGTAGAAGTAATGAACATTAGACAGTTTTCAGTAGAAGTAATGAACATTTGACAGCTTTCAGTAGAAATAATGAACATTAGACAGCATTCAGTAGAAGTAATGAACATTAGACAGCTTTCAGTAAAAGTAATGAACATTAGACAGCATTCAGTAGAAGTAATGAACATTAGACAGCTTTCAGTAGAAGTAATGAACATTAGACAGCATTCAGTAGAAGTAATGAACATTAGACAGTTTTCAGTAGAAGTAATGAACATTTGACAGCTTTCAGTAGAAATAATGAACATTAGACAGCATTCAGTAGAAGTAATGAACATTAGACAGCTTTCAGTAGAAGTAATGAACATTTGACAGCATTCAGTAGAAGTAATGAAAATTAGACAGCTTTCAGTAGAAGTAATGAACATTAGACAGCATTCAGTAGAAGTAATGAACATTAGACAGTTTTCAGTAGAAGTAATGAACATTTGACAGCTTTCAGTAGAAATAATGAACATTAGACAGCATTCAGTAGAAGTAATGAACATTAGACAGCTTTCAGTAGAAGTAATGAACATTTGACAGCTTTCAGTAGAAATAATGAACATTAGACAGCATTCAGTAGAAGTAATGAACATTAGACAGCTTTCAGTAGAAGTAATGAACATTTGACAGCATTCAGTAGAAGTAATGAAAATTAGACAGCTTTCAGTAGAAGTAATGAACATTAGACAGCATTCAGTAGAAGTAATGAACATTAGACAGTTTTCAGTAGAAGTAATGAACATTTGACAGCTTTCAGTAGAAATAATGAACATTAGACAGCATTCAGTAGAAGTAATGAACATTAGACAGTTTTCAGTAGAAGTAATGAACATTTGACAGCTTTCAGTAGAAATAATGAACATTAGACAGCATTCAGTAGAAGTAATGAACATTAGACAGCTTTCAGTAGAAGTAATGAACATTAGACAGCATTGAGTAGAAGTAATTAACATTAGATATAATTTAGTAGAAGTAATGAACATTAGATATAATTCAGTAGAAGTAATGAACATTAGACAGCATTCATTAAAAGTAATGAACATTAGACAGCATTCATTAAAAGTAATGAACATTAGACAGCTTTCAGTAAAAGTAATGAACATTAGACAGCATTCAGTAGAAGTAATGAACATTAGGCAGCATTGAGTAGAAGTAATTAACATTAGATATAATTTAGTAGAAGTAATGAACATTAGATATAATTCAGTAGAAGTAATGAACATTAGACAGCATTCAATATGTGATATATCATGTTATGTTTTTGTTTTATATGTATTACATACTGTTTAATGTATCATGTTATGTTTTTTGTTTACATGTATTATATACTGTTTGGTGGTTACATGTATCATGTAATGTGGACTTTTTGCATGTATCTTTTAATATTTAGTGTTTACTGATATCATGTAATATTTAGTGTTTATGTGTATCATGTAATGTTGAATCACATCAGTGAATCCAAAGTCAGTATTTTGCATCCTCCTCCTCTTCACACATCCTTGCTTAACCCATTCAAAGAATAATACATGTGTAAAACACATTTTCTTTCTCTTAACTATTTATACATACAACCAGAGTTTTAGCCATATGGATAGATCCATGGTGGTAAGGAATGCTCCAGGTGCATATATCGGCTGGGTATTTGTATTCGTCATTTTATGCTCACCAAGTATTACATGGTTGTATAAGTTGAGGATCTCAATAGAGTATCAAGCTGTGACCCAGAGGCCAAGTCCCCTGAATGGACTCCAGAACCATTTTCAGTAACATAAACATTTGTGGATATATGGTTATAGTTTGGTTAGATACTGTATGGCACAGCCACAAAATTATGTTGTTTTTTTGCTGAGAAAGTTGGAGTAAAGTACTTTGCCAAATGACCCTCCATGGCAGCTGACCCACACTATTATTCAGATCCTGTTTGTCTTATTGCTTTATTGAAATTAAAACAGTTTCGTAGGTTTCTATTGGACCAGCTGTTATGTAGGTAGGTATTATTAGCTTATGTAGGTACATTTATAACCACAGAGGCATAATAGCATACACAAGGGGCCTTTACTGTAAAGTGTCTGTTTGGGGGTGGGGGTTGAACAGAAAATACATAGTACATAGGTTAGGAGTCTTAATCCATTCCATTTGGAAGGTATTTCTGATCCACAATTCCATTTGGAAGAGAGTCTTGATCAATTCCATATGGAAGGATGTGTGGTTGTTTGGTGGGTGGCTGGGAAATTGAATTTCTTGATGTGCACTTTTGCTGTTACCGACTTCCTGCTTCATTTGCTGAATTGCTGTTATTTTAGAGACCAGTTTCTCCTATGCTGGACAGACAGTACTTTGTTCATCATAGACCCAGTCAATGTCAAGGTCATTCTGTGGGTGGATGCTTTTCCTGGTAAGTCTTGATTTTTAGACTTTGTTACAAATGAGACTAATTTTTGTACCAATACCTTGAAAAATAGATCTTTCATTAATATTGTAGTTTCAAAAATGCAAGATGCGTACTGTATGCAAAGACTAGAAAACAGCTTTGTGTAAAAGTATTTTCTTTTTTCTCTTTTTTTTATATGTATATTCATTCTAGACCTCACCCATGTGCAGATCATATTTATTTATTGTTTGTGCAATAAAGTTCCCTCTATTTTGTCGATAGGGTGCATTAAAAAGACCGAAGGAAAAAACTGATCATTACAGTTGATTTTAGACTCATTCCCAAGCACACTAAATAGAGTGTGCATGTTACCAAAGAGGCATAAGACAGTTTCAGAAATACACATTGATTTGAATTAGCTTGGGGCACCAATAGAGAGCACATGATCCATGATTGTTGATAGAAAATATAAAGAAAAAAGATTAAATCTTTAACGAAAACACTGTTGCTTTTAGTAGTGTACTGGGATGAAAAAATATAGCTATATTGTGAAAATATTTTCAGAGTGGAATGGTTACTCAGGCATGGAAAAATAAGATCCCAGTTTGAAAGGCATGTACCAAGGAATGCTGATAATGAAAATAGGCACTCTTGTCTGGAATTTAATTATTTCTGCAATAAATACTCACTTTTCTGACATTTTATACTTTAGATCAGTTGCCGAGTTGGACTGGTGCATAGCTTGCTACAATTTCCTTCACAACTAAAATAATCGTGACTCAAACAGTGGGGTATGCTTATTTTAGCAGACACAGAAATTGTTGAAGACCATGTGGTAGTTGAGAATATAGAGACTGATTCAAAGTTTATAATGCTGGAAAAAGTTTTTTATATGATGATACGTATCTGAAGGCCTTGAAAAAACAAGAAACAGGTAAGGGTATTTGTGACCCGTTTGTCTCCGAGTGACTCCACTTTTCAACCTCATATGAGCCAATGGGCCCCACTTTGCCATTTCTGGTAAGCTCGTCCTGCACATAACTTTGTAATGGATGGATAGATTTTTATGAAACTTGGCCCAAGTATATGATGACTAGATGCTGTGTCAGTTACTATTGCCATGTCCCCATGCCTCAAGGTCATGTCAATGTATTTCTGACTTGTATCATTTTGGAGCGTTACCACTGTACCACTTAAAATATCTTCTTTAATGAAACTTATATTATCTATAGATGGTGTGTTACCATAGCCATGCCTCAACCTTAAGGTCAAGGTCACAGCAAAGGAAAATGCAATTTAAACTTGTCTGGGATATAACCTTTGAACCTTGGAAGATATTTTAATGAAACTTGTACCAGACTATGTGATTCATACCATAGCTTAGCCTCTGTTTCAAGATCAAGATTTAAATTAGTGATCTCTGTTCATATACAGGAATGCTTTTAAACCAATGATATTTTAGTGAAACTTTAGCCTTTTATGTATTTAGATTGGACACTGTCTTTTGTATTCACAAACCGCTTCAGTGGTCTACTGGTTAGAGCATCCTCTTTGGTTGCGGGTTCAAAATCTGGACGAGTTATTACTAAAAACTTTTAAAAGGTACTAACAGCTGCCTCATTGCCACATCAAAGCTGTTAAAACTCCAAATCACACACACACACACACACACACACGCACACACACTTTTGTATTCACAGCACCTCCTTTATCAAGGTCAAGATCCAGGGATAATACAAGTCAGTAGCCTGTTTTCTTATGCAGGCTTTATCACCTTTTGAACAACATATGGTGAAACTTTTTACCTAGGTCCATCCTTTATCATACAACAGTCAAATTCCTAGCTCAGAAGTCAAGGTCATTAGTTGGTAAAGATTACTGATGTATACCTGTTTGTAATCTGTTTGAGATACATATGTTTGAAATAGAAAATAATTTTCAAATAATTTTCTTGTAACATTCTGTCGAAAAATGAAAACAATACTGTCATGGCGTTACTTTTGCAAGTGTCATTTTATACTTTGTAAGATTTTTACAATGTTGTCATTTCAGGTCTGCAAGATATATGTTGTCATGGAAACGAGATTTACATTTTCCAATCAGATATGCAGATTCACTGTGTTGAATTTTTCGAGTCTGCTAGAGTTATCTCAAATTGTGTGTTGAAAGAGAAATGGAATTTAGCAGGTAAATTGTGTTGTTTCTTTTTTTCTGTATTGTCAAAGAAAGATTCCCTTAGAATCTTGCCATTGTCCTCCATTCAGAAAATTCATAACCAGATATCTGAGACAGATGTAGAATTGGGAGAATTGCTTCGTAATGCCATAGGTGTGATTGAAAGCAAGATGACAGACAACTCGGGAACAGAGAGTTCTGACTCTTCCAGAAGTCGATCAGACAGTAATGCTAGTTTACAAAATGCTCATCCAATAAGAATGACAACTAGTCAGAGTATTTCAGAAATTAAAGTGGAAATTGAGATAACACAAGAAAAACAGTTGCAGCAAAATGACAAACTTACAGATGATCCTGTTAAAGTCAGTCAGATTAATAGCACTGTAATTTCAGCAGAAAAAGAGAAAGATTTTAATAATTTTGGTCAGTCCAATATAGACAGGAACAGTGGAGATGATTTCCATGAACAAATTACAAATAATGCAGAGCAAGGTTTGGTAAATGTTGAGTCTCGAGTTTCTGCTTCACAAGAACACATGTTGGTCACAACCAATCCATTGGACCATGAAGCTGAAGAAAGTAACAAGATTCAGAATGGGTCCTCAGATTTTCAGGCAGATGGAAGTATGTCCTCACATTTGGAAAGTGATAAGAAAAACATAGTTCAGACAGTGCCTTTAACTTTTGAGGCTGTGAAAAATAATATTGTCAATACAGTGTCATTGGGTTTAGAGGATGAGGTAGATAGTGAATTCCGTAATAAGGAAAATGGAAGGGTAGAGTCAGATTTTTCCATTACACCCACAGCCATAATTAGTGATGTGTCACCAAAGAATGCCTCCTTTTATATTGAAGACGACGAAACAGATCGCATGAAAATAGGAAAAAGTGATTCTGCTTCTGTGTCTGCAGCAGTGTTTCATAATGGCCAACAAGTCTTTCAGTTGGCTGAAAATACACATAGCATCAGTCAGCATGAAAAATTTGATCTCACACATAAAGAAAATGACCTCATTCCTATTAGTACTGAATGTTTGCAAGAGAAAGTTAAAACAGAAATAGAGGATGCAGGTTGTCTTTCATCAACAGATCTTGGTTCAAGAAGAGCCTCTGTTACAAGCGTGTCCAGTCTGTCAAGTATATCCAGCAATGAGGTCAATTTTGATCCAACTTCCACAGGTGGTAAGTTGTCTTTCTTTGTTGCATGGTTGTATATGTGTAGATGTAAAAAGTAGATATGTCCATTATATATCAGCTTGTTATCCATCAACTTTTCCCTGGAGATTTTTGTCATTTTTGCCTGAAATACATTTTGGAGGCTTCTTCTGAATACATCCCTCAAAAATGCGTACAAAATGATTTCTGTTTGGCATGATGGCTAGTTATCTTTGAAGCATCATTCATTTTACATTGTCTAGTTGTGTTATAAGCATCATTTTTCATTGTCTAGTTGTGTTAGAAGCATCATGTTTCAATGGCTAGTTGTGTTAGAAGCATCATTTTGCAATGGCTAGTTGTGTTAGAAGCATCATTTTGCAATGGCTAGTTGTGTTAAAGGCATCATTTTTCAATAGCTAGTTGTGTTAGAAGCATCATTTTACATTGTCTAGTTGTGTTAGAAGCATCATTTTTCAATGGCTAGTTGTGTTTGAAGCATCAGTTTTCATTGGCTATTTTGCTCATGCATGTGCAGAAGTTGAAAAGTTGGAATTCTTTCTTTTATTTTGTGTATTGGATCCATCATTTTCATGTCCTGGCCACTTTTTACATGAAATCCCAAACTTAGGCTTCTTTAGGCAAAGGTTTGCCTGTCTGTGTGCAGTTTAGAGTGGTCTGCCTGAGAAATGAGGCCAAAATGTCTCAAATCTGGACATGAAATCTGATTCAGACAACAGGCAATATTTTGGTGAAAAAAATCGGGTCTCAAAAACTATGTTTTTCCCTCAGTATTTTGTAATGCGAGTAGAAAGTCCAGATTATTTGGTAGTCTTTTAGATCTATGTCTGTCATCTTCTTTGTAACACCACTCAGTTTGGTATATCTTAAATAACCTTCATGCTTCAGAGCTTGGAAGTATGGTACTTACCTTTTGACACAACTGTAGCGCCAGAGGTTAATAAGTAATTTTTAAATACAATAGAGAAGAATAGAATGCTGTTGTTAGGTGAAATTTTGAAAGATAGATGGATGGACAGACAGACAGAGAGACAGATGGACTCATATGGTTATCTAACTTCTATCTTTCTTTTTACCAAAAGATAAAGTAAATTGTAATTGAAATTTATTTTTTCATGCCTGCATTTGCAATATAAGACATTCATTTCACTTTCATGAGGGAATAACAGTACAGTATTACGTCCATTATAACATGAATTCGGATATAACAGTACAGTATTACGTCCATTATAACATGAATTCGGATATAACAGTACAGTATTACGTCCATTATAACATGAATTCGGATATAACATGGTTGTGGTGTGGCTCTCAAAATTTCATATACATGTATTTTTCTCACACGTGAAAAACGTTCTTTCTTAAATGTACAAAAAAAGTATAAAATATGTATTACCATTTTGAAGAAGAGAAGGCATATGAATAATACAAGATGATCGTGTTATGGCTCCTGAATTTTTGTATGTATTTTTCTTGTATGAAAAATAGTTTTTTCTTCTTAAAAGTACAAAAAATAATGTGTAAAAGGTTTATTATGGGATTGCACAGGGCTTCACCAAAAATTGCACATTGTGATTTTTTTCCTTATTGGTGACTGGTGGCAAAATATACCATCTGGTGATTTATTTATTGCAACATTGTTGGCTGTTTAAACTTGCATGTACAACCATTGGTTTGGAGTGGAGAAATTCAGAGGCCCCATAAAAAGAAGCCATAAACTTGATATAAAATGCACTGAAATTTATTTATTGTTACATTAACAAATTCTTTGTCGATATTGACAAACCATCTAAACAGTACATTGTTATATCATAATTCACTTATGTTGACATATCATGTTGACATATCAGATTTTGAGCCACTTCCTAGTAATTAATATATTTACATAGACAGACATTTGTCTGCAGATGCTAAGTAAAATTCCTTGTTTTCACTCAGAATTAAATCCTTCAGAACACTCACGTTTTTTGAAAAAATCCCTGTCACACCCACAAATGTTTAAAAAGAAATATCCCCCCCCCCCCGAAACCACCCAGAGATCTTATATGTTGGTCTATTCAATAGGAACAGTAAGTGCAATCGATCAAATGATGGTTGATTCCTTTTTTTTAAAATGTACCCAGTAAAAACATATATATGCTTATATGTACCGATGCGTGGATCTCTGAACAAAATAAAATATTATATATGCTTCTCAGTTTTCATGACAGGTTTATTTCTCATTTAATATGCATCGATTTAAGAAGATAACTGTGCCAGTGAAGCACATATTTTTGCACCTGTGTTTATTACCTAAACTCCCCACCCTTGCAATTTTTTTGGGGTATATGCATCATTTTCTTCAGCTATTCGACCTGGTTGCTTATAACAGGGTTCTGTCTATAACATGGTCGGGCTCCCAACTACAATGTTTTAGCTGGGTAACACTGTATTAAAAAACATTGGTATCATACATTGGTATTACTTTTTATGAGGAAATGGCATTGTGTCATGTGACATTAGCATCACTTTTATGAGGAAATGGCATTGTGTTATGTGACATTAGCATCACTTTTATGAGGAAATGGCATTGTGTCATGTGACATTAGCATCACTTTTATGAGGCAATGACAGTGTGTCAAGATAGATTGGGATTATTTTCATGAGGCAATGACATTGTGTTGTGTCAAGATATATTGGGATTATTTTCATGAGGCAATGACATGGTGTCAAGATAGATTGGGATTATTTTCATGAGGCAATGACATTGTGTTGTGTCAAGACATATTGGGATTATTTTCATGAGGCAATGACATGGTGTCAAGATATATTGGGATTATTTTTATGAGACAATGACATGGTGTCAAGATAGATTGGTATTATTTTCATGAGAGAATGACATGGTATCAAGATAGATTGGTATTATTTTCATAAGACAATGATATTGTGTCAAGATAGATTGGGATTATTTTCATGGGACAATGACATGGTGTTGTGTCAAGATATATATTTTCATGAGGCAATGACATTGTGTTGTGTCAAGATATATTGGTATTATTTTCATGAGACAATGACATGGTTTCAAGATAGATTGGTATTATTTTCATGAGACAATGACATTGTGTCAAGATATATTGGTATTTCTTTCATGAGGCAATGACATTGTATTGTGTCAAGATATATTGGTATCATTTTCATTAGACAATGACATTGTGTCAAGATATATTGGTATATTTTTTCATGAGGCAATGACATTGTATTGTGTCAAGATATATTGGTATTATTTGCATGAGACAATGACATTGTGTCAAGATATATTGGTATTTTCTTCATGAGGCAATGGCATTGTATTGTGTCAAGATATATTGGTATTATTTTCATGAGACAATGACATTGTGTCAAGATATATTGGTATTTTCTTCATGAGGCAATGACATTGTATTGTGTCAAGATACATTGGTATTATTTTCATGAGACAATGACATTGTGTCAAGATATATTGGTATTTTTTTTCATGAGGCAATGACATTGCATTTTGTCAAGATATATTGGGATTATTTTCATTAGACAATGACATTGTGTCAAGATATATTGGTATTATTTTCATGAGACAATAACATTGTGTCAAGATATATTGGTATTTTCTTCATGAGGCAATGACATTGTGTCAGGATAGATTGGAGTGCTCACAGAATTTTTTTTATAGACAAGGCCCAAAGATGGTGCTATAAAAAAAACATCATGATCCCTGGCTCAGATTCCTCAAGGCTAGCCTAGATTACAGTTTCCATAAAAACATCACTATTTTTTAATATTATTTTTCACACATACACACAACTGCTATGCTTTAAATATGAATTCAGTAGGATTCAGTAGTGGGTTTGGAGGTAATGAAACTCTGAAGTGCACACATACAGGTGAACCTGAGCTAAAAGTAGGATAAGGTGGACATTTTGAGTAAATAGTCTTCCTTCTCCATGTGAAAATTATGGGTCCATTAGGCACAAAAAAGAAAAAAGAACTCCAACTTTTCACCTTCTGCTCATGCACCAGCAAACTAACCAATGAAAAACGTTTATTTAGCACAGCTAGGCTTTGGGCTAATGGAAAATTGCTTGGACGTCGATGTATTAGGGATGTATTCAGAAATAGTCCACAAAATGTGTTTCCATCTCTCATTTTATGCTAAAACAGCAAAAGCCTCCAGGGGTTAATGTGTTTGTCATGAATATTTAGCATATATACTGCAGTGCTTTATTTGTCCTATTTTTGAATATTACATTAAAATTATCATTCAAAATACAACCAAGTAAGGGGGTTGGGGAGTTAAAATTGTGTTTTTAGCATGACACACCATGTTATGGCAGGTCTTCTTGAAATAAATTTCTGCTATTCATCAGCACAACTGCAATTTTCTCACGCAAATTGTTTTTGCAAGCCCGTTTGGTACCACACTTAGAACAAAGTATTAGTATAACATAAGGCAGTAAGAGTGTATCATGAGACATTAGTATTACTTAAGGCAGTAAGAGTGTGTCATGAGACATTAGTATTACTTAAGGCAATAAGAGTGTGTCAAGAGACATTAGTATAACTTAAGGCAATAAGAGTGTGTCATGAGACATTAGTATAACTTAAGGCAATAAGATTGTATCATGAGACATTAGTATAACTTAAGGCAATAAGATTGTATCATGAGACATTAGTATTACTTAAGGCAGTAAGAGTGTGTCATGAGACATTAGTATAACTTAAGGCAGTAAGAGTGTGTCATGAGACATTAGTATTACTTAAGGCAATAAGATTGTATCATGAGACATTAGTATAACTTAAGGCAATAAGATTGTATCATGAGATATTACTATAACTTAAGGCAATAAGATTGTATCATGAGACATTACTATAACTTAAGGCAGTAAGAGTGTGTCATGAGACATTAGTATTACTTAAGGCAGTAAGAGTGTGTCATGAGACATTAGTATTACTTAAGGCAGTAAGAGTGTGTCATGAGACATTAGTATAACTTAAGGCAATAAGAGTGTGTCATGAGACATTAGTATAACTTAAGAAAATAAGAGTGTGTCAAGAGACATTAGTATAACTTAAGGCAATAAGAGTGTGTCATGAGACATTAGTATAACTTAAGGCAATAAGATTGTATCATGAGACATTAGTATTACTTAAGGCAGTAAGAGTGTGTCATGAGACATTAGTATAACTTAAGGCAGTAAGAGTGTATCAAGAGACATTAGTATAACTTAAGGCAATAAGAGTGTGTCATGAGACATTTAGTATAACTTAAGAAAATAAGAGTGTGTCATGGGACATTAGTATAACTTAAGAAAATAAGAGTGTGTCAAGGGACATTAGTATAACATAAGGCAATAAGATTGTATCATGAGACATTAGTATAACTTAAGGCAGTAAGAGTGTGTCATGAGACATTAGTATTACTTAAGGCAATAAGATTGTATCATGAGACATTAGTATAACTTAAGGCAATAAGAGTGTGTCATGAGACATAAGTATAACTTTTTTGAAGTAATGACAGTGTGAGATATGGTGTCATTTTTATGAGTCAATGGCCATATGTCATAAAAGATTATGTGTTAAAATTTTATGCTAAAGTTGTTATTGTTGGTACAGATTGGAAAATCAGAATGGAGAATTTCCTATTTTGCATAATCCAATTGAAATATTCCAAGAAGTTCTATATGTTATTTTGAAATTCATCAGTACACATATTTTCTTGCATGGGTCTCTAGGTTTTGACAGGAAAAATTCAATAAAATCCAGAAAAAAGACTTTGCATCAAGTATTTGAAAAACTGGGATTCAAACATAAAGGGTTGAAACTATATATATATATATATATATATATATATATATATATATATATATATATATATATATATATATATATGTACACACACGCATGCATGCACATGCATGCACACACAGTGGGTTGGGTGAACATTTCAACACTGTAGTAAGACTGCACAGAATCCCTTTTTTGCTAATTGCTAATTAATGCTAATTTAATTATTCAGTAAAGACGTATTCAAGTTAGTAGTCATGCATGAAATTATTTGACTCTTATTTTACTAATGGCTTACATTTAAAAATTAAAATAAAACTTTTTTTTTCTTCATTTTGACAATAATGAAAGCAAGCAACAAAATATCAGAGCCTATCAGGGTGAAACAAAAGAGAAAGAAGACAAGGAAGGTTGATTCAAAGGGCAAGCCTAGAAAGAAGGGTACAGTTTTTTTTATTGATGAGAAATTGTGTTTGATAACAATGACAGTCTCCATGAAGTATGTTACAGTTTTTGTTAACAAATGAGAATTTTATTTTTCAAGGCATATAACTAAAGCTTGCTGCACACTATAGTAGATGATATTTCATGTTCAATATAAATTACTTTCTTTTTCAAAAAGACAATAGTATATATATATATATATATATATATATATATATATATATATATATATATATATATATATATATATATATATATATATATATATATATATATATAGTTGTGATCAGTGATTAAGATTATAATATACTGAATAATATCAGAAGCATTTGTTACATACTTGTAGAGAAATATGTAAAATATTTTGTGTGTATATAGAGTTTACATGCATGACATGTATGGTATATATATATATATATATATCTATATATCTATATATATATATATATATATATATATATATATCTATATATATATATATATATATATATATATATATATATCTATATATATATATATATCTATATCTATATATATATATATATATATATATATATATATATATATATATCTATATCTATATCTATATATATATATATATATATATATATATATATATATAAACACAATGAAATTAGAAAACATTAAAGCATGCTAAAAATGTTTAACTTAAACTTTAGGAAACATTAGGTATTTAAGTTTGACAGTACAATTATCACAAAGATTTCCATGGTAAAATGTCTTAACCACACTTAATTCAAATATTGCCTTCACTAACTGATGTTATTAATACCTCGCTCTCATCGAGAATATTCCCATCATTTTTCAAAACTGCCATTGTAAAGCCTCTGCTCAAGAAACCAACACTCAACCATAACAACGTAAAGAACTACTACCAAGTTTCTAATTTCCCTTTCATATTAAAAAGTTTTACAAAAGTTGTTCTAACCCCACTTGTATCTCATCTGAATTCAAACAGTCTTGTTAGCAATGTACAGTCTGCATATCACCCTTGCCACTGTATGGAAACTACTCTTCTGAAAGTATTTAATGACATTCTCTCTGCTTTGGATAATGGAAAGATTACAGTCCTCACCCTCATTGAGCATTTGACACAATAGACCATGAAATATTAATTCACAATCTCCAGCATGTATATGGCATTCACAATAAAGCCTTACTGTGGTTTAAGTCCTATTTAGTCAACAGGACACAAATTGTATCTGTAAAGGGAATACACTCCAGCCCATTTCATCTACATTATGGTGATCTACAAGGGTCTGTTCTGGGACCTGTTCTCTTCATTCTATATACTCAGCCACTCTCAAGTGTCTTAGATCATCAACCAGTGTCTCACCAATTGTACACTGATGACACCCAAATATACAAATCTGCCACCCAACTGAAGTTGATGCAGTCTGTGGGCTTTTTTTTCCCAACAGGTAATGGTCTCAGTGTATATTGATGCACCTACTATACATACATACATACATACATACATACATACATACATACATACATACATACATACATACATACATACATACATACATACATACATACATACATAGATACATACATACATACATACATACATACATACATACATACATACATACATACATACATACATACATACATACATACATACATACATACATACATACATAAGTAACAGTGCCTCAGTTCTCTTTCATGTGAAGGGTTTAGTATGTAAAATATAGACATTTGTATACATTCCTATATACAAGCAAGCTTTTAATACATGGTTTTCTCAGTTGTGCCTTGCTTGTGCATGTTTCTAGAGGTTCACTTGAGTGATGTTTATCTTCATAAACATTTCATCATATTTAAAGAGCACTTGGTCACATGCATAGATAGCCTGTGCTACTTTACAAGATAGGTTTGGGTTACAATATTTATATGCATGCATGTCACTTCAGGTGCACATAGGTGAGTTTCCTTTACCTTGACATCCTTAGCCTAGGAAGCCATGCTTCACTGATTCTACCTGATTCTACCTGTACATTTTGTCCTTGACCTTCCCTACAGGTAGTATAGTAATTGAGATTGTCTGCTATCACTATTTTCCAGGTAACTAATAGCTCAGCACCAACTCTCTATTCCAACAACACATGTGCATACCCACAGGCCTATACTTCTCCCTAAAGGTGGTATTGTCATCATATTTTACCGGTATGCTTCATTGCTTTATTAGATGATCTGCTATCAGTTATGTGGTCAACTTTTAGACTTTTGTTTAGCAATGACATTGTATTATAAAGACAGGTGCAGGGTTACAGTTTTCTATGCTTTTTTCAATTTGTCTGACAGAACTATGGGCAAAGTGCGGAAATGAAGTACAGGACATTGACACTCTGAAACAGATCAAGCATCCAAGTCACATTGACACACTCTGAAATAGATCAAGCATCCAAGTCACATTGACACACTCTAAAACAGATCAAGCATTCAAGTCACATTGACACACTCTGAAACAGGTCAAGCATCGAAGTCAGCACCACAGGATGCAGCATTTTGGAACAACCTCTACCTTGCCGCCTCAGGTTTTGACATGATTCCTATTGTGGAATAGTGAGGGACTAACACACAGCCAAGTTATCTCGTGCTCAGCAGACATATGGACTGGTTACCTGGATCAAACATCCATTAACCTGTCCCAGCATGATGATCCTCCCCACATGGATGGTATGTTTCCATTGCGACCAGTCTAGGCCATATACTAGTTATCACAAAAGGCTAAAACAATCATTAACAGCCTGGCTTCCAATGCAACGAACCCAACTTTTGCAGACATGTATTTGACAGTGATATCGCCTCATTAGGGATGACTAAGCCACACCCCATATGTAAGGATTAGATGGCCTTTGATTACACTCGGCAGTTAGTGTGCGATATTGTTTCCGTGGCTTTGATGTTGGGGATTGTTTCCATGGCTATCTTCCAACAGGTGGAACCTGACTTGCTGTGCTCACTGCCGGTAGTTTCCTGAAGGAACACCATAAGGCCAACCTATGAGCACAGCCATTATACTCAAACCTTCATTTTACTGACGAGATTAAAGTTCACAAGCAAGCCACCACTTTCTCTCACAACCACAGCATTGATACAGGGATACTTCATCAACATCATCAGTCTCTTGACCTAGTGTAGTCATTGTGCTGCTGAACATCTGACAAGTTCCCTCCACTAGTGCCAATACCTGTGTGTCTGCAAATCTTTTCCTGGTCCATTCTGTGATGTTGTCACTCCAATTTTTCTCTGTCTACATCTCCTTCTTCCACCTTGGACACTACCCTACAGTACTGTTGTGGATAGACTGTTGGCTCTAGTGACAGGGATACTACTGGGATACTACTGGGCTACTACAGGTATACTTCTGGGAATCAACAAAAGGACCCAATGGCCACAGATAGGACTCAGAAAACTGTCTTATCAATGCTCCATCCATTGATGCCCACAGTTCTCACAAACCAAAGCGGAGATGCGCCAAGAGGGTCCTATTATCAATTCTAATGTTTCTTTTGGTTTTTATTCCAGACCTTTTTTGGTCCTAAAAGCAATGGTACTCAGCCTTTGGTCATTGACCTAAGCTTCTGCAATCATTTCATTCATGACTCTTGATTATCAATGAAATATCATGGTGCAATTTGAAGAGGAAGACTTCACCATTAGAGAGAACATAAAAGATGCACACCTTTATGTCTCTATTCACAAAGAGGACTTTCATAAAGAGGACTTCCAGGACTTTCCTGTGATTTGCCTAGAACATCTTACTTTAATTCAGGGCACTTCCATTGGGACTCAACATCAGCCCCTGGGTCTTGTATGATGAATCCAGTAATGACACGTGTCCAAACGATATCTATGGTGGCATCATCAAGTTACCTGGATGACATTTTGCAGAAACAGGTGAGTTATATTTAGACATGACATGATAACACTCCTGACACTGCTTACCAACCAGAGCATCTCGTCGACAAGGAAAAATCTGACCTAGTCCCATCTCAACAATTTGTTCACCTATGTATGGAGTTCAATAAACAGGTAACATAGTTTGTCTCCCACAGGATTAGGCATTAAAATCCAGACAATATTGGCTTCTTTACTTTCAATGAAACTTCTATTTGCACAGGATTTCCTTCACAAACTAGGTTTGCTCAATGCAGCAAGGAAACCTAATTGTCCAAGGTTGCCTTTTTATGTTCCCATTGCAATTAATTCTTCTTTCCCATTGAGGGCCAAAAGTTTGCACACTATACCAACCTCTCCCCATCAGCACAAAATTTAGGCACCATCATTGGAATTTGAAATCCAAACTTGGCTCATGGTGGATATACCTCTGCAAGTACAACTGCCCGAGATGACAGTCTCTGCTGAGGCAAGTACTGAAGGCTGGGAACCCCACTTACTACCATCCTTTTGGGAAGCCAGCATTGCATCTTCTCCCTAGGAAAGACATCTGCATATCAATATTATGGCGGCCACTCTGAAGGCCTTTCAATAGTGCAGGAATATTTAAATGACAAAGGGATTTCTCATCCTGTCTGACAACTCTTAAGTGATGACTTTTCTCAAACAGCAAGGAGGAACCAAGTCTCCAGACCCTTGTTTCGTGGTGTGGGACTTTCTAAACCAGTAATGTCAACAAGAAATCCACATACATACTAGCCAAGACTTTTCCCCAGAATAATAAACTAATACAGATGGTCTGGTCTCTCCATCCTTTGCCTTCTATTCTAGTAGTAACTGAGAGATTCATAGTTTTTGTTGCCAATACTTATACCTATGGGGAGATCACTCTGCTCAACTGTCATCTAGTCAGCAAGACAACTTTTAGCTCCCGTTAGTTTCAAGTAGTATCTGGGAGGGCTAGATTTGTGAGGTAGTAGTTCTCCTAAGGTATTATGGTTTGGGTAAGTATTCTTGAAGAAACACATTTTATTAGGAAAAATTGGTTTCTAAAGTTTACAAATAATTGACATTGATTTATTTATCAGATCTGTCTGGAGGAAGTCTTGGAAATACTTTCAGCACTGGAAGTCTTGATGATCATTTACGTAAACATACAGGTATTTCTTTTATTTCCAGCTTTCTAAATTTGAAGATTTCAGAATTACAAGCCCAGTAATAACATTCTAGATATGAGTTGATACATATGCATGATTTGTAGCATAAAATCATGGTCACATTGGGACTTTTTCTTTTTGTCAGAATAAATTAATTTTAAAGCAAAAACTCCATTGATTTCGCTTACGTCACTTTCATACATCTGTAATTTTGTACAGTCTGTGGTAAATTTATAGGATTACATCCCAGGAAATCTGTTACATTGCTTTTATAGTATACCAGCATAACATGGGAACAAGTTACCTTTGAAGATTCATTATTATTTTTTGGCCATCAAAAAACACTTAATTTTTGTGGGCACGATCCGAAGTAAATGTTTGTTATTACTGGTACCTTGTAACAGTCCGTACACATTTAAATGTCAACAGCCCATCAGAGAAATCACTGTAGTAGTGTATTTTGTATAACGGACACTTGTCTATATGAGATATACTCAAATAGTCTTTTATTATGCTGTCTTTCATAGGCAACTAGTACATATGCTACGTATTTATTTAGGCATGTCAATTTTTGTATAGTTGTCTAAGGTTTTATATTCTGTTTACTAGGAAAGACATGTATATCAGTGACAAGAGTCTGTTTTTTTCCCCTAAGCCAATACATTAAATGATCACTGCAAATGTACAAATCAGAAAAATATTTTGCATATACCGCTAGTTGAGAAAAAGAAGAGAGGCAACCCATAAGATTTTAAAGCATTTAAAGAATTTTTTTTTATTAACTCTCTCATTTTCCTCTGTATCAGACCCTGCAGTTTAAGAAAATGTTCAATCTGTATTGCATTTGACAAAGTATAAAAGAAGTTGGGAAAATAAAAAGATTTTTTTTTTTTAAAATAGGAAGTATACCATCATTTCCACATAAGGAGCCAATCCATGAGAGTCATACTGTGCCGAGTTTCATGGCTGAGTTGGTGGAGACCCACAAACAACCAGAGAAGCAGCTTGTTTCATCTCCAGGAAACAGTAGAGTTAATCGATCATTTTCAGCCACCCAGGTTAATAGCCTGGACAAGGTATCTCTACTTATAAATTGATGCACAAAAATTTAAAGTGATTAAAAAGGTCAGCAGTCTATCATATACAGTGAAATGTGTCTTAATGCAGAGTCTATCAGTGAATTATTGCTTACTCGGTCTTTTGAGACCCATCGATGCTGATTCCACCAAACAACCATTGCTTACTTAGTCTAAAAGGATACATTGATTCAGATTCCACCAAACAACCATTGCTTACTTAGTCTAAAAGGATACATTGATTCAGATTCCACCAAACAACCATTGCTTACTTAGTCTAAAAGGATACATTGATTCAGATTCCACCAAACAACCATTGCTTACTTAGTCTAAAAGGATACAATGATTCAGATTCCACCAAACAACCATTGCTTACTTGCTTAGCTCACCAGTTATTATTAATTTGGAGAGAGTGACATATGTAAGGTGAAGTTGTTTGCATTTGAAGAGGAGAGAATGATGGCATATCTCTATGCTACTTTGATGTAATGTGGCTGACATTTCTTTGGATATTGTGCGTATTGAAATTATACATGATCTAAGCACACTGGTAAGAAATGACTGTTTCCTTCTGCTTATAAACAATAAGCCTGAATTAGTACACTAGCTTTAGCATCTATTAAAATATGGAAAATAAATTTTGACCAACTAGACAATACCAACTTCTGAATGTGCAATTGATGAATTACTACATGTATAAAATGTTAAAATGTTATTAGCTCTTCTTTTTTTTTTACAATTTACCTCTGAAGTCCAGGTAGTGAAAATGACCAAGCAGAGCTAGCTGTTTTTGAAAGATTCACATCTGGAGTAAGGCCAAGCTATATACTCTATAACCCATATTACACCCATCAATCACACACCGAAATAAAGGTGATTAAAGGTTCTTTGAACAATAACTAAGATATTTAAGGTCCTTTTTTAATAACCAGTATAAACAGTCAGGAAACTTAGTGAAATTCTTTCTCTTTAAAATTCTAATCCTATGCAAAATGCAAAACTGTAGAGTGCCACCTAAGTGGTCTTAAGTCAGAGGATCGTCTCAGTCACATTTGCACAAATATTGATCCCTAGTAAGCAGGTGTACAGAGGTGTACAGAGGAGGTACAAAACCAAATTTTGAGATCACTGGACCTCAATATTCTCCCAGAATTGGGATTAGGTGATCAAGGTCATTTTGGAGAGGTTTAGGGTTTCATTCATCAACAACTCTTCTCATTTCCTTCTTCTCTCCTCTTCACAGATGTACCATCAGATCAGAAGGTGGTTGCCTTTCTACGACAGGAGATATTGTCGCTAATAAAACATAAAGATGGTAAAGCTTGTTCAAAGACCACATTCCTCTGGGTTTTAATCAGGCCTGTTTCTTATTCAGGAAAAAAACAGCATGTTGAAGCCCATCATTGACTGAAATTCAAGATAAAGGTTGCAAGATCAATCTGTCATTACATTTGCTGAGAAGAGTACTATCAGTCAGATCATCTGCTTTTTCTAGTGAACTGGGAAAAGTCAGACCTCCATCCATGGTACTAGGACGAAATGTCCCCGGACGAAATGTCCCGGACATAATGTCCCAAGACAAAATGTCCCCATACAAAAACGTCCCGGACAAAATGTCCCCACATGTTACAATAAATTAATCATATTCATGTTATTTTAAATATATAATAATTAATAGGCTTCGATATTTCACCAATAAAATGTAGCCTGTAAAGTGTTAACTTACTTACGTGTTACTTGTGATCATCAGTCTCGACATATACATGTGCAGTTAATCAGGCCTCTTTAAGTGAAGCCATCTTTAGGTAATCAAAGGACTCTTTAAATGAAGCCATCTTTAGGTAATTAAATCAATATGAATGTTCTTGTAATGTAATGTAATGTAATGTAAATGTTCTTGTCAATAGTGTGTATGTGTAGGTATTGGAATGCCGCATTCCAAAGTAATTGTTAGGCTGCTCACTTATTGTAGTATACCTGTATGCCTGGTTCAGAATTAATTAGGCTCGAGGCATTGTAATAGATTGAAAAGCCACTGCATTGAGATTTGTTTGAGAACGCTTAAAAGGCGCCGAAAAGCCGAATTTATAAGAAACGAACAATGTCTGAAAGAAACCGCTGCTTAACCCGGAATTAGACGCGTACGTGGATCAGTTCTTGGCTTTTATCATTTCTAGAGTCCTTAGAATTGACATTGTATGAGACGAGACTATCTCCAAATAACTGGATATCACTTCCTACTATTTTTATATGTAATTTCCCTCTTGCTTCTAATAAAATCTGTTTAAAATAACATGAATATGATTAATTTATTGTAACATGTGGGGACTTTTTGTCCGGGACATTTTTGTCCTGGGACATTTTGTCAGGGACATTATGTCCGGGACATTTGGGTCGGGACATTTTGTCCTGTCACCCCATCCATCCCAGAGTTTTGTTCATCTGGGCATAGAATTTTTAATCTGGTGCAAATTCCTCATGGTCGCGTACTCAGAATTGTCAGACTCATTAATAAGTCTGTTCCCAGCTAGATTTAGATTTCAGCAAAAGAGTTTTTGCAACTCCCCATTTTATTCAGTGTGGTAGTGGACTTGATCCCAATTGGTCATCCTTTTATGCATCTGTTATAAATAACAATGCAAGCACAGTGGTGTCCCTTTTTAAGTCTCATCAATCAATGATCGCATCTGAGATTTGCTTATTCCTGTGTCAGTGGTACAACCCAGGTTGGCTGACCAGAAAATCCCATCAGAGAAGCTTCAAGCAGAAATAATTGTATCGCATTTACCATATATATTGGGACATGATAAAAAAAAAACTTTTCATATGTCCCAAGACTTAAGAAGAAACAAAATAAATTTGTATTGCATTTGTGCTCCACCCCCACAAAATGCATATGAGGCCTACTATGGATTCTTTCATGTGTGTTGATTATAGATATATATATATATATATATATATATATATATATATATATATATATATATATATTTATTTAATATACAAAGATGATCGAGATATGGAAACTTTGGTTCCGTTTCACTGAAACTTTTTTTAAAGTGACACAATGAAGTGCTTCATGAATGGACATCCATGACCCAGAGTCACCCAAGATTATTTTGAGAAAATAAAATCCTCTGATAAATTTGTGCAGGCAGGAAGAGAAGCAGATGATTTTGAAAACAAGAGGGAAATCAGCAATCGATATATTGAAGACAACTGCCATTCACACATTACACGGTGTTAGGTTCAAAATAATCAAGATTGAATTATATCCAGGTCACCTGTATGACAGTATCTTGCAAATAAAAATCATTACTTGAAGAAACATTCACTTGAGTGTAAGTGACAATCTTTTCGCCAGCACAGGTTACAAATGTATTATTACTATTTACCCACAGACATTAGTGCTCCATTGTATTAATTATAACTACAGATGTCAAGCACATAGAAAACCTGGTAGTAAATAAACACAAATGGCAGTGAGCAGTAATCTTCTTATCGACAGGACATCAAAGACAAGGTTTTTTATTACAAAGGTTTTTTATTACAAAGGTTTTTTATTATTAAAGCCGACTTTGGATACTCAGAAGTTGTTTTTTCTTTTTAAAAGGATATTAATACAAAGGTTATTTTATTGCAAAACAAGGTGACCTCAGAAGCAGACTATGGATTCTTTTAAGTATGCCAATTTTGTTGTTGTTTTAATATACAAAGATGGCCAAGATATGGAAGCTAACTTTCCTTTTGACCGGTATTCACTGGAATTTTGAAAATTAATTGAAACAATGAAACAATTTTTAAAGTAACACAATATATGTCTTTGTGCATGGATATCGATAACCCAGCATCACCCAGAAGATTTGGAGAAAATAAAATCGTGATGAATTCATGAAGTCCAGAAGAGAAGCAGATGATTTCACTGACAATATGATCATTAGCATGGATGAAATTCTAGTGTACTTTCATCGCATTCCTGGATGGACTGATGATAAGATGGGGGTGAAAAGTGAGAATTAGACTGGTACAGATTGGACAAAATCTGACTTTAATTCTTGCAGTTTCTGCATCAGGTGATGTGTTGCCTCTAACAATTGTTCACAGTATGAGAAAGCTACAAATTTATTCATACACCGAAAGAAGAATGGGTTGTACCTGTGCAGGAAAAGGGTTGTGTTGATGAGATGCTGCAGTGGATTAAAGAGTTTTATCTCAAGTACAGTTTTTATTTTAAAAATAAAATTTTAGTTGGAGTGCATTTGATGACATGTATTTTTGAATGATTTAAATGGTGTCTTAATAACTTATGATTTAAAGAAAAAAAATGATGTGTCCCAGATATAGTGCAAAAAAAATTAATAGTTAAAATTAATTTATGGTGTCCCAACAAATAATGTGTCCCAACATATACAGTAAATATGGTATATAATGATGGCAGTGTGCATAGTTGGGGCGTCCACCTGATGCTGTTGTGTACATCTAACAGCTGAATGTAACAGCCAGGGGAATAGAATTTACACTTGCCAAGATATGAAGGTTGTCATCAACGCCTTGAAAGGGTTGTGGGCATTTGCCAACTCTCACACGGTTTTGATACCAAAGATAATACAGAATTTACAGGGTCAGAATTACATAATTTTTTCGTAGATGGAGCAAGTCCTGTGCCACCTATATTCTCAATCTAGTGATGAGTCTGACCAAGAATATTTTGGCAAACTCAAATCATCTCAGGCAACCATAGTCATGGGTGTTCCATTCCTGCCTGGACCATCCTGTTCTCCATGCTTGGCTCTTGTCACTACAGCCAATTTGAACCTTTGATTGTGGAGAGAATCTCAAGAGCATGAAGGTCATCTGCTCTGAAAGCTTATAAGGGAGAGTGACATGATATCACAGACTGGTGCCATACCAAAAACATAATCACTTTGAGTGTCTCTGTCCATGGCCAGTATTTTTTTTTATTATCTCCTTCACTTCGAGGAGAAATTGTTGGCCCAATCTCTATCAAAGACTACTGCTCCATAATAGTGGACACATTCCAGCATCATGGCAGACATGTTTTTGGGCATAAAATACCTATTGGATCTTTCAGCCCATTTTAGGTCTCAAACAACCAAATTAAATCAATGTTTCCAAATGGAACAAATCCTGGGTTTTAATCAAGCTCATTTTGTTTTATTCTTAGCCTCTACCTCAACCACTCTGGAGGCCTAGTGGTTAGAGCATCTGCCTCAGATGTGGGAGGTCATGGGTTCAATCTCTATCCAAATCATACCAAAGACTTATAAAATGGTACTAACAGGTGCAGCACTTGGCACTCAGCATTAAGAGGTTAGTGTTAGCACTGGTTGGCCAGGTGTCAGGATAATATGACTGGGTGGGATATGATGCTGTATGTCTGCAGAAGGATGCCCCAGTACTAGAAATCACTATAAACTGCCTCACTGCAGACAATGTAGTGATATGGTTGAAAAATTGTTAAAGCAATGTTTAAAATCCAAATCTCACAAACACACAGACACATACACAGCCTCTACACCACAATTCACTGAAGTTTCTATAATAATATACATGTTTCCTGATAGTTGTAGCTTCTGCATGCAGGGTAAGTGAGTTGAATGCCCTTTCCGTTGACCCAAACTCTCTTCAGCTCAAATCAGAGGGTTTGTTGGTTCTGTGGACACAACCTAGCTTTGTAGCCAAAATCAGATACTGACCATCGGTCACCAAAGAGTCATCACTTGCTTGCAATTCTTCCAGAGTCGGGTCAAGCAGACATGCAAGATTCTCTTTGTGCTCTCAAAGTGCTACATACAACTCACACAGACATGCTGTGGCATGT